>JAUTXW010003340.1:0-565900 GCA_030620095.1 Kuschelorhynchus macadamiae
ACGACGAGAGTAGACTTGTTCCCGAAACGTCCAGAAAAGGAAATTTACGAGGGGAAATAATAGAACCAGAACACAGGCATTAAACCAAATACAAAACACAATAAAAGATGACAGGAAATTAGATACTACTAAATGACCATGTGCGGAACTAAATTGAATCACACCCTACTATTTTTCATAACAGGAAATATTTAAAACGAGGGAAGTTCAGGGTACAGGGAATTTACCGATTTTTTTAGAGGAAGATTTTACTTAAGATAACTGGGAAAAGCTTTATTTTTTCTATAAAACTAGGATTAGAAATTTAGTTTGCACCTCTCAAACAATTAAAATTAGTTCAAGTCAGGCAGATTTTTTTTCAATTTAATTTTTTTTGTAATTATTGTAACTGAAAGACTTTTTTGCTATTTCAAGTACTATCAGTAAGATAATATACTGTGAATAATACCATATTAATAACAATGTTTTTTTAAAGAGAGAGAGACTAAACACTGATAAAGGTGATTCAGGGCCTTCTGTTTTGATGACGAACGCCATTAGAAAACCAAAAAAGTCTGGCCCAATGAAGCAAAATGTGAAATGCTGGAACAGGTGTCCTATAATGCGATTATTGTGTTGTTGATGACTAATCTATATTTTTGCGTTTACCATATGATGATTACTCAGAAGGCTAGAATATTATATAAGATGAATGGTTTGAATCTTCCTTAGTATTTGTATGTTTATTCTTGCCTCGTTCCTCGTTGTCGCATAGAACCTTGCATTACTTACACATTGTAAACACAGTTGAAGATTAGTTATGTTAACAATTTAAATTTCCCTTTTGATTTATGTGCTTATTCTTGTATTGTTGTGACATAGACCCTGGCATTGCTCACCACATTATAGACACAGCTGAAGATCAGGAATCAATTAATATAAGGGTAAGTACGTTTAATCATAGATATATTTTACATGTTTTAAATTAACAGTTAAATGCTTTATAATTCTGTAGCTATAAATTAAGAAAATTAATAATTTATAAAATAAGCCAGTGTTATTATGTTTTTTAATACCATCATCATATAATTAATCATTATCAGATAATTAATTATTTAAGTAATTTTTATTTTAAAATTAAAAATCAATTTTTGGTCAAAAATAGCAAATTGTATAAAAAATTTTTAATAAAATTTGACTTCAATATTTTTCCCTAAATTTTTATATAATTTTTTGGCTTAATTATTTTTGAATTTTTAATTGCATATGGTTCGATTCTTGGGGACATACATTTTCTCTTGTATTTTTGCCTTTTTTTTCTTAAATGTTCCCAAAATTTATGAAAAAGAGTTTTTTTCTGTGTTTTTCTAGTACCCACAAAAAATATTTTCAATCAATTATAATGGTTATGAATGATTATTTGATTGACTCCGCTATCTAGCATGAATCAAATATATATTACAAAAATGCCATGGGTATATTTATTTTTGCTCATCGTATATAAGTGACACATCGATGAACTCCGATTGCGTTTTGTAAATATTATTAGGGTAGCGGGCGATTGATTTAGGTTAATTTTTTATCAGTTATTTTTTAGATCATAATTTTTATCAAACCTTAATTAAAAAATTAAAAATGTTTGATGTTTTAGATGTAAATTTAAATTAATATTGGCAAACCTACCAACAAAATACGGTATCTATCAAGGTACTTCGAAATTTTTTTTAATCGCAAAAACTTTAAAATGGATTTACTACCATAATGCGGATTGTTGTGTAGTTGACACCACAGTTAATTAAAATAGCTAAAATAAAATAATGCTAATATCTGTATTTAAATATTTAAACTTAACCAATTACCTATTTGCCGATAATACAGGTGTTTTTATGGGAATAATTTAAAAGTACCTTATCCGAGATTACACTGTACACGTTAAAATATATTTTGCCCCTCTGGGGTATATTTTGTAGTTTTCCTGGGTTACTATCAAATTTAAAGTACGACATCGTGTTAAACATGATGGGCTATCGAAAACTTCCCAGCTAAGTTTTATTGCGATTGTAAAAAAAATCGAATAAAATAAATGTATAAAAAATATAAAAAAAAGCTTTTAGTTTAAACTAATTAGCTAAAAAGTAAAAAGTAATTAAAGTTACGCAAGCACAGAACTATTACAAATTTGAATATTTTCTTAAAAGTGTGAGACTTTATTTCAAGCGTGATGATGATTCACCCCTTTTTAAGGAAATATTCAAATTTTTAAAGTTCTATGCCTGCATAAGCTTAATTATGATATTTTATAAATAAAAGCTTATTTACAGTTTTTACTTTTATTTTATTTTATACTTCCTAAATTTATTTTTTCCATACCCTGTATCAGATATTCACAATTGGACAAAATAAGTCTTATCTATATATACCCAATCCCAGTCAACTCCAATAATGACTGTTTTGTGCTTTTAGCTTTATTTATAATACATTCACGATTGGACACCATAATATTATATTTTTGTGGGATTTATGTATGCGTGCCAAATCTTAGTCAATTCCGGTAACGAGAACTGTTTTGTAGTACTTAGAATTTTTTTACTTACTGTGCTTAAAATATTCACCATTTGACATCATAATATTGTATTGTCACCGGATTTATATATGTTTTATTTCATTAAATTATGATAACGGAAACTGCTTTAAAACTTACTTACAATATTGAATCCACACATGATGTGTACAGGGCTATTCATTATAACTTAACTTTGTCATTTTTGAAGATAGGGAGCTGATTTTTTTACCAAATTGTAGGAAATAGTCTCAAATGTTTTATCATTCATTAAAATATAATACAGGGTGTTTCCGAAAACTGTACCAGACCAAACTTAAAGTTTTTTAAATGAAATACCTTATATATTATTGCATATTCTAATTCTACGTAAAATTCTCAGCAGATTTTTTCGAGCAAGAAATAATTTAATGTCGGATTTTTACTAAATTTAGCTGGTTACAGTGGCAAAACGGTTAAAGATTATTAAAAATAGATTTCACTTTGCTATCTTAACTTTTTAAAATCTACTTGATGGTATTTACTAACGGTACCAAACGGTTGGTACCATAAGTACAAAATTTGGTAATTCGTTTGGTAAGGTCAGTAAGCACCGTCAGATAGGTTTTAAAAAGTTAAGATAGGAAAGTGAAATCTATTTTTAAAAATATTTAACCATTTTACCACACTGTAACTCGCTGATCTTGGTAAAAACCCAACATTCAATTATTTCTAGCTCGGAAACAATTGAATTTAGGTATAGGACATATATGAAATCTGCTCAGAATTTTACGCAGAATCAGAAATTCTTAATTTTGTTTTAGAATATCAATATGCCTGCTTCACTACTGCTTACGGTGGTAATAGCAATACTATATGTAATACACCCCATCATATGTCAACCACCAGGCCCAGTGGCAGTTGCTGGAGGAGCAGCTCCTCCGCCGCCCCCTCCTCCTCCCGGAAGGGGATTTCAGCTTCAGTGCAGTGATAATTATGCGTTAGCCGACAATGTGGATCTCGCGCTTCTTGTCGAATTTGAAGCCAATGCACCCCCTGGGTATAGAGTCGTAGCAGTGGCCCCCCCTCATTCATCCCGGAAAAATGCGCATCGCTTTTTAGTAACGTACAGAAGTCAGTACTTCAGAAGATGCAAAGACATCAGCAGGGTACGTCAAAATATGTCAACATACAAGCCGCAAAACAGTAATGTTGGTGGAATATCAGTTACAAATGAAGGATTTATGGTTGAATATTTTCAGTTCTGTGGCTGCTACAGGCGGAGTCACCGTAGGCGAAGAAGTGGAACCTCTTGGACGCCAGAAGACTTTCTTCGGCATGTATACGTTACAAGGCCGGAAACATCTCCAGATGGGTCCACACAACGCTGCGATGACCGCGATTTAACATGTGGTATACAATATTTTTTTTAGTTTAAAATACGAGTACAAAAGCTTAATAATATTTTTGGATGTAAGTTACGTTCATAATGGAGTTTTAGATTAAAAATTTTAAATTGGGTATTTTTTTCGGAATTAGAATTCCATAATCTTAATTTATATCGAAAAAAAGCTGTTGTAGGGTGATCGTGTATAATATTACCCCTTTAACTTATTTGTTTTTGACATTGGAAGAAAAATTCTAATATAAAAGTATTTGAGATCATTCCAAACTATTTGCAGCACATATTGCTTATATACAGGATGATGCATAAATATGCGAGAGGTCATGGTTATATTTTTAATGGAACACCATGTATAATATATGCCAATCAAATGGGACTCCCTTTGCTGACTATAAATATACCAGGTTTTATATTTTTATCTCTAAGGATACCCGAGAAATTTCTTGGGCATCTTTAGAGATAAAGGTATAAAACCTAGTATAGTTTATAATTAGCAAGAAGAGTCCCATTTTACGGACAGGGTGTTTAATTTAAAAATATATAACCGTGACCTCTCTGTATATATAAGTAAATATATGGTGCAAATAGTTTGGAATGAACTCTAACACATTTATATTAGGTACTTTCTTCCAATATCAGAAACAAAAAAGTTAAAGGGTAGATCACCCTGTACATATTGTATGGCGGTATCAAAAATTGTATTATCTCCTTTTTTAAATTTCAATATTGCGCTTTTTTTTTAATTCTGGCTACTTTGAACATGCTACCTCATGTTTTTATATTAAAATCTTATCTCCTTTAATATATAGTTTACAAATTTTCTTTTTCGTAATTTACCTTTTTTCTTCTCTATAAATTTGGTTCTTAAGTATATCAAGAAATTAAGGGTGACAATTCTTTGAATTATTTTTTAGGAAAATATAATATAAACGTATATGTCCGAAAATGCCGTAATTATGAGTTGCAGGATGTCAAAAATTTACTTATTTTTTGGGTTCTTTTTTCACATTTACGAAATTGCTATAAAATACTTTTAAAAAAATCTTGATGGTGTAACTTAACTTTTTTGCAGATCATGATTTTTTTTATCCCCTTTAACTTTTCCCTGTTGTGTCTCTGGCCCTTATTTCTACTTAAAAAATCCGAATATCCATTTTATCCGTTAATGTTTTAGTCTCTTACTGTAATAACGTAATTTGATGTTGAACCAGTTAGAAGTTATTTTGCAAAATGTTCATTTATACATAGCAGATTGCAAATTTGAAGTGAAAGGGTCAGGAATCGAAGAAAGGCAACGCTCTGTAAATGTTTAATTTTATTTTTGGTAAATATTGGTCACAGTAAACAGTGTACATTAAAACTAGAAAAAACGTATTAGTTATACTATCTCAGAATATACATATTATATCACTTTTTTTTAAATAGTACAAAATATCGCCCCTAAAATTTCTTAATATGCTTAACCTTTCTTGCATTTATTACAGAATAATTTTAAGTTATAAATTCACTTTGGGCTTGCTACAACACCCTGGGGTAGTATGGCTCCAAACAATAACTGTCTAGTCAGAGCTTTGTAATTCTATCAAACTTAATATTATAACTTTTCATTCTTTCTCGAACAGCTTATGTTTGTTATGAAACAGATAAGCATAACATGTCAGCTATACATTTAAAAAAATCTACACTTCTTAAATATACCTACAATGTAATAAAGCATAACCATACCTTACTTTATATTATTTTCGAACTGATATCATTTGAAAATTAACGTGTCAGATATTGCAAGATAGAGACACGAATTTGGCATTAATTTGCTATAAAAAAGTTTAAATTGTTTAACTACTAATTTGTGTTTTATAAGAAAAAACATGCTTTGGAGAAATACACGATTGTTTTAGAATTAAGTTCACGTTTGCTTACTTGTTGTGGCCTACCTTCCTTATGTAATATCAAAAATGTTCAAAATTGTGAAATTTAAAGTGTTAATTTTTTGCTGGTTTTCTGTGTTTAGTAAATATTGTAGGGTCCAAATGAGGATGCAGTAGTTAAGAATAAACATACAAAATTGTGTCATTCAGTTATGTGTGTTTCATAAAAAATAAACCGTTGTTTAAAAATTTAATTCATGTTTGCTTACCTATTTTGGACTACCCTATGTAATATCAGAATTATTCAAAATTATGAAATTTAAAGTATTATTTTTTACTGGTTTTATATGTTTCGTAAATAATGTAGGGTCCAGGTGAGGATGAAGTTAAGAATAAACATACAAAATACTTCATTCTTGTTTTATTAACCTATCCGGGTTTTTATTTCATTGCGTATGAATAAAACAACAAAGATATATTAACAAAATTTATATATTCCACAAACTTAGAATTATTTGACATACCGAGCTAGAGGTGACAGTCGTATGGCGATAACGAAACTTACCTCGAAATCATTGCAAGTTAAGAAACAAAGTTTAATCGTTTTATGGTTTAAAGTTTTTTTTTTTATTAAGTTAAGATAAATTTGATAAAAATTTAGATATTTCCTGTTGAAATGAAATTTTATTTTTAGTTGCACATTTTTGTTAGAATATATATACAAAATTAATAGGAAATTACCTATAATGAGAATTACCTTTTTTTAAATAGCAATTACTCTTTTTTGTTTTAAATAACAAAGGCGATAATGACAATTGACAACAGCTAAGTTACTTGACGGAGATTTGAAAATCACGTAAATCATTAATTTACTTGATACCATAAAATATTAACATAATGTGAGCCACTGTGAAATATAAATGCACTACGTTATAAAGCAATATTAAAATTATAAATATTTATGCCTAAAGACTCATAATATAATAATTATAAAAATAATAATATTAACGACAACAGTAATAATAGTAATAATAATAATAATAATAATACCTTTATTGGAATATTAATTAATAATTTAAAACAAATTACCGTTAGTAGTTCTTTACTTTTGACAAAAAAATTACAATAAATGTTATGGAAAAAATGAGCTTGTTGCAGTTATAGGTTTGTTTAATATTTTACAATTTGTTTCTAAAATTGTTGTACACAAATATTTTTATTTGACTCCAGGTTTTGTTTTCAAAGAAATCCAAATATTTTTCTTTAAATTGAACACAGTCATTCTTCTTAGGTGTAACTCTATTTTCGATAAGTTTTTTAAAGTACTTTGACATAATCTGTTTTTGTTTTGGTTCCTATTTTCCTCGAACGTTCTCTTTCTTAAATTTAAAAGCAGAATTCTTCCTATTAGGTGTTGGTCCTTTATCAATTTTTACACTTTTTTCTGATTCCGATGAGCTTGGAACATGAGTGTTGTTTCCTTTTTTATTTATAACAACTACAATTTATAAAAAAACTCACCAAGTATTTTGCCAAAATGTAACTTAGACAATAAAGATGTAGTAGTATAAATAAAAAATCGAATCCCAGTAACAAGGGTGTGTATAGGTGAGAGAGACTGTGTCACGTGTGTCTTTATATAAATAATTTTAATATGCAATACGCTAGTGTAAGTTTTATTCAATTCTAATTCTGCACCTCATCTTGGCGTCATCTCCAGTATCTGCAGGTAAAGACGTGTTAAAGTAGAGGCGATCAAGACCAAGTCCGTGTAATAATATAAATTTACCATTACATACAGTTTATAAATTTTTCCTCAGTAAGAACTGATAAAATATTAAATTTAAGTAATTTTTTAATTATTACAAGGATCTAGCAGAAGGGTGGTGGTGGACGGGGCGAAAATTAATAACTTCGTATCGTATGTTGTTGCAAAGGTTTCTTTTAATATTCACTGTGTAAAGTTTGAAGTAATTTTACCTGCTGCATGTTTTTCTTTTTTAGCCTGCAAATCATCTTTATGCCACACGCTTAATTCATTACCCATTGTTTCGGCACTTTTACTTGTCCCTGGTTCAGAGTTTTGAGAAGTACCCGCAGCGGGATAAGCACTGTCAATTTTTCTACTTAAAATATCTAAAACTGCCCAATATTTTTTCCAATAAGTGCTCTAATATAATTTATATTTAAAAATAAAGATGCGAGAGTAGAAATGTATCACTATAAATAATAATTTTAGAGTTTATTTTACCTGCTTCAATTTCGTTTTCGGTTTCAGCTGTTTTTTCCCATAAGTTTAATTCAAGATCTATTTCTTCTATACTTTTACCTTTATCTTCTTTACTTACTCCTGTATTCATCATCTTCAGTAGTAATTTGGCAATTTTGCATGTTTGGTATAGCTCCTGGAGCAATCTAAAATCCAGAACAGTAAAGTAGGTAAAATATATCATAATCAACATCCAATAGAATATTTAATCAAAAACTACGCAAAGTTGATTAATTGATGAAAAAAAGTATTTTAAAACTTTTCTTGTCCAATATCCATTAAAGCAAAACATTTTGCATTTTGTGGTGTAAGAGTTTTCTTATAATAGAATTTCACAACTTTTAAATTCCGGTCTAACCAGACATTGACACCGAGAAATAAATTACAATAAAGTAAAAAACCGTTTTTGCACTAAATTAAATTTCTGACAATTACGGGCTATTATTTAAGTATCACATATGTCATGATTTAAGGGCCATTATCTCGAAAAAATACAATTTGCTAATATACCCAAACTTATAATATACAAGAGAACTAAAAACTGAAAATATAAATTTAAAATAAGTTACCGATAAAACTCTTCATGTGTCTTTCTTGTATGGCCCATGAAAGTGGCCATTTGCCCCATATCCACATCATCTAGGTTTAAAATTTGAAGAAATGTCGCAATTTGCTTCCTTAGGCGAGATGACGTTATTGTATCAGGATTTTTTTGCTCCAGATGATATAGCATATTTTTTTAAGATTCTTGAACCATCGATCCATTTTGATGAACTACCTGTCAAAGCAAACAAATATGGGTTTTCTTTTGGTACAAACGTCGTGCTGTTTCGGCATTTTAACATAATATCAATGTATTGTTGAATTTTTTTGGGAAAAAGAATTGCAACTACTGGCTCTACTTCCCTTTCCTATTGTTGTAATTCGCTTGAAATAATTGGCCAACTGTTTTTCACTCTCAGTCAAAATATCAAGACAACCTTGAGACGTCTTCGATGAGTTTTGATACGATTCTAACTTAACATATTGTACGTCTCCAACCCTTTTTCTATTTAATGATATCGTCAGTGCTAATAATAATTCCGATAGCATTTTAAATTCTTCTAAATTTTCCAGATTTTCTTTTAGACAATTGGCTGATTCTTCAGCATTTTTGTAACAATAATTATTAAACAGTAATACATCTTCTGTGACAGGTAATATTTGTGGATTAAAGGAATGCTTCTCTGTTAAATCTTTTAAAGCCAAACTGCCCATTTCAACTTTCCAGTTATCTTCGACTAACTTTTTAAAGTTCTTGACATCGGTCAGTGCTTCGTAGTAGTTATTTACTGAAATAATTTCATCTTTTTTCAGAAGCAATGTAGAAGCGGTGGCACAAAGACCCACCAATATTGTCCTGAAGTGTAAAGCCAATGAGGGTGCACTAAAACTTTTTGTTGTCTCGTAATACCCTGCAGTAATTCTTGCAGCTGACACAACTTTATTGAAATTCTCTGGTTTTAACGCATCCAGTATTGAATTAATTTTATATATATCTTTAAGACAAATCAGAAATCTTGCTACCTCTCTTATCTTATTACTAACTACATATTTTATGTGTGGCCGCTTATGCTTTTTTAAATAGTCTTCTGCGTACTGACAAATAATAACATCGTTTTTGCCTATTAACGAAATTCTATCAGGTTGCACACTGTCAAATACTTCATTTTTTAAACGAAGTGGATCTAAAAATGTCTTTCGAGATTCGCCAAAAGCTATCATTGTTTGCCCTTCACTGGTATATCGTCTCTGTATGTTTTTATCTTTAATATTAAGCAAACATGTTTTAACATGCCTATTTCGTAAATTTTGCCTGTAGAAACCATGACAATATTTGCAAGGCAGAAATGTCAAATCAAATTCAGAGAGCATCATTGTTGGCCTTTGGACAGGACGTATTATGTTTTCTGAGTAAAGGGAAAAATTTCCTTGTTTCCTTAACAATTCAATCATAGGTTTTCTATTTTTATTTCCTTTAGGAAGTTTACGTATACTAGCTACACTTTCCTCTTTTGAATGATTTCGGAACAGGTATCTCGAAAAGTTTGTTACATCCTTTCTACAATATATACAGCGATCTCTTTTGTCCCAAATGCGATTTTGACGGCGACTTATTACAATTTTATAGTCCGAGTTCTAAGAAAAAACATGCTTTAGAAATAAATATAGTTCGTTTATTTGCGAATATTACCACTATAAATGGAGAAAATTTACTCCGTGCTGCTCCTTGGTTTTTGTTTTTATTTTCAATTTGTTTCAAGTTTTGCTTTTTTTCAATTTCGGAGGATTTATTAGGTCCAGTTTCCGTAATTGGTATTGGTATTGGATTCTAGATCAAAAGATACACGTTATAAGTTTTATATAAATATTGTTCATATAAAACTACAAAAGCGTAATTATTGATATTTAAAAAAATGTATATTATATACTTTGCGTGAATTAAATTGCTTTTTAGTAATTGATGTCTGAAATGATATATTTGCCACTTTAAGAGCCTGTAGAATTAAGTGGTTCGATTTAGAGCGAAACGATTTGCACTTACCGATTTTTGTTCTTTCAGATAAACCGAAGTGAATGGCAATAACTGAAAGATTTTTAAAAACTAAATTGGGAAGGTGGAAATGTATTTTTCTAGATCAGACGATTTCGATTCTACAGCCCCCTTTAAGTGTCAAATATATCATTTTCAAGTGTCAATTACTCAAAAACAGTTGATTTTAGACATAAAGTCAGTAATATGACATGAATGCTGGGATTCGTCAATAGAATTAGAATATACACTAATATAAAGGTATCCCATAATAAAAGAACAGTAATTTTAATTATGATTTCACATTCTGTTCCACCCTGAGCATGCCAAAATATTTTTAAAACATACTTCCTTATGAACGGTATAATGGGTTTGAACTAAGTTTTTTAAATGAATGGTTTATGAGCACTAAAAAACCTGAATTAAAGCACCCAGTGCACTTATAGGCCCGCAATTTCCTTTATATTTAAGAGCTTTTTAAATGGTCCATGTCAAATAAATAAAACCGAATATTTATTAATTTATGAAGAATGTAATCGTAACTCTTGTCAACTTTTCTTGATAATAAAAAAAATGCACAAAATTCCTAATAACTTAAAATTAAAACATAATAGTCATCAAATAAAACCATTAAGTTCTTATACTTATCTATAGAGTGAGATAAAACATTTCTAGTTATTAAGTTTTAAACCTTTAACCTTTCTGTCAAAAAATCCTCCGTACCCACTCTGTATAAATTTTTGACCAGCTTAAAAATACATACAAAATTGCTTAAACCTTTATGGCAAAACCCAAGAAAATTACGTCCCAAGCGATTTTTAAGTAGCCAAATATACCAAATATACAGTTTCCTAATATTAAATTTACAATTTCACCGCCGATCATCCCTATTTGATACATACAAACTAATGGTATTACTTGTCTATTTCACTTTAAAAATTCCTAAAACAACATACGAAACGTAATTATTAATTTACAGTAGTGTTGCCCCTCCTATTTAGTAATTTTTGCTTTTTTACTAATGAAAACGAAATACGGTCGACTGCGAACAGTAACAAGGCCTCTTACTCAACACATACACTACACGACACAACTGCGTAGAAGGCAACGGGAAACCACTACGTAGAACACATTCCCTAGTATAATGGTCTAGTGTAGTGCATTCAAGAAACCATATACATCTTAATATAAGATAGGTTTCAAGGCACTCACTGACCATCGCCAACGCCCGAATATGGGTACGGCACTTGAAGAAACGAAATATGACCCGTAATTATTAATTTTCAGCAGTGTTCGTACTTATCTCTTACCCCTCGTTTCCGGCAAATTTTACTAATGTTGAATAAAAAAAGAACAGAAAATAAGGCATAATATATAACATTACCCCCCCCCCCTGATCCCTGATCACACCGTTTCTCTAGGGAACTTACATAATCGCCTTAAATAGTTTTAGCAAATTTTCAAGTTCATATCTCTCTCAGTTCTAAAGCTATTGTGGGAACTAAGACATCTAGGCAATCATGTAATTTAATAAAAAACCAAGTCTGTTTGATCCCAAAGGCTCTGAAAATTATATACAATATTAGGTATTATTAATTAAATACACGTGCTCTTCTAGGTAGAAGGGTTTGTAATCAGGGTCCCTAGATTCGTACATAGAAAACAATATTGCAAGTAGATTTGATTGGAAAAGTTCTCATTATGTGTTAAAAATATTACTTTTAAAATAAATATGAATATTGTTTTATTACAAAAAAAAAGGTTCATCTATAAAAAATTAAAAGATGACTTATTTTTCTGGGTGAAAGGCCATTACTACAGGTAATTACTACCTCTATTTTTAAGATACCTTTAATATTGTCCGATGCACAATTCCTTTGTCACTTATTTCTTCATCACGGCTAAAAAAGGTCATTGAAACCTTATTACTGCGACTGTCGACTGTTGTTGCTGCAATCCAAGGCACCTAAAATAACACATTTTTTAGAATAGTTTAACTTTCGAATACTGTGATTTTTTTGAATTACCGAAGTTGTCCCTGATATAATAACCTCGGAGATGGTAGAAGATTTATTTCTGTTTTCGGTATTGGCCAACTAAAAAAATAAATATTGTGTAAAAAAAAGAAAGCGGAATAGTTTGGGCATGAAGGCATAAAGTAGTTTAGCAGACAGGGATAAAAATAGCAAACGGTCTTTTCTGATATGCGAAATAATTCCCTCCAATCGTAAGCAGAAGGAAAAACAAATATTGCAAGTAGATTTAGTATGAAAAGTGCATCATTAGGTTAAAATTTATCTTTTAACATAATCATGAATACGGCATTTGACATGAAAAAATGACGTAAATATTTTTTTATTGTAATAAATGGCCCACGCATCCTTAAAAAATAATTTTTGCCATACCTCTAGTGTCGGATGCGCAACTTCGCTGTCGCTTATTTCTCCATCACGGCTGGAAAAGGTGATTGAACCCTTACTACTGCCACTGGCGAACGTTGGTGGAATTCAAGATAAATAACATGTTTTTTTTTAAATAGTTAATCTTTTGAGTACTTTGGTTTTTTTTAATTACCGAAGTTGTCGCTGATATAATATTCTCGGACTTATTCTTGTTTTCGGTGTTGGGCAACTAAAAAGTTAAATATTATGTAATGACTGCATAAAGTAGTTTAAGAGACAGTGAAAGCATACACAAATAAATTAGTAAAGGTTTTGATTAGGTATTGTACATTATTTTCATTTATTAAGTGCGGCGATAAGTATTGGAGTAAGAATATATATTAGTTAATTTTGTAACCAACTTCTTTTTATTTTTTTTTTATATTTAGGACATTCCCCATTTTATTAAATGAAATAATAGCTTTTACTATAAACAAAACCCCTTTAGTATTATTTATGAGGGACGACCCAAAAAAAATTACTGGGGGAGGGGTGTAGTCGGTGTGCATTTTCGTATTGCTAACAAGTATCGCCCTAAAAAAAAAAGATCATTTGCCAATCAACCAAGACTGATTTTTCCAAGTTACGGAAGCTAATTTCCCAACCCGAATAACTTTAGGGCGATTCATCCCTCTGTACTTGTGTTTCTTTTCCTAATAAGTGGCTTATTGCCTTCATCCAAAAAAATACCAGTTCAAAAGTATTCCAACAGAATAACACTAAATTCCCGACATTCAAATATTACTATTTTGCTAAATTTATATTGCAAAATATGTTAATAAATTTAATTTATTTTTTCATTCCTTGGATTTTTTCTTACACGGTCCTAAAAATAAAATACGATTCTTTCTGGAATCCGAAATCATTTTTGTCTTGATTTTTATGTAAAACTAACAGGGAGCTATGTACGGTGGTTATTATTTTATTTATAAGAAACTAATATTTTTGTAAAAGAACTTATAAAATAATTTTAGCCTTGCCTGCATCTGTTTATCTGCTAAATTGTTAAGCTAGGACTAGTTTAATTTTTTTATATTATTTTAAAGATCCAAATTCATTTCAAATGAGCATTTCGAAGGCAAACATAATACGGTCCTTGGCATCTTCTAGGTACTATTACTGTAGGTACAAAAATTACAACCATATACCTATTACAACCCATAAATTTCTTTAAGAAGTACTAGTATCTTGCTAAACCAGAAACATCTCTGATATTACCTAGCATCTATTTTATTATAAAAACAATTTTATTAACTCACATTCGATATTTTAGACGACTTTTCTTCCCTCTCTTTCCACTCTTTAAAAGAAATCCATGGATCTTGTTCTTCTTCAAAAGCATTTTTTTTTCTCCTAAAATAAGTAGTTCTTGTAGTTTTTCCATCACGTTGAATCGTATAGAAACATATCTTTCAATTCGATTCCGACATATCTTCAATTTTTTTTTTCGATAGGATACGTCCATAATTGCGTAACGTGAAAGTAAACAATAAAAAAATATATATTGATTTAAAAATAAAAAAGGGCATTCAAAATAAATAGGTACTTACCAATTGCATCAGAACTACTATTTGATTTCACTTCGGTATTTTTTTCTACCAGGGACATAATTAGTTTTGCTCTGCTACTCATGGTCACTTTCACTAAACACTATATACATATATCACACCTTTATTAGGTATAAAAATTAAAAAATAAATATTATTTAAAAATTAGAAGTACTATTGCATGTGTAGATGAGAAGAAAATACGAGATCCTTGAAAACAAAATCCGAAGCAAAATCTTTTATCTTTGAAATACGCAAAATGCTGATATGCAAATAGTTTTTCCGTTCTTAAAAATATAACAATAAGAAATCGCTGATAACAACCATGTTATAACAGCAAAGAACTTGCAACACCGCTTGATCTCGTCTTTTATTACATTTTTATTTATACACATGGACGGATCCCCTTCTTTCCAGTACTTATAAAGGATCTCTAAATGTTGTATATGTTACGGTTAAATTGTTTACTTGGCTAGTTTATAAACTAACTGGATAGTATATAAACTATCCAAACGTCTGGTTATTTTGATGGAAAATATTTTGTCGACTAAAATAGCTGCCAGTATTGGTTGGTTTGAATACTATCCAGCTAGTTTACAAACTATACAAGATTTGCAGCTAAAGTATAAACCACAAGAAAAGTATACAAAATAACCGGTGTTTTTGGCTAGTTTAAAAACTATCCACGGCAAATGGATAAAATGTGAACTTAACAATCCTAGTAATACATAATAACTAACTCGTTGGTTAGTATGTAAACTAACCAAATCCATTTGGATAATTTATTAGAAAAGTGAGGTTATGTTTAGTGTCGCGTGTTGTTATTGTTTACTATTGGTGTTTTAGCGATTTTAGTCTTTAAAAAATGAATCAACAACAAAAATTTGAAAGTATCATCTCGGAAGTTTACCAGAAAAAGTCGCGAAATTCAAAATTAATGAATGATAATGAATACAATGAACTTTTGCAACGTATAAAGATAATACGCGAAACTGGACCTAACAGTAGTAACAAGAGTGATTATCATGTGATAAGTACGTATGATTTACAGAGAATCGAATCATCTTATATAATATTACATAAAAAATCCGGAAAAATTATGTTGCGTATGAATGAATTTTACGATGCCATTAAAGTTGCCCACCAAGGAACTGGGCATGGAGGTCGTCAAGCAACTACAAAATTATTAAATGAAAAGTATTATAACGTAACACAAGAAATGACGAAATTATTCATTGAAACTTGTGAAAACTGTCAACTCAAACGAGACAAAACCAAGAAAGGTATTGTTGTTAAACCAATCGTTTCGAATCATTTGAACTCTCGGTGCCAAATCGATCTCATCGACTTACAAACTAGACCGGATGGTGACTACAAATTTATTTTTGTCTATCAAGACCATCTAACCAAATACGTCCGGTTGAGGGCGCTAAAAACAAAGCAAGCTAGGGAAGTAGCTGAGCACCTGTTAGAAGTATTTGCAGACTTAGGAAGCCCTTGTGTACTGCAGAGCGACAACGGCCGAGAATTTGCAAATCAGGTAGGTATTTTTCCGGATATGTGTACCGGGTCAATAGGGTTAGTACAGTTGGTTATTATGGGAGAAAGGATGAACAGTGTAGTAGCGTGCTCGCCTAGCACGCGGTTGGTATGGGTTCGATTCCCGGCCAATTCATTTTTTAGGGTTCCGTACCCAAAGGGTAAAAACGGGAACCCTATTACTAAGGCTCCGCTGTCCGTCCGTCCGTCCGTCTGTCACCAGGCTGTATCTCATGAACCGTGATAGTCAGAGAGTTGGAACTTTTACAGATGATGTATTTCTGTTGCCGCTATAACAACAAATACTAAAAAGTTCAAAAATCAATAACACAAAAATCTATTTTTGCAAGGTAAAAATATCAGCCACATATTTTAATAGCTACGGCTCGTGGACACAATTTTTCACAAGCTAGCGGGGCGCTCTTACGGTCTAAGGCGCTGGCTTACGGCTCCAGTCCCTTCGGAGGCGTGAGTTCGAGTTCCACCGGTGCCAAACTTTTTTTAATTTTTCTATTTTAAATGGTCGTTTTTAGGGCTCCGTACCCAAAGGGTAAAGTACGGAACCCTACGTGCGCGAGTCTGACTCGCACTTGACCAATTTTTTTTATACTTTCTTCAACTAAAATTGAGAAATTGTTCGTATTATAGTCTTTGAATCTATTTATTTCTGTAAAAATGTCTGCATTTGAACAGTCAATAAAATGAGTAAGAATATTCCTACCTTCAGTATAAAACTAAAAATGTGTTTGCTTTTCTTTATAGCAGCAATATACAAATTTTTAGGTAATTGAGGAATTAGTCGGAATGTGGCCCGACTGCCACATTGTGCATGGTAAACCGAGGCATTCACAATCGCAAGGTTCAGTGGAGAGGGCGAACCAGGACATAGAGAATAAGTTAGCGTCGTGGATGAAAGATACTAACTCAACTAAATGGAGCGAAGTTCTAAAAATTGTCCAATTTCAAAAGAATCGGTAAGTTCGTCTATAAAACTGTTTTTTTATCTCTAGCTTGCTTTCTAATCTGATCCAAAAAAATTCTGTGTCCAGTATGTTGTGGAAAAGAGCATTGTTAACTTTTGTATCTGTTTGCGTAAGTTACTGCAACAGTAGCTCTGTGTTTGTAGTTTCATGTTTACTCATTATTTTTAATAGCTGTTTTCATTCTGGAATTGGACGCAGTCCTTATGAAGCATTGTATGGTGTAAAATGTAGAGATGGTTTAAATAACCTACCCTTACCTACTGATAAAATTAAAAACATACGTACAGAAGAAGAACTAGAAACAATATTGTCGTCTAGTAATGATACCGAGGAGAACATGGTAGGTTAAATAAAAATTAGTGTAGTAAATAAACAAGGCCTTAAATTCCAGACGCCTTCTACCGATCAGAACAACCGCGTTGTTGTTATTATTAAACTTGGAATTTTGTGGCGTGTTACAGCAAATCCAACTAATCCTAACCAAACCTAATACACAATTTTAATAATTATTATTTTACATTTTGATAAAAAACACTTTAAAAAGTCATTTGCCTGAACACGGATTTGAGCTCAGGACCTTTGCATTGGAAGCCAAATACTCTACCACTAGACTATCCGGCGGCTTTGAGAAATTTTAATGAAACATGTTTACAATGCTCCTAAATTCTGTAATATACAGCGGCGCACATAAGGACATTTAACTAAATTACGACGACAAAAATATAAAAACAATTTTTTTTTAAACTGATCATTTATCTCATTAAAACGTCCCTTGTAGACCAGGCTTCAATGCAACATAACAATTATTAATTTTAACGCAATACAATAGCTTTATCATCAGCGCAAAGTTGGCTTTGCTTTCGTGTGGGCCAATTAAATTACGGGTTTCTGAAGTGGCGACAGAATAACTTGGCTTGTGATTTCTTTTTAAATGTGAAATAACAAGGGTGTCAACATGGATTGTGAGGCCTCAGGTAAGTACTTTATTATGCAATTATTGTTAACAACAAGTTGTTCGTAGAAGAGTTAGAAAATATGTTTTTTTAAAATGGAAATTTTGAATTAAAAAATGCTAAAATATTAACGTTAGCTAGAGTTATAAAAAAAGTTCCGCAAAGTACACCTATATTTGTTTGCTGTCTAAAAAACATATCTTATAACTAATTTAAAAAAGTAAAATACACGTCCCCAACTACCCTTAATTAAGCTTTTTTTAATAGAAAAGTATTAAGTAGCATCCTTATAAGCATTTCTGATGATATTGTGACAAAAAATCATATATTATATTTTTGTCGTAGTAAATTCATATTTTGTCCTTATGTGCGGCGTGTTGTGATTGGTAGGTAGATATGAACCATAAGGATTAAGGCATTTTAACTCTTCTTTGCTTTGCTTGCTTGCCGAGGCATTCACAATCGCAAGGTTCAGTGGAGAGGGCGAACCAGGACATAGAGAATAAGTTAGCGTCGTGGATGAAAGATACTAACTCAACTAAATGGAGCGAAGGTCTAAAAATTGTCCAATTTCAAAAGAATCGGTAAGTTCGTCTATAAAACTGTTTTTTTATCTCTAGCTTGCTTTCTAATCTGATCCAAAAAAATTCTGTGTCCAGTATGTTGTGGAAAAGAGCATTGTTAACTTTTGTATCTGTTTGCGTAAGTTACTGCAACAGTAGCTCTGTGTTTGTAGTTTCATGTTTACTCATTATTTTTAATAGCTGTTTTCATTCTGGAATTGGACGCAGTCCTTATGAAGCATTGTATGGTGTAAAATGTAGAGATGGTTTAAATAACCTACCCTTACCTACTGATAAAATTAAAAACATACGTACAGAAGAAGAACTAGAAACAATATTGTCGTCTAGTAATGATACCGAGGAGAACATGGTAGAAGATTCAGATCCTACAAATAACAATTGTGTACCCAATGAAAATCCTATCACCACCGAAAATGAAATGATCGTGGAAAACCGTTATGGTACGTAGTATTTTCCAATTCTCAATAAGTATGTACAACCTAATATTTTTCAGATTTAATTGAAAATCCTACAAATAACAATTATGTACCCGATGAAAATCCTATCACCACCGAAAATGAAATGATCGTGGATTTAATTGAAAATGCTACGCTGATTATACAGAGTGATAATACTGAAATCTCAGTTTCACCCGAAGAAAACAATGAAACATCGGTTTCACAACCAGCGGTAATTAACCCAGGAACTGAAACGACGGAAAACGATCTCAATGAAATATCATCATTGCATAAATGCATACTTTGTTCTGAAAAAAACGCGTGCGATCATTGTCAAAAAAAAGACAATATCAAAGCGATAAGGGATGCATGCCACGAAAGTCTAAAACGGCAAGCAGAAAAAATGTTACAAACTTCCAGGAAAAAAATTAAACCAGGAACTGCTGGCATGTCCGTGAGAGTGCCAATTCCAGATGTAGACCGAAGTCGATCAGATCACAGAAACATACTGGGCGTAATAATGAGCGTGGAAGATGAATTTTACCGCATAGGAACTGTTCACGGTGTCCTTAAACAACTATATTCTCGAAATGAATTTGAAATATGCAAGCAACAATTTATTAAGCTAGAAGATGTCAAGACAGACACCGAAATAACACTACGGAGCGCTGCAGGAAAATTTTCAGTATCTGGCTCAACTCAAGGCTATGTTCGCTGTCATTGTAAGAAGAGTTGCACAAATAAAAAGTGTAAATGTCTTGCTTCGGGATATACGTGTAACAGCAAGTGCCATAATAGTGCAACTTGCTCCAATAAATAATATACTTTTTTGTAGTTTCGATGTTTTAAAAGTTATTATTCGTATATTTTTATATTATTTTTCTTTGTTTTTTTACTTATATTTAAGTAGTAATAATAATGATAATACGACATGTTGTACCTATAAATAAACTTGATTCCTGACAATGAATTATTTTATTATGTTGAGCCAAATTAACCAAACAGAATTGGTTAGTTTACATACTAACCAACGAGTTAGTTATTATGTATTACTAGGATTGTTAAGTTCACATTTTATCCATTTGCCGTGGATAGTTTTTAAACTAGCCAAAAACACCGGTTATTTTGTATACTTTTCTTGTGGTTTATACTTTAGCTGCAAATCTTGTATAGTTTGTAAACTAGCTGGATAGTATTCAAACCAACCAATACTGGCAGCTATTTTAGTCGACAAAATATTTTCCATCAAAATAACCAGACGTTTGGATAGTTTATATACTATCCAGTTAGTTTATAAGCTAGCCAAGTAAACAATTTAACCGTAACATATATACTTTGTGTATATGAAAATCAACAAGAAAGTTACCCCTCGGTGAATCCCACGAAACAAAATACGGAATTGTCACATCTGCCATGAAAAAAACTTTAAGATTGTCGTTATTATTCGTGGATCTCAGGTTATCTATAATATATACGGATCTCTCGTTGATAGGAAAATATGTATATATATATATATATATATATATATATATATATATATATATATATATATATATCTGTACCTTAGAGCGAACATGGGTTAAGTCCATTTTTTTTTAAATTTAGCTTTTTGCGTTAAGTGCCATATTATAACTATCTCATTCTTATGAGAATTTGGTTTAAGTCCATCGAAAGCCCTTTAATAAAATTACCATTTTCACTTAAAATTAAGTCACACTACTAATGCGGGCTGTAATGGTTTAAACAACCTTGATTCATATTGCTGTGGAACTAAAAAAGGTTAAGTCACAGTTGACTCATTGTTAACTCTAGACTGTGGACTTAACACTACTTTTTTTACAGACTTAACACATGGCAGTTTCGTTGCATCGTTTGATATAGTGTTAAATGCGGTATTGTTGTACTTTATAACTTCTAAAATATTTAAAATATAAAGTGGCAATGTCTCAGAGATCTGTGCGAATTATTCAAATGGTCACTCTAGCGCCAGTTACCACAATAACAAAGCCTGCAGCTGGATTAAATAATAAACGAAGTAGTGAGCAAAAAGGTAAGTGATTTATAACCTCAAAATGTTTTAGACAAAAATTTGTTATAGCTAAAAAGCTCTTTTTGGGTACTAGTTTTCCACTGTAATATTATAAAAAGTTATTCTAAAATTAAACCACAAACTTGTGCTAGAAGTGATAAATATTTTCTGAGGCCAGGTTAAATAAAAATTAGTGTAGTAAATAAACAAGGCCTTAAATTCCAGACGCCTTCTACCGATCAGAACAACCGCGTTGTTGTTATTATTAAACTTGGAATTTTGTGGCGTGTTACAGCAAATCCAACTAATCCTAACCAAACCTAATACACAATTTTAATAATTATTATTTTACATTTTGATAAAAAACACTTTAAAAAGTCATTTGCCTGAACACGGATTTGAGCTCAGGACCTTTGCATTGGAAGCCAAATACTCTACCACTAGACTATCCGGCGGCTTTGAGAAATTTTAATGAAACATGTTTACAATGCTCCTAAATTCTGTAATATACAGCGGCGCACATAAGGACATTTAACTAAATTACGACGACAAAAATATAAAAACAATTTTTTTTTAAACTGATCATTTATCTCATTAAAACGTCCCTTGTAGACCAGGCTTCAATGCAACATAACAATTATTAATTTTAACGCAATACAATAGCTTTATCATCAGCGCAAAGTTGGCTTTGCTTTCGTGTGGGCCAATTAAATTACGGGTTTCTGAAGTGGCGACAGAATAACTTGGCTTGTGATTTCTTTTTAAATGTGAAATAACAAGGGTGTCAACATGGATTGTGAGGCCTCAGGTAAGTACTTTATTATGCAATTATTGTTAACAACAAGTTGTTCGTAGAAGAGTTAGAAAATATGTTTTTTTAAAATGGAAATTTTGAATTAAAAAATGCTAAAATATTAACGTTAGCTAGAGTTATAAAAAAAGTTCCGCAAAGTACACCTATATTTGTTTGCTGTCTAAAAAACATATCTTATAACTAATTTAAAAAAGTAAAATACACGTCCCCAACTACCCTTAATTAAGCTTTTTTTAATAGAAAAGTATTAAGTAGCATCCTTATAAGCATTTCTGATGATATTGTGACAAAAAATCATATATTATATTTTTGTCGTAGTAAATTCATATTTTGTCCTTATGTGCGGCGTGTTGTGATTGGTAGGTAGATATGAACCATAAGGATTAAGGCATTTTAACTCTTCTTTGCTTTGCTTGCTTGGAGTGGATGGCTTTGCTACTACGCAATTGCCAGCTCGATTTGTATGTCATCTTTTGAAGGTTATTTGTCTTCTAATTGTATTTCGCAGATTTTCTTAAGAGTTCATTTTTTAATCGACTACCAAAATATACTATTTTTAAATTTTTCGTTTGTTTTAGAAGTAATTCCACGTCATGAAAATGTTGAAAAAAAAGAAAATCAAAATCATATCATGGAAAATCCTTATTTGTCAAATAATCATTCTGTTTTAAGTAGTGATGAATTTAAGGATAACCTACAACTAAACGAGAAAACTACAAAATTAGTTTTACCTTTAGATGACGGTAAGTTTTTAAAACTCTTAAAATACCGAACATTTCTATTATAAAAATGTTATTATACTAATCCGGACACACTATCGTAGTATATTCATTTTAGCCGAAATTTTTGCTAATACAATTTGTATTTTGTCTTTACAGACAAATCACAAGAAGTTTCTATTCTCGATATGCCGATTGATATTCTTGAAACACCTTATGAGTTGGGAGATACTCTGACAGATATAAAATTAAATGAACTATCTACTGTGTCGCCTATAATGAATCCTACTTCTTGTGTAAAAAGTAAGTAATAAAACATTGTATACAATTTGCTCATTAATAAACTTTACTATATTATTGCAGAGGATACTGAGAATGAAGTACCAGAAATCATTTTTCTTAAGAAACCTGATGAACTTGCAGACGTCCCCAATGAATGTGTCATCAACCGTAACTCTGAACTATTAGAAGGTGAAGATAATAATGTAATATCGATGGAAAGTCACGAAATACAAGACATGATCAACGAAGGTGTTGATTTATTATCTAGAAATGCTGAGTCTTCTATTGTTATTTCTAATAATAGCAAAAATCAATCTATCGATGGACATGTTTGTACGAAAAAAGCCTTACAACCAGTAAATGAATTGCAGAATAATTATGCCGAAGTAGGTAGTTCTCTTGAGCATAGTGACAGAGAAAATGATCCTGATTATGAGCAAACCGATAATTCGCTTTCTGAATCAGAAAACGAAAATAATTATAATGAGAATCAGAACGAAACTAACGCTTTAAATGAAAATCAGAACAAGACACAAAATAAAAAGGGAAAGAAGCGAGTAAGAAACGAGTCAGAATGGAAAGCAAATATAAGAAAAAAAGCAAGAACTTCTGGCGAACAATACACATCTAGTAGAAAGACAACAGTTCGTGCTAGACAACTAAAGGCAACTTGCAAAGAAACTTGTAAGTTTAAATGTTTTGAGTTATTTTCGGATGAAGAGCGTGGTGATATTTTAAAGACGTTTTGGAATGTAGATATGGACTACGATAGAAAAAGACAGTTTGTAGCATCATGCGTAGAAGAAACAGCAGTACAGCGGCATAGAGTTCGAAATGGAGCTAGAGAAGGCAAAAGAGCTGTCACTTACATTTATTCTTTAACTTTAGGCGGTACGAGGAAAAGGGTTTGCAAAAAATTTTTCCTCAACACTTTGGATATATCCCAAAATTTTGTAGATTGTGCCCTTCGTAAAGCCATCGCAGGTGGAATTATTAAAAGTGATTTACGAAAAGGTCATACTCCTCACAATAAAGTGTCAGATGAAATTCGGCAAGGGATTCGTGACCATATTAACACATTTCCATGTTACGAGTCGCACTATAGTAGAGAAAAACAACTCGCAAATATTTAGAATGTGACCTAAATGTGACTAAAATGCACCAGCTTTACTATGACAAGTGTGTAGCAGAAAACTTCCACCCCGACCAGATTGGAAAGTTGTGGCTTTATAGAGATATATTTAATACCGAGTTTAATATATCATTTAAAAAACCCGCAAACGATACCTGTGATAAGTGTGATGCTTATTCAGTAAAACTTAAAGATTGCATTATTCCTACTGAACGTCAACTTTTACAAATCGAATACGACAAGCACGTTGAGGACTCAAAAAACAGATATGAAATGAAGGCTGCTGACAAAGAACTTGCCAAGACCACAAAAAGTCAAAAAGTGATTATGATTGATCTTGAAAAATGTCTGGCAACTCCTTTGCTCAAAAATGCTCAAAGCTTCTATGCTCTTAAACTTTGGACCTTTAACCTTACGATTCATGACTCGACAGTTAATAAAACCTTTTGTATGATGTGGGACGAGACAGTTTCTGGCAGAGGTGGAAACGAAATTTCGTCTGCAATTTTAAAATGGTTATCGATTTCACCTCTAGACAATGAAATTGATGAACTGACAATATGGTCAGACAACTGTCCATCCCAAAATAGAAATTTGATGATAGTCATGTGTTATTTTCACATTCTTTCTGTTTGTCCAAAACTTAAAATTATCAACCATAAATATCTACTCAGAGGTCACACACATCTTGAAGTGGACTCTGACCATGCGTTAATTGAGAGGCAAGTAAAGAAAACTCCTGCTTTTCAGATTGCCACTCCATGGTATTGGCAACAGCTTGTTAGAATTACCTCTCCAAAGTTTTCTGTAATTAATATGGACACACATGATTTCATGGATTTTAAGAGTTTATACAGTGAAAAAAATGCCCCTTACATTAAATCTAGAAAATCTGAAAGTGGAAATACACTAAAAATTTCCGAAGCAGTACATTTACAGGTAAAAAGAGAACATCCCGGCCATTTATTTTTTAAAACCAATTTTGCTGATACTGAGTTTGAAGAGGTCAATTTTAATCGCCGAGCAAATAATAGAAATGCTCAAGATTTATCAATTCCAACAATTAGAAAATCATCGAAGCCTATTACCACGAAAAAATACAAACACTTGTTAAATTTACTGCAGTGGATTCCTTCAAGATTTCACCAGTTTTACAAAGATATTAAACATGAGAACATCAGTGATGAGGACGATGAATAAATAATAAAAAAATATTTTGTTATAAACATTTTTTTTTCAATGTTATTTTTTAAAGGTAAGTTTAAGTTAAAAATAAGAGTTAAGTACTAGTATTATTACCACATACAATGTGTTAAGTACAGTTAAGTCCATGTGTTTCCCAATTATGTTGAGTTAAGTCCTATATTTTTTTAATTATACAAAACAGGCAATAAAAAATTTTGTTAAACTCATAACGACTTTATTTCTCCACACAAACAATTTATAGATAATAAATAACCCCGTTATATAAAGTGGCACAACAGAATAAACAAAACATCACATTTTAAATGGCCGTCTTGCATAAACACGTTTTTGGACTTAACTCCTGTTCGCTCTAAGGTACAGATATATATATATATATATATATATATATATATATATATATATATATATATATATGTATATAAATAAATATATATATTCTAACAGTTTAATTTTGTTATAAGTGCATTTCATTATATGATTAATTTAATATTATAATCTACTACTTTAGTATTAAGTTTGGTGATTAATATGTACGCCTTGTTGGTTTGATTTACTTAGATTTTAATAGTTTTTTTATTAGAAGCGTTTACATTGTTCATATTTAAGCGAAATATAAATTCAACACCTTTTGCAGCAAATTTCGGTACACACAGTGTCACCTCTCGATAAGTAGTTAATTTTTTACCTATATCTGAACTAAAGATATAAAGGAATAATTTTCAGTAAATGGTACAAGTTTAGCGTTCGAATCATAGATGTCGCCAAAAAAAATCAGTTCAAATATAATAGTTGGATTTATTTAATTTTGCCGAATTTAATAATTATATACTGTATAAGAAAAACTTCAAATAGCATTTTAGACAAACTATTTATTTCCCATATATTTTACAGAGTAGATATAAATTAAATTTTATTAATTTTGAAAACCTGTTTTCGAGTCCTTTATACAAGTCGTTTTCGTTTTCCTTGGCTAGATATGCTGCATTTTTAGATTCGAGCGTATATTTTGTATAACTCTTCTGTCGCTGTAAAAAAAAAAACCAAATCATTAGTACCCTAATAAATTCTTTGATATAAAGTCGATATTATGTATTAATATTGAAATGTAAATACTTGTATTAAAAAAAAAGGTTGCCTTGATAAATATTTCTTTTCAGATATACATAGGATTATTTTTAGACTATAGATACCATATATACACCACTTCATACTTTCTCTTAAATCTACATTTTATTATTCGTGTTCCCTTTTGCTGTGAATATGTAACATATAAAGATATTTTCATTTAAGTTAGACATAAATAAACCAAAGGTATTTCTCGATTCAATGTTAATATTCTTACCTTTTTTTTTCATGAGACTATATAAACTACAGTCTTCTTATAATTTCTATCAATGTTTGATGTTCCGAAAGATCGACTTTTGTTTTGTCCATAGTTGCATAATTACTTGGAACCTATTATAAACTGAAATTTCGTTACGTCCGCGTCTGATGCATTTCCTAAAATAAATAGTTAATAATTGTGTGAATAAATTCCTATTTTATGGTTAAATAATGAGTTTATACAGTTGGGAAAATTCTATTAAATTAAACTCAACTTAAGTTTCATTTTTATGGCCTTTAACTACTCCTGCATTAGCACCACATTTTTTTTGACTCTTCGGTATTCTACTCCGGACTAATATTTGACTTTTCTGAGTGGTCCTTTTCCATTAGTACTAGAGTAATTAATTAAATATTATTTGTTTATTTACGTTTCCATTTCGCCTAGGCGTTGCTTTTAAATTTCAGGTTAGTTGTTTCTGTCAATGTTATTATTGCGTCGTCTCGGAACTTTTCGGATCTATTCGGCTAAGACTTCCATATTAACTTATTCTCGAAACCCTCCATCCGGTACTTCCTCATATCAAGAGCGCAGGCATCTTTTTCGCTGTTGCTAAGTGTATTCCTGCATTATTTCCTGTATCTTTCTTAACCAATGGAGAGTCGTTTTTCTTGCCTAACATGTTACTCATATCCTTGTTTTATTCCGACTATGTGCTCTTTTGTCAAGGTTGTTAGCACCTGACACATTCTAGCCAATGGTATTCCGCCACCTTAGTTAACCAAAGTTCTAGAGGGAAAGGAAGCTGGGGGAACACATTTTCACTTTTCTGGTCACCTGCAGATAACACACAAGTCTTCAGCGCGAGTCTGAGGAAATAATCCAGGAAAATCTTAGAAATCCGTTAGCGGGATTTTTCCTCAACACCGCAATAGTTTTTCGGGCACATTATAGTTTGCACGGTGAGTGTTATTTTTCCTGCTAGAAAATCTCTCTGAGAGGATTTTACCTGAAGATTGGACCAGACCGCCATTTTCCATGCCCTTGTACTTGGCACGTGAAACCACTTTCTGACTAGAACTGAGTGACCCTATTGGATAGGTAATTTGCTTTAATATCATTTATCCTGAAAAGGGTATTTATTTATTTTTTTTTTCTCAAATTTTGCTTGATTTTCGATTTCGTAAGTTGGTTACATTTCTCATTTTTTTTTTTGGAATTAACTTTTGCTCGGGTGAGACGATTATTTTTTTGATGCAACAGGGGCTAGTTTTTATAAATTTTTTTTTGAAATCTTAAATATTAAATGCAAGTGTAACGAATTCATACGAAGACACATTTTTAGTTTGAATTTCGTCGAACATCTTTTACCTCAGTAATTTGATTAATTAATTAATTTTCTTATTATATTAACCATATTTTGTGGATCGTAAATTGGCTCTATTTTATTTTAAAATAAAACCACAATATTTAAGCAGCTTGCAAGGGGTGATTTGATTACTGCATTCATTCTTTTTAATAGATAATAAACGGATTAATAAATGGCTTGCAGAGGTTTTCAGTAACAATTAAGTATGACGTAAATTGCTTTTCTTTTAGTTTATGGTATTTTTTGTTTGCATTTTGATTTGCCGCTGGAAAATAATTAGTTAAATAAAACTCTTTTTTTAAGTTGGTTATATTATAATTTAAATATATTTGTGCCTTTTGATTTTTCTTATTGCTGCCTTATTATATCTATATATTTTTGTAAGTATTCTCACAACGTTTCGCTTAAATATTTGGTATTCTTCAGGTCTATACATACATTCTTTTGTTAAGATTTTGCTATTTTTTTAAAATTTTATTCTCATTTCTATTTAAATTGGCCGAGGTCAGTCTAAATTTTCTATTTATTTTATACGAGAAATTGTTATAGTAATCGATTTTGTCACAAATTTATTTATTGTAAATTGAATTTAGTTTTATTGGAGTCAATTATAATAATGTGCTTATATTTTTCTTACCAACGTTTCGATTAATTTTAGGTCATCATCAGGGCCTAAAATTGTTTTTAAGTATTACATTTATTTCTACTTATTTACGTATTGCTAATTTAAATCATTCGGATTCAGTCGAAACCTTGTATTTATTTTAGTGTTGCTGGTTATTGAGATTATATTGCATAAAGTAAATTTTAGAATTTTCCTTTTCGGTGTTAGTTTGTATTTGTGGATTTGTTGGATTTATTGACACAACATTTCGACTGAGTTTTCGATACCCATCAGGGTATTTTGCGCTTATTGATGGTATCTTTAGTGATTTCATTTTAAATTATTTTATTGTATTTTTTTATTTTGTTGCTTGCGGTTTTAATTTATTTAAAGAAAAGTTCTGATTAGTGTCTTGAAATTAATTAAATATTTTTTTTATATACTTCTCGGTAGTACTAAATTTTTAAAATTAAATTATTGTTCTGACACTTCAGTTAAATTTGAATCAGTAGAAACCTTTTGGGGATTTTTTGAATTAAATAAAATTATTTGGGTTTTCGTTATAGACTTTGAATCACTATGAAAAATTCTAGAAAATCTTTGTTTTCATAGGGTTCAAGTCAGGGGCCAACTGTAAGTCACAGTCCTAATTTGACGTCAGGGGCCAACTGTAAGTCACAGTCCTTATTTCAAGTCAGGGGCTAATTGCAACTGCAAGCAACAGACATAATTTCAAGTCACGGACTTAACTTCAAGACTCGGGACTAATCCCATGTCACGGGCCTAGTTTGAAGTTAGGAGCGCTTCAGAACTTCCAGGTGCTGCTGGATTTGGTGACACTTATTGTTTACTTTTTTTCTTTTAGACCGTAACTGATAACACACTTATTGTTTATATTTTTCTTTTATACTGTAACGGATAAATAGATTTTTTTTTTACTTTATTTGTGTGTTTTATTTAGCTCACTCTTTTTGTCTGTCCGAATAACTTTTTAGATTTTATTAAAATTTCTTTTAAAGTATCAAGAGGAAGCAAGTGCCGCGAAGATCAAGGGGCTTTCCAATTTAAGTCGTAATAAATTGGTGGCGCTCATTTCTTTCTTTTTCTCTCTCTTTTTCTTTCTTTAAGATTTCTTAAGTTTTCCCACGCCCTACTTTCCGGGTTAATTAAGCTAGGGCATCTACATTGCACGCTGTGTTGACCACGAGCTGTAATCTTGATACCTTTTTATGATTGAAATAATTTAAAATAAAACAGTAATAATAATTATTATTAAATAAGAGTGTTGCAATCTTTATATATATATATATATATATATATATATATATATATATATATATATATATATATATATATATATATATATATATATATATATATATATATATATATATATATATATATATATATATATAAAGTCCATATTTTCTTTCGTTTTGTAGCTAATGATTTGAAATTTTGCACAGTGGTAGAACTTGACAAGATACATCTTTCAACATTTTACGGTTCAATTTCGTTTAAAAACCATGCCTCCTAGGAGCTTGCAAGTAGTCCCAATTTCCCGTATTTTGCTTCGCGATAAAGACATCAAAAAAAGTCATTAGAAAAAGTTAAAGTTATTACTTTTTCACAAAATTTAGATAATTACGAATCAGACCCGGTATAATTCTGGTTTTTATCTTTCCATTTTTACCTAGGGCGTTAGATTTAACAAGATTGCACTAAAATCAAAATCTGACGATTAAATTTGTCAGATTTAATGAAAATTTAACTGCTAATCTAGTTTTAAAAGTATTTATTGCATAACAATGAAAATGCTGAATCAGTATGTAACAGTCTAACAGAAAAAATCAAATTAATTAAGCTTTTTGGTGCAGAAAAGTAGCACAAGAGTTTAACAAAAGGCAAACAATGCGATTATGCGAAATCATATTCATCACGAAACTGAAGCCGCTTTATATGAATAAACTTTTTCACGAAATGGCAGTGTGCTAAAAATCGTTAAACAGTAATTTAGGTAAAAATATATGATGCGCGTATCTAAGACGCAAATCAAAACAAGTCCTCATGGTCTACGACCTCTAGGTCCTGATCCATAATTATCCAAATTTTGTAAAATGTCAAAATACGAATTTGATGCTAAAGTTTCGTATGTTTTGTAAGAAGTAAATTTTAAGCAACTTTTTCTAATGACTTTTTTAATATCTTTATCGTGAAACAAAACAAAACAAACATATTTTGCTTCGTGGTTAAGATAAAAAAAAATTCATACGAAAAAGTTGTTTAGATTTCAATTTTAAGCCACTATACCAAATTTTACAGCAAAATTAGTTTTTTTTACTGTGAATAATTATGTATCAGACTCTGTACAGATCGAATTTTGATGCAGCATTTTTAAATAATTTTTAAAATCTGCCGTGAAATAAAAAAGAAGATTTTAAAAATACATAAAACACTATTATTTATTTAACAGAAAATAGAATGTGAATTTAAATACATTTACTAAATATAAAAATTATCGAATATATCCTTTTTCTACTAAGCCGCCTCCAACTCTTATACATATTTCAATTATCTTGCGGTTATGTTCAGTTGAATTTAATTTTATGCCCCAAGTGTCAGGTCAATCATAAGTTTTTCAGCAATTAATAACAGAAAAACTGAAATATTTTTTTTGGTGCCGTTTGCCAGCGACCGTACTTAAAAATTTTCCTGAGATGAGATAAAGGTATAACATATAGTGCGTCCTCGGATGGCCGTAATTATACCAATAGTTAGTTTGCATTTGCCGTAGGAGAAAAGCTTATTCTTGATAAAAATACTTTTTTAGGACTACTGATCAGGGTTTTGATAAAGCATTTGCCGTAAATGATATTATAAAAACTGAAATTATACCAGGCGAAAGAGAAACTGACAAAGAAATTAAATCAGGAATGCGAAAAAGGAAATTAGAAACCAAGAATGGAACAGTCTACAAGAAATTAAAGGAAACATTGTATGTGGAATATAAAAACAAAATGTTCGGTAGGGTGATCAATTTTTTTTCTTTGTAGGTCCGGTGAGGATTTGGATAATGTTTTAGAAGGAGAGGAAAAAGACATCAAACTTAAAACAAGAAGTGTTGAAAAAAAGGATCAAGAAATAATACAAGCTAGTTTAAAAAATCAAAAAATAGAAAGTAAAAAAGAAACAGCCCGAAAAAGGCTTAAGGGCAAATCTTACGTCGGGTGTAAGAGAGGACAGGGAAATGTTGTAAGTCATGATATTAATAGGGAGGCCAAAACGATAAAGCAGAGATGTAAACATCATACAGTGCCATCAAAACTAAAAGAAGCATCAATTCGATGTTCACTGCTAACAGAAGAGGAAAGACAATCTCAATTTAAAAAGTTTTGGTCATTAGAAACTTGGGATGAAAAAAAACAATATGTTCAATATCTGGCTAAGAAACGAGCATTACGAAGACGCCGAAAAGATACCTGAGAATCAGAAGAAACCCCAAAGAAGAAATACGGCCACGATTTTTACCTAACTAACAAAAGCGGGGAGTACTTGAAAGTATGCAGAGTCATGTTTTTGAACACTTTAGACTTGGGAGAAGACTGCATGAAAAGGTGGACAGCCATTGATGCACCAAATATTGACAGTTATACTTTAGATGAAAGCCCAAAAAGCTCCAAAGGCAGAGAAGGGTTGATGGAAATTCCTAAAGTTCCGTCCCACTACTGCATGGCATCCAGCAGAAGAGTGTACGTAGACAACAGTTTTATAACCAAAAACCATATGTACCAAGTGTATAAAGATTGGTGTGATGAAAGAAATCTACAGGTTGCCCACATTAAAATGTTTAGAACAGTTCTGGAAAATGAAAAGCTTTCCATTCATAAACCAAGGAAAGAACAATGCGATATATGTGTTGGCTTTAAGACTAAGACAGTAAGTATTGAAGAATATGAGGAACACACTACTAAACAGAAAGAGGGAAGAAAAGCTAAGGAATTGCTAAAAAATGCTGCAAATGGTGAAAAGTTGGTGGTTACTGTTGATCTGCAGAGTGTGCAAAAGTTTTAGCATCTCAGTCTTACTATAAGCTAAAACTTCAGGTGCATAACATTACAATTTACTCATTAAACGAAGGCGAAGTACAACTCTATGTTTGGCACGAGGCAAATGGAGGAGTGAGCGGTAATGAATTTATATCATGTTTAATTGATTTTATAACTTGTTCCTCAGATAATTATCAAACTATTATATTTATCTCAGATGGGTGCAACTATAATAACAGAAATAAGACTCTAGCCAGTGCTCTAAGTGATGTTGCAGTAACTAAAAATATTACTATTCAACAACTGTATCTGGAAAACGGACACACTATAATGGAAGCTGACTCTGTCCATTCAGCACTGGAGCATTTACTTTACCCCTCCAATTAACTCGCCGATGGATTATATTGTTAGAATGCGTATAGCTCGCCCAAAGCAATCATATCATATTAAATATGTAGTTTTCACGTCTTCAAAAAATATGACATAATCAGTAACTTTGATTCAATAAGACCAGGGAAAAAGGCGGGCGATCTTCAGGTTGTTAATATAAGGCAACCAAAATACACTCCTACTGGAGACGTTTACTTTACAACTGACTACTCATAAAACTGGGCTTTATTGCCCCATAGAAGGGAAAATCAAATAATGATCTTTTACAATAAGGCTCTTTTTAAAAATCCACCTCCAATATCTGAAGACAAGTTTAAACACCTACAAGACCTTAAATGTGTAATCGAGAAAGAACACCATCACTTCTATGATTCCCTTCCCAAAAAGAAAGGTGGCATAAATTGTTGACATTCCTTAAATTAACCCTTAACTGCTGACATGGAGTCTGTCAGACTCCGCCAACTGCGTTACGGCGCGTAACTCCCACTCCTTTTTATTTGCAGACCCCTCGCGGTCAGTACCTTCTTGAAGTTTAGTCTACTTGTAAGTGTCAAAGCGGTAGTTTCGAGCTCCTTTATTTTACGAAATTACGCGCATCGTGGAGTCTGTAAGACTCCATGTCAGCTTGTGTGTTACAAAAGTAGTGATTATGGCTAGTTCTAAACAATCTGTAAATACATTAGATCCAGACTTTGAAGATGTGTGTATGAAGTGGTATAATGAAGAAAGCAGCGATATTAGTGATTCCGAGGATATTGTGGATAATTTTATAGCCAGTGATCATGAGACTGAAAGTGAGCAAGAAGGGAGTGATCAAGAAGTCGAATTGGGGGACGAAGAAGACAATACCAATGGAAGTGTGGGACAGACAAAAAAAGAGAAAGGATATTTTTATGGCAAAAATCGGTTTAAATGGAGTAAAACGGAGCCGACTAGAAATGTACGCACTCCAATACATAATATTGTGCATATTCCAAAAGTACGCCGTACTGTTCAAGATATCAATAATCCTTTGAGTTATTTTGAACAGCAATTTTCCGAAGATATGTATCAATTAATAATAACGTGGACTAACAACAAATTATCGAGCTTGAGAGGAAAATATAAAAGAAGAAACAAGCCAGAACTAACAGATATTGATAAAGTAGAATTGAAGGCGTTTTTAGGATTATTGCTCTATACATCCATCTTCAAATCCAATCACGAAGACGTGCGCAGTCTGTTTGCTACAAATGGTAAAGGCAGGGATATTTTTAGAGCAGTAATGTCGCTGCAGCGCTTTCTTATTATACTTATTGCTCTCCGATTTGATAACCCAGAAGACAGGGATGAAAGAAAAGCCGTTCACGCCGGGGCAGCTATAAACGAATTTTTTGAAATGTTTGTTAGAAACGCACAAAATTCATATTCAGTGGGAACGTCGGCCTGTGTGGATGAGATGCTTGTCGGATTTCGTGGAAAATGTGCTTTCAAAATGTACATTCCAAACAAACCTTGCAAATACGGCCTAAAGATAATGTGCCTAACAGATGCTCGTACGAGTTACTTGCATAATGCATACCTTTACGTTGGGAAAAATTCAGACGGTTTTGGCTTAGACGAGGATGAAAAAAAGCTAAATATCCCATCACAAGCTGTAGTTCGCCTAGCAAAGCCTCTATTTGGGTCCAACAGAAACATATCTGCAGATAACTGGTTCTCTTCTTTAGAACTGGTAGAGTACTTATTGAAGAAAAAATTAACATATGTCGGAACTCTAAAAAAAAATAAAAGGGAAATCCCCCCGAATTTCTTCCACGAAGAGAGAGGCCAGTTGGTGAGGCTCTATATGGCTTCACAAAGGATATAACTATACTGTCCCATGTGCCAAAAAAAAGTAAAGCAGTGTTACTGATTTCTTCCATGCACCATAGTAAAAGTGTGGATCCAGATAGTGGAAAAGAAGAAATTAATGCGTGGTATAATCTAACTAAAGGCGGGGTAGATTCACTTGATGAAAAGTGTGCAAAATATAGTTGCAGTCGACGAACGCAAAGATGGCCTTTAGCGATTTCTACAAGGTAGTGGACATTTGTAGCAGTAATTCTTTCATCATGTATGCTGCCAATCCTCAAAATAATGAAACCAGATTTTCTTTTGTGGAAAAGTTAGCTGATGAGTTAGTAAAACCCCATATGTTAAGACGTCTAAATGTGGTGAACCTATGTAACGATGTGCGCACAATAATACATCGTATCCAGAATATTCAGGAACCAGTCCGTGTGGAAGAACGACTTGAAATTCGAAAATATTGTTATATTTGCCCAGCCAGATTAAAAAGAAAGACTGCTTTTTTGTGTTTCGGCTGCAAAAAACCAATCTGCTTGCAGTGTTCCAGAAAATGTTGTATTACCTGTTGTGACAATGATATGTAGTAGACTTTGAATGACCACGTTTAGACCCTCTGCACGTTTTTTTATTTTAGGACTTGGCAGTGATTTTTTAATTTTTTCTCTGTCGGTTATGATTGTTTATTACGATACAAAATCAAACATGTCAAATTTGTTCATATTTTAGGATTAGATTATTGATTTTTTACGAATATGATGTTTTTTTTAGTTCGTGGAGATGTTTACATTTGTATCCTTTAGTACTAATAAGTAAAAGGCATTTATGTTTTGGTGTAATATATGTTTGTTAAAATCAATTTGATTTGTTATTTTAATATGCAAAAGTTAAAATTTTTAAAAAGTTTTGAGAAAAACCTTTTTTCTCTAGGAGTCTGTCAGACTCCATGTCAGCTTATGTGACAGAAAATTAGATGTCAGCAGTTAAGGGTTAAGTATTATAATAAGTTACTTATTTCTACATTATGTTACCTTAACAGTATTATTACAAAAACGTTTATCTTAATGAAGAAATACCTCGAATGTGCAAAATAAATATTTACCAATATCTCCAATGTGCAGTTTTTCTTCTTTTTACCAAAATATTTCTCCTAAATAATTATTTGGAATTAAATTACATACAAACTAATGTGCAAACTATGTGTCTTTAGCTTATTAAATTGGATTAAAAATCATAATATAAAAAATCGCAAGGGTTAGTTTATTTTAAGCTTCTCCTGTAAAATGTCCTTTTTTGTACATCGGAGTTATTTCATTCTCAACGACGATATATATATATATATATATATATATATATATATATATATATATATATACGTATCCAGATACAAAAGCGAGGCCCGATATATCGAGCAGGCCACCCGAGGCTCACCACAACGAACATTTTTTCTAATATGTTTTTTGATAATTTGGAATGTCCCTATCACATATAATAATAAACTCTTTCGAGGGGAAAGATTTTTCAAAAATTAAGATATACATGCGAGTCCCTTTATTATATTTAAATAACATGCGAGTCCCGTCGCATAATAATGAAATGATCAGTGTACATGCGGGTCCCTGCGACGTTGCCGATATTTTCCCGCCTAAAACAGTACACGTGCCTTTTTAAGGTTATGTTTCTTAACTACTCGCTGGTGTTTGTTTAATCAGGTGCTGTGCAAAATGAGTCGTTCCAAACGAATGTTAAACATGGTTTTAGGTTTAAATCCAGGTAAGTTCTTCAGTAACATTTTAAATATTGTAGGTATTCTAAATCAATAGATCGAAACCCATGTTTCTTGCGTTAAATTTAACTACTGTACCTAATTTCGTGCAAATAATTGTTTTACTTGATTTTCATCGCTGATTAGGCCAATAGTTATTCAAATCGATAATAAAATTTCACATATATTCACAACTTGTGACGATCGTTTCGCTAACACTGTAGCTTCTTCAGACAAGAGGTACTTCTACTTGCATTAACAGAAATGAACTAAATGATTTTGTTATCATAATAAATACATATTTTTATGAGTTTAAAATTACTGACCTATTTTTATAACCCTGGGTCTGCGAGTTTAAAGCTTTGGAAAAACCCAAGTGTTTTATGTAAATAAATTCAACAGAGGTGAACCATTTGTCTCTGTTTGGTCATTTAGGATTTACTGGGTGTTTTTAATTTTATTGATTTCTAAGGATTCCAAAAGGGTTAATTTTTTGCTTTTGTTTATAGTGTGCAAAATCTTAAATTCATCATTAAACGTATGTTTATTTAAAACAAACTAAGTGTTTTATTATCGATTTGATAATGAATTTTCATCAAGTAACGGTCCAGTCAATTAAATTTTTCAATAGTTATTCATCTAAATTCTATACCTAATTAAACATTTAATTAGGTTATTGATTTCTATATTATACTGAGTGTTAATCAAGATAAGGAAGAATCTATATGAGTGTTGGCAGGTGGCAATTTGAGAATATTATTTTTGTGCTTTGATATGATGAATAAGTAAGATCATATTATCATCTACAGTACTTTCGTCAGATTTTTACTTCCCTCGTTCAAAAGGATGTATTGTCCGAGATTTTTACAGATCTGTGTACACACAGAGTTGTAAAAAAATAACTTTGCAAATATACGGGGTTAGTTACAGCAGGTTGAATTTGACCCCAAAAATCAATCCTTATGAATTTTTATAACGCTCAGTTAGCTGTTAATTCAGGTATTAAACATGACGGTCGAATTTTTAGGTAAAATTCAAAATTTTCGAATAGCTCTTAAACGAGAAAAGATATTACGATAAAGTTTTTAGCCTTCTCTTTCAAAATTAATTATGTATTAACAATTTTAAGCTTATACATTACCTAAGTTAAAAAGGTGTTTATACAGCGTGGTAAAGAATATTCTACAAAGTTTTTAATATTTTAACTTTTTCAAAAATTCACAAATACCATTTTTATTTTCTAACTGTTAGATCAGCTTAATACCTTAATAAAATAATTGTTAAAACAATTTAAAGAGTTTATTGTAATTTTTAGTATTTTATATTAGGCTATAACTTTTTTTATTAGTCGTTTGATATAAAGTTTTCCTGCCACAGAGCCCTTAGCTCTTAATTTAGACATAATCTGTAGGGTCTCCTATACGAAAAAAAGATACAGGGTGTGCAAAAATGATTATACAATTAGGTAAAGATGTGGTCATCCTAAAAGTTTTATATATGTTGTATATGCGATCTTACATGAAACACTGACAAATGTGTAGTCCGTTTAGATTTTTTTCTCTGCATCACGAATTGAAATGAAATAGCAAATGTGGCAGGATGTGGAGCAGATTTCGGAAACGCCGGGCAGTTCAACGATCAATTATTATTGTCAGAGAAAAATAGGGCGTGCCCGGCGCGGATGGTGTAGAATATCTTTAACTATACCTGAGCTGAGGACATAATTTATTGTGTTCTTGATATTTATTTCATATTTTGAGATTTGCCCTCTAATCAGTGGCGTTCCTACTAGGTGGAAGATATATTTAAGTATTTTACATACTCCTAGATTTGTTTTTGGTAATTTTATCGCTATAGGCAAGTGATATCCTCAACAACACAAAAAATTTAGAGGTAATTACCAAAGTAACACACAAGCGCGAATTATGGTTTGATATACTTGTATTCAAACACATTTTGGTAATTTTTTGGTTATGGAATATTTATTGAACGTGTATTGTAAACGTTTATATTTTTAAAGGTTTATTATACATGTTTGGAAGGTCATTTTGTTGCGAGCACAACACAAAATATCTAAGTTTTACGTATTTTATCACGTAAATTCGTAATTTATCTCAGGCAAAAATTACATGTTTATTCATCTATTCGGTGTTACTTGGGTAAGGTCCTCTTTTACGGTATATAAAAATAATCTTTTTAGCTTCTTGCTTCACGAAACTGGAGTTATTTTACCTAAAATTTAATGAACACTAAATATTTTCTTATATTTATATATCTTATATTTTTAAAGCGCAAATTCTCCACGAATGCGTCATGTTGACTCGAGAAGAAGATCTTGAGGTCACAAAGAAAATTTTACCAAAAAGACATAAAATCAATAATTTTGTGATACTGGCCAGCGATACCAAAAAAAAATCAAAAATATTTAAAGGTTAAAATTGTCTTTACAAAAATCCACTATCATCCTTTACCCTATATCCTACACAAGATGTGTGGGATCCATCACCATCTAAAAATTAAGAAAGCATGAGAACCAGCTACCCCTCTCCATTTTGGAGCAAAATCCACTAACTTGTTTTTGAGTGACGAACCCGTAAATACTATCTAAAATATGGAATGTTCGAATTTATTTACCGCAGTTTACTTTTTAAATTTAGCAACTAACATAACCGCAAATGAAAGAATTGATATTTCCCAAAATGTGATGAAACAGCTGCTTTATCAAGAAGAATATACTTCAAATAATGATGATTTACCCATGGAAACTTTAGATAACAAATTGGATCGATATTTCAATACATTAGAACCAGTTTCTAAATCCAGTGATGTTTATGATTTTGACGATGAAGAAGAGAAAACATACACAACATTACGACCTATTCATTTTACATCTCGAAATTCCCAACAGGTTAGTGGAACAAAATGTGTTTTTAGCTTTCTAATAGATAACGAAAAAGCCAAATTTGTTGATTTTAGCGTATTGATATTGGTGCTTTAATTTGAAATTTACATAATCAGAAATGTTCTTTTAGGCTAGCGTAGGAGCAAACAATAATAATAGTAATGATGTGCATCCTGGCAATAAGTCAATTCAAATCCTATCTTATCACATAATTCCACCTAACACAATTGAACATGTTGAAAACGCTACATGCAAGGTATATTTATTAGTACTTAAATAAGCTTATTGTAAAGCATTTTTATAAACCAAATTTAAATGAAAATGAAATTTAGGTAAAATAGTTGCTTCTAACTAGATTAATATTGTCTTTTCAAATCTAGAATAAATAACGTCATAATTTACAAAGAGTTATTGTCCGCTCCAAATGCTTTCTTTTAAAATAATATTTTTTCTAATTATGAAAGTGACAAAAACACGTTGATAACTAAGCTAGAAAGTGCCAGTGCTTGTTGAGAAAACATTTTTCAACACCCGTATTGAAAAATCTTTGACAATCTGGTAACAAAGTAACAGTTGGCGTTAGGGGTGACGTCATTTTTTTCAACACTAGGGTTGAAATGAAATTTTCAACACTAGTGTTGAAAATGTCAAATATAAAATGTTGCAATTTAGTGAAAATTTTGAGTAGTTTAGGAAAAATACTGTACATTACTCGCGTCAAAGTTATCGTTTTCAAACTCGCTTACGCCTTGTGCTAAATTCCTCCTCGTTTGAAAACTACCACTTTCAACAATTGTTATTTAAAATATACCATAAAAAAAATGTTCGGATATGTTGATTTTATATTACCAATATTAGTGGCGTCATTTTCAACCCCCACTTAAATATCGATTTCTGATCTCATTACTAGCTGCTTTAATGCTGAATACAACTAGATTTAAAAATAAGATGGTAAATAATGATATTTATACCATTCATTGCTAGACTCATATCGACTCGATGCATGCCTGCTCAAATAATAGCACTTTTATTTGAAAATATTTTACCAAAATCTTTTAGTTACTTACCGAAACTTTTATTATTCAGCCTAAAACAGTTACAAAATTAGGTATTAGAAGAGGTTTCCATTTAAATTTTCAAGGTTGACTTTGCTACCTTTTTACAGGTGGTGGGATTAGGATCTCAAATCTTAATGATATGAAGTCTAGAGAAGAACTTTTTTTCAAAACATTCTCGAATAAGAAAAGTCAGATTAAGACTAATTAAAGGAACCTTACTATTTCTCCAAAATGTCAGCTCTTAACTATTAACTCTTAACCAATTAAAATGTAGCCTTTTACTGTAGTAATAATATTAATTCAAAATAATTTAGGTAGATAGTTCTCAATACTTACTCATCTGATACGGGGTGTCTCAGATAAGAATGAACTCTACAGGGATGTCGTAAACCATTAGAGATACAGAGATGTCTAAATTAGAAAAAAGTTACGCTCTACTAAACCCTGCGATGTGACGTTTTCAAATTTGGAAAATTCCTAGTACTTCCGAATATATTGAGGAAAAACCGAAAACTCGCGATTGGGTTTTAATTTTTTTATGACTCTATTTTAAGAGATATGACAAAATAAACGTCACATTTTTATTGCCACTTTTTCTGCTCTTCAAGGTGGCATAATTAGATTTTCAGTCTGAAGTTTCGTTTTCTCACAACCATCATTAACTTTTCTTTTTAAATATGCGAAAAATTTTAATTTACCTTAAAAAACTCAAATTTTAATTCTAAATTCAACGACATATCATACTAGATATTTATCCGATGTTTCGCACTGAAAAACCAAATCAATGCAAATTGGTGATGTTCTTCAAGGAACGAAACGGCGTTTGTAAAGAATAAAAAATTGCTAAAAAAAATTGAAATTTATTTTGTTCTAGCTCTTATCATCGAATCAGAAAAAAAAACAATTTCGAAAATTCTGTTTAGTGCAGTAAATAATCAACAACATTAAAAATTTAAGAAAACGAGATTATTCTTTTTTTTCTGATTATATTATAAGAGCTAGATCGAAATAAATTTCACGTTTCCATAGCAACTATTTCTTCTCTACATGAAGGTGTATTCATGATTGTTTTTCAGTGTGAAACGTCGGATAAATATCAAGTAAGATACATCGTTGAATTTATAATTAAAATATGAGTTTTTTAAGGTAAAATAAAAACGTCTTACTGAAAGTCTAATTAGGCCACTTCGTAGAGCAGAAAACGTGGCATGAAAATGTGACGTTTATTTTGTCATATCTTTTAAAATAGAGCCATAAAAAAATGAAAACGAAATTGGGAGGTTTCGGTTTTTCCTCAGTAATTTTGTAAGTACTCTTAGATCCATGTAGAGTTCATTCTTATCCGGGACACATTGTATATCATTATATTCTCTAAATCCCTTTTACGGCAATATTTTCGGTTATATTTTTATATTAATATGCAATTTTATTAAGACTGCCTTCGAAAAACAAGATGTTACAAATTTGGAAGATAACTCAGTTCAAACAAATGATATTTCTGAGGGAGAATTAACATCATCTGAGCACGGTTCTGTGCTTTGTCCTGAAGAACATAATCCTGAAAGCAGTAGTTGCACAAACTCTGATGAGGTATAGAATTATTTTTCTCGCACACTATTAACTATGCCTATTAATTATAATTCCATTTTAGCCTATAATTTCTGAAAAAAACAGTTTAGGTGAGAAAACTAAATTTTACACAGAAACTGGAACCGATGTTAAAACGTTGCCATGCTCATCCAAAAACACAAATTTTGAGGAAGCTGAGGTAATATTATTACGACTTTACAAAATGGCGGATGTTGTCATTGGTTATTTTTAAATGTTTCAAGATTTTATAAATAATTTACTATGCACTAAAATAAAAAAATGTTTCAGTTAAGAAAACCGCTGAAAATGGGATCATTACTTCCACATCATCTCATACTGAAAAAAAAACGTTCTTTTGTGGACCACCAATCAACTCAACTTTTGTTTCAATCCTTTTCTCTCATCCGATTTCAACTTGATAGTTCAATTCCTTCGAAAGTTATCACGTAAACTAACAGACCCACCGACATAAATTTTTTTCGCCTAAATTATGTTTTTTACACGTTTTGAGACATTGTAAGATCATTTAGCGAAAAATTTTTTAGAGTTTATTTGCCGATATTATACTGCCCCATCTTTTGGAGATGTGGAAGTAACTGGATGTTAATAAGCAGATTTAGAAGCTTGTCGGAAAAACAGATTCTTAAAAACCTAGTTTCAGCTACCTACTCATTGATATGTAAAAAAAATGGTCTTCACTAAAAATATTTTATTTCTATCGGTTTAGTGCACAGTTCATTAATTTCAAAATTTGGTATTTCAAAAAATATTTTTTCATATATATTATTTAATGTCCAATAAAAGCTTGTTTTTTTATATATACACATTTGTAACTTTAAGTACTGCTTGTAGCTTTTACCAATCGATAATCAAGTTGACGTTTCTAGAAGACAGCAAGGAATTTGGGACAGAAGAAATACATGTCCTTTCTGCTTTCAGGAACATACTCATTTTGCTAGGCATATAGAGCGCAAACATGCTCAGGAGCCAAGAGTAAGAAAAATCTTGTGTCTTCCGGTTGGCTCTGTTAAGCGAAAAGAATTGTGGGATTGTCTTAGAAAAGAAGGAAATTTTGCAATATTTAAAGAAGAAAAAAAGTTATTCCAGTTCGTCGACCAACTCAAAACGAAAGTAAAAAAAATGCTAAAAAATTTGATGATTTTGCAGTATGTAGTACGTGCAATGGTGTTTACAAAAAAAACATTGAGCTGGCACGCTGTCAGATGTCCAGGTCGAGTAACTGAAGATCAGCGACGGGGTAGACTTTATGCTCTATCTCGGTCGCAAACATTTTTAGCAGCTGCTCGTTGTCAAAACAATTTTCTTCATAAATCTCGCTTAAAAAAAGAAGTTTTTGATATAATGATAGGAGACAAAATAAGTGAAATAGGTAAAAATGATATATTAATTTGTTTGTTTGGCGAGGCGCACATAAAAAAACACAAACGGCCGCAGATTGCGACAGTAACATCTAATAAAATGCGTGAATTAGCAAGGCTGCTTATAGCATTGAAAGACATAATTGGTTTAAAAAATGGCGAGAATTATGTTGTTGAGGTTAAAAAATTGGTTGAAGTTATGAGACCTAAAATGTTTGATGATTTGGTTACTGCTACCAAAGTAATAGCTGGATTTAATCCAGATACTAAGAGTTTCAAAGCTTCGTCACTTGCCTTGCACATGGGTACTAGCTTGAAACAATTGTGTAACATTATCCACAAGCACATAATGAAAAAATCTAAAATCTTTGACTTCAAAGATCCTGACTTAGAATTAAAGAACATAAAACATCTACAGAAATTGATAGAAAACCATACTGAAATAGCATCTTTGGCTTTAAAAGACATGACTGAAAAACATTGGGAAAAACCACAAATAATACCACTTACAAATGACATTATAAAATTTAATAGTTACGTTAAAAATGAAGTTGAAATAAGTTCCAACTTACTTGTAGATATGATTGAAAACGGCCAAAACATAAATAACAAACAAATCATTTTAAATTGTAAGAGGTTGGCAAAAAGCATTATGGCATTAATTCTAGTATTAAACCGCAAAAAAAAAAAATTGGAGAGATACAGTATTTAAAAATTTCGTCATATTTGAAGGATTTTTCTGATCCAAATAATCAAGAAGAATTGTTAGAAAGTCTATCGACCTCTGAAAAAATACTATGCAAAAATTTCAAACGGGTGGTTTCTGGCGGTAAAGGTAGTCGTCCAGTACCCATTCTATTTTCACCTTACCTACAAACAAAATTAGAACTTCTACTTGAAGTTCGTAGAATGATTAAAGAGATACCAGAATCCAACGAGTACCTTTTCGCAAACCCCGATTCATTCATTCGTAGTTTTGCTTCTGCTTGTGGTGCACACCATTCTGAATCATTATCATCTACCAGATTTAGGAAGCAAACAGCGACAATCTTACAAATAATGAATATTAATGAAAATGATATGGAGCAATTGGCTACCTTTATGGGCCATACCAAAAAGACGCACGAGGAATGGTACAGGTAATTGAAATAAAAAATTCCGGCCTGTTGGTATAAATGTTCGTAATTCTCAAAGCAGTAAACATTATTTTGTCGCGAATTAAGCTGTACAGGAAAGGTGTGTATTTTAGTGCGATTTTGGAGCATATATTTTAAATTTTTATTATTGAATTACCTTTTACCGTTTCAAGGGCTCTAAATTCGCTTTAGTTTTTTTGCCTTTTAATATATCGATATTCAACGGCCGCGGCCGCCGGCCGGTCCCTATAACAGCCGCTATTTTAAAATTTAAAAGTTAATTTTTAATTATTTACGTAGATTGCCACAAGATGTGTATCAAACTGCGAAAATTGCCAAGCTTTTAACAATGATCGATCAAGGAAAAGCTCACCTTTATAAAGGGAAAGGCTTAGAAGCTGTAGATGACACAGATGTTTTAGATATTGAAGAAACGAACTTGAAGGTTCCTAGAAAAGGCATGTAATAGATAAGGTATTTTTGCATATAAAACATATGCAAACTAAATTTTGCATATCTTTCTTTAGGTTTAGAAGGTACGGAAGTCACTACACACAATTTAAAGAAAACAGATACAGAATGTAATAATAAAGATAAGGCGAAGAGACGCAAAAGTTTAGATTCTAAAGAGGAAACAGAAAACCTTGTAACCACAGACAACTTAAGCAGAAAAAGAATAAAGTTATCAGATTCGGATTCCAATGAAGTACAAAATGCAGAAAAAAATGGGGTTGTCGATAAAAAAATTAAATCGAGTAAGTCAAATTTTAAATAAGATAATATAGATGTCGGGTAAAATAGAACGTCGACTACGTCAGAAGACGTTATACATAGATTTTTTATGTAATTTGATAAAATTTCATTTAAAGATTCAGTTCAAAATTTTTGTACCATTTCTATTTGCTGTAGATCGAAGTTACCTCAACTGGTTTAGAAATTTAAAAAAATTAAAGTTTCTTTTATCTAACATCCTCACTCCCGCCTTGTTTTGGTTTTTATCCATGGCATGATTTCCTAAACCCAAATCCGATATATCAGGATTTTTAAATGTAAATATTTCAAAAACTTCTTTGAAATCAGAAAAATATTCTCTACTGAAATATAATGTAACATATAGGGTGTCTCATTTAAAAGATAACCAAGTTTATGTTTTTTAGTATCTTTACGATGCTCATTTGTTTCAATAAAATTATTTCCTGGCGATTTAGGTTTAGGAGAATCCCTACAACTTTTGTATTTAGCATTTTTTTCTCTCTCTCTCCCTCTTATAATAAGAGCAGAGAGGAAGTCTAATTATAGTGAAACAACCTGTACAGGATTTTCCGTAAATTTTATAATTACAAAAGCGGAAGGTTTTTGTTGAACCGACCGAATTTGTTATCATAAATGCAAAAATATTTTTGGAGACTCATATTTTGACAGGTTATCAATTTTTAAAAATGAAAGCCGTGTATATAATTTCATATTTGAATCCTACTGGAAATTCTATACCCTTGATATAACATTCCCTAGGTCTATCTATCCCCGTTTCTAAAAAATTGACATTTGAAAAGCGACAGTTTTTCCTCTTTGACATGCAATAGATCCAAACGAGTTTGCAAGCATATAGCAAAAGAGTTTGGATATTCTTATGTTATTTTTTTCAAAGCTAACGAATGACACCGACTTTAAATTCAACCCTGGGGTTAAATTCTGGTTCAAATTAACCAGAAGGTTATAATCAAAGTTGGAGCTATTCGATAGTTTATAAAAAACTAAGATTGGAATGTGCAAACCGTTTTACTGTAAATTCCTCGTTTGAATGTAGTTTGAATTCTGTAGCATGTCAAAGCATGCACTTTTCAAATGTTAATATTTCAGAAGCGGAGATAGATAGATATGGATCAAATGTGTTTAGAATATTTAGTAGAATTCAAATATGACATATAGGGTGTTCTGTAATAAAAAAGTGATAGCCTGTCGATATTTTACATTTCCAAAAATATTCTTCCATTTATAATAACAAATTCTGACGGTACATAAAAAACCTGCAACTTTTATATTTTCGAAATTTCGGTATCCATTTAAATAAACACTCTAGGTAGATGCCAAAGTAAAGTAAAGCCCTGTACGTTTTAATTTTTGACGCTAATGACCTTGCGCTTCTAAATTTTACTTTAAACAATAATTATATAATATCTTAAAAAGAAGGTATGGGTACATGCAGCACTTGTGCAAAATTTCATTTTCAAGGTTGAGTCGTCCTTTAACAACACTTAACATCCCACTATACTTACTCCATTTTAAATCTGTACATATTTCCTACCTGTTAAATTATTATTTTAGAAGCGGCAGAGGGTAAAAAGAGGTGGAAAAAGGAAGAGAAAGAGATCATGTTTAAGTATTTCAAAAATTTTATAAAAAAGAAGAGGGTTCCCAAAAAACATGAAGTTGAGGAGTTTAAACTTAAGTCAAATGGGGTTTTTCAAAATATCGGATGGCTTCGAATCAAGACTTTCGTTTACAATGAATACAGAAATACTGTGTAGATAGTTGTAGTTAGTGTATTAAAATTATAGCAATTCTTTGAGAACTGTTTTGTTTTTTAAAATTTTTAAACTTACTGAATAAAGTTAATTTCCTGTTAAACATATTTTATTTATTCTGCTATATCTGTCGACTTTAAAAGTAAATTTAGGAACTTAGCGACTTAGATCTTTTAAAATCTTCACAATCCTTACCAAATTTTGCATACTTAATTAATTAAGAAAAATACTGAAATTTGATCATGAATGAATAGCTAAGTGACAATTATTTATCCTACCCGCTCTATGGAACGTGATCTAAAAAGGAAATATTTGAGTAATTTACTATTTTATTATTTGTATATTTACCTATTCGGTATTGAGAACTGAGTAGAGAACTAAGGAATAATACTAGAACATTTTGCACATATCTTCACCTATATCATTTTAAACCACCAAATCTTAAATGGAAAAGAAGTCGAGTTGTATTCCCTAGATATTGAAGTTTTAATTCTTAAATGTACGAAAATGTATCGGCATGCAGACGTAATAATTAAATTCGATGAAAAATACTTGACTGGGATTTGAATGCAGAGCTTTTGGATAACCAGTGCATGGCTTACCAATTGAGCTATCTGGGATGCCATTGGAGGAGGAGGTTACAGGTAATGGGAAGCAACATTCAATATGAATGTTCGTCTACATGTAGGTAAAAGCTTCATATATTTAATACAAAAAGGTAGACGTAAAAAGCTATTTTCTTAATTTTTAATTATCTGAAATAAACCATGGTGTGTCAGATACCGGTACCAGCAGATATTGCTATAATAATATGTCGACAATACAATGGAATAATTGGTTCCAACAACTATTAATAGTGAATGTTGCTTCTTATTACCTTTAACCTGCTCCACCAATGGTAACTATCGAAGGTTTCCAATGGTTTTGAAAGTTGCCACCGTGGATTTTAAATCCAAGGTGCAAGATTGCTACGCTCTTATTCTATTGATTTTTTTTAATTCATAAAAGTCATTTCTCAAAATAAAAATTAACCGCTAAAATATCAAATAATCAGAACTATCGAGATAAAACCCGGAGAGTCGGGGGTGAGTAAACTAAAAGTCAAAAGATAATTAAGGGAAGCGCCACCAATTTACGACGGCCTAAATTTAAAAGCCCCTTGACTTTCGCGGCACTTGCTTGGTCAAGATACTTCCGATTTAATTTTAAATGGACCTAGGGTTGCCACCTGTCCTTTTTTGAAAAGGACAGTCCTTTTTTCAGACAAATTGTCCTTGTGACTTTTTTTGCCACAAAATGTCCTTTTTACTTACTTATAAACTATTGACAACAGCACGGCACTGCTGTGACTCGTAAATTCTTCCGGCAACCGCGGCTAACAATCGACAACAGCGCAGCACCCCAACCTGCGAATAGTCGTTATTTTCTAGGCTGAAAATTCGCGCGTCGGGAGAGCTCGATGATATCGGGATATCGCTGTCTTTATTTACCCAATGTAAAAAAGGAAGAACAGTAACATAACATCGCCCACATTTCCCTGTCGTCCGTGCGACATTTGACATTTATTTGTTCCCGTTCCCGCTTTTTTCGCGGTTTGTAGTTGATCGTTGATATTGAAAAGTAAAAAATCCTATTTTTAATTATTTTATTGTGGTTTTTCTTTATTATACTTCATCGTCTTTATGAAGTTTACCTACTGGCGGTAAGTCTATATTTTTAATCATTAAAGTGGTTGCAAGTTGCAATTTTTGTATCTAGTTAGCTTTATTTCCCTGTTGTTTGTTGTTGCATGAGTTTTTGGTTTTATTTCAAGTTTCTATTACTTAATTAATCTGGTCCTGGTTTGACTTTAGTTTGGTTTTGGTGAATTAACAAAATTAACAACCCAGTCCGCCAGTCCCAGTGATAAAATGGATGTAGATAACGTAGATGATGTGACTGAAGTAGCAGAAAGGTTTGTCAATAACGGTGATGGTGATTGTACTGAAAATGGTGGAAGTAGCTCTACAGGGGCGGCGAAGGTTTTTAGTTTTTCAGCTAATATGTTTGAATATTAAAATTAAAATATGTTTTTTATTTAGGATTGTCAATCTAAAGCCAGAACCGGAACCAGTACCTGTACTACCCCTCCTCCTCCTCCTAAAAAAAAGAGAGCAACTTATTACAACAAAGAGTGGGAAACTAAATACGGCTGGCTAAAGCAAGGCGCAACCAATACCGAAGCATTTTGTAAAAGTTGCCTGCTTTCATTCACAGTTGGAAACATGGGACTGTCTGCAATAAAGCAACACAATGAAAGTAAGATGCACAAGCAAAAAATTTCTGCAGCGAAAAGCTCACATTCCATGGAAACATTTTTTGTCAAAAAAAATTCTCAGGAAGAATCTCATGTAATTTTAACAGAAATATGTAAAATTTTCCACTGTGTGAAGCATAACCAGTCATATAATTCTTTGGATTGCTCATTTAAATTGGACACAAAAATATATGTTGATTCAAAAATAGCATCCAAACTTTCATGTGGAAGAACCAAAAGTGAATCAATTGTGAAAAATGTTCTAGGTCCAATTGCACTGCAAAAAGTGATTGAACTTTTGAAAAACCATGTTCCAAAACTTTTCTTTAGTATTCAGTTGGATGCTTCTAACAGAAAAAATGTTAAATTTTTTCCAATTTCAGTACAATTTTTTACAATTCAATACGGACTTCAAAATTTCTTGCTGCACTTTTGTGATGAAAGTGCTGATGGGATGTTTACCATGGTAAATGATAGTTTAAACGAACTTAAATTAGACTGGAGTCAAGTTTCTGCATTAAGTGCCGATAACACCAATTCAAATTTCGGTGCCAATCACAGCCTTTTTACCAATGTATCCACAAAAAATCAACACCTGCTAAAAAGAAATTGCCATGCTCATGTTATACATAACTGCGTGAAGTTTTCAATGGATGCTTTGAGTTTAGATGTTGAAAACCTTATTCTTAAAATTTACTCCCATTTTTCAGTATCTGCCAAACGCCGGGAAGAACTTAAATCTTTTCACGAATTTACAGATTGTCAATGGCGGGAATTACTAAGACACGTTGGTACTCGTTGGTTGTCTCTAAATCCGTTTGTAGAACGGATATTAAGCAATTATGTAGCTCTTTGTAGTTACTTTTTAAGTACAGAAAACAGCCCTTCACACATCAAAAAGCTGCTGAGAATAGATGAGAATAGTGGTACTGTTTCGCCTGAAGTTGAGATTTATCTTCTTTTTTGTAATCATATACTTACTGTTTTCGAAACTTTTATTAAAAAAATTGAATCTAACGAAACAACTGCGCTCGACTTATTCAGTATAATGACTGACTTAAGAAAGACCCTAATCAATAGGCTAGAAAATAATTTTTATGGCTTTGAAACCAAGGTTAAGTTAAACTCTCTTGACGCGATTAGTAAGAAAAAACTACAAAATGATTTTAATGCGTTTTATCAAAGATCTATCCAATACATTGAAAAATGGTACGACTTTTCTGAAGATAGTTGGCACAGTGTCGTCAGTAAATTAAACATAAAATTAAAATTTCCATCATTTTCAGATTTTGAGCTAATTATCGAAAAAATTAATAATCCAAATCTAAAAATTAATATGAAACAGCTTTTTGATGAGGTGATGCAGATTTCAGAAAGTTACCAAGCAAATGAAAACGAGCTTTTAAATTTAAGCACACCAAAAAAATGGCAATTTCTTTTTAAACGTTTCAATAATACTGAAAATATTTTTTCATTGATTTCATTTTTGTTAAGTGTTCCGGCCAGTTCAGCATTTTCTGAAAGAATTTTTTCTGTAATGGCCACCAAATGGCGAGACGAAAGAAATCGTTGCTCGACAGAATTAATTCGCTCAGAATTATTGATTTATTTTAATTTTAAAGAAAATTGCCAGGAATTTTACGATTCCATTGAAAGCAATGAAGTTGTTTTGAAGGCAGCAAAATCTAATTTCAAATATTCTTTTAAATTTAATTAGATAGACAGTTTTATTTTAATAATATCGGCTAATTTGAAATATACTAACTTAATTTGTACTCGTTTTTTTCCAAACACCCACCCCTCACCCCCATCCAGGATCCAGGTCCAATGTCCTTTTTTCACTTTTCAAAAAGGTGGCAACCCTAAATGGACCACAATTCTAGTCAAAGCTTAAAATAGAAAAATGACTCGGGAAAAGAATTAAATTAAATAAAAATATATAATTTTAAAAATAAACAAAGGCACCTGAAAACAGACACATAGTGAGCTAAATAAACCCAATAAATTTACAACAAAACTATTCTATTTAAATAAGAAAAAAAATGCTTAGTATTTTTTCCTTGACAACAAAAAATGAGTTTGATCAATATTAATCACCAATAGATATTACACCGACTCGTTCGGTGGTGGCTTTCCAACAATGGAGAAGCTTCTTTAAGAGTGGTTAGAACTGTTTAATGCTTACAGCTGTTGTTCAGGAGCCCGTAGAAAGAGATCTGCCCAAACCAAAAAGATGTGGAGCCCGTAACAAGGAGAGAGTTTTCCAATATTTTTCATAATGACTCAAAAACTAATATATATATCCCAATTTGGAGCTATTCCAAAAAAAAAATCCCCTAAAGATATGTTTATTTTTAAATTGAATGCTCGGCCCAAAATCTTTCACTTAACAATAAATTATTTAATATATTAAAATAAGTAGTAAAAATACACATGTTTCGCCTAGTTACGTTAAGTTAAAAACAAAAATAAAAATAAACGCAATCCCTACAAAACTCTGGCGAGGGCCGAAAATTCAGTCGAAACGTTGAATCATAAAAGATCAACAATCAAAAGTGCAAGCTGAGTTCCATAAAGAAAAATCATAATATAAATTTAATTTAAAATATTCAACACTAAAAACCGACATTACATAAGGGTTCACAATAAAATAAATACCAAAGCTCCGACTGATTTTGATTAATTTAAATTAATTATATCAAAAAAAAAATAACAGAGGTTATCCTAATCTCTACAAAACAGGGAAGCCTATCGCCCTGACGAGTACCAAAAATATAAGTGAAACATGGTATTCCAAAAAGAAAAACAACATTAAAGATATCTAAATTTATAAAATTTAGTCTGATATTGGTCGATTGATATCAATATAAAATAACTATAATAACATTTACTGAAAATTACACAAAATAGGGACACTTACGTTATGAAGAATCCAATATTTCAACGAAACGTTGAAAAAATAAAGATCACTAAAAATCAATTTCAAAATTAACTATAATACAGAAAGGACCAAAATATATTCTAAACTTTAATATGACCAAATTACTATTCCTATATATTAAAAAAAAACTAAAAATAATTAAAATATTCAAAAGCAATTTTAATTCGTAAAAACCCCATTAATTAATTTATGCAACTCTGCCACTGCCTCTCGATGACACCTTAACGAAACATAGGAAAAATACAAGCATCTCAATGTTTTAAATGACATAATTTAATAAAAAGGTAATACCGGCAATGTCCTTACTTAATAATAAACAAAATTCTAATCGCTCAAGTAAAATAACACCAAACTAATACAAATAATACCATATTACAAGACAAATTCCTTTCTATACTAATCCATATACCACGGAACTCGGTGCCATAAAATGTTAAAAATAAAAACGGACCTTTTTTAATGCGTTGTCTTTTCCCGTTAGATATTACCGATTTAATGTTAAAAAAAATACGCTAGGGCTGCACTGTGGGCCCAAATTCAAAACTAAGTTGCAAAAAGTCACTTCACAAAACCTAATTTTTAATATTACTACTTTTTTAAAAACATATAGAAATAGAAGAAATCATATTTTTTTACATAAGATTCCACAGGGTATTCTTTCAGAAACACGCAAAGTTACATAACAAAAATATTTACTGCAATCTATTAAATTTATTAAAAAAGCAGCGTCACTTGCGCATTTCTTTTTGGTCAAGCGGGCCATGGATAAATCAAAACAAACGTATATAACAGATAAAGGGTTAAGTGCTCTTTGAACCTTGTGTGTCAAATTAGCGTTTGCAATTAGTTTGTTGTGATTTTTTGGTGTCTGAAGTAATTTTGTATCGGTAAGTACCAATAAGAATTAGTTTTATGTTTGTGCGGGCTAAAAATACAAAAGGGCCAACGAGTGCCAACATAAAACAAGAATTTTTTGATAAATTAAAATATGTTCTTTTTAAATTCTATATTGAAAAAAATCGCAAAAAATCGCAAAATTCGCCCTGAAGGAAAATGTAAGGGACTTAAAAATTTCCGGTATGCAATAAAATTTATTCAATAATTTTTTAACTAAAAAAATTATTAAATTAGGACTTAAAATTTAATGGCGGTATCTTTTGCATTTGCATTTGCACCCCGCTTGGTATTATAAGGGTTAATTTAAAACAAAAATAAAAAAAACTTAGATTTTGTTAAAAAAAAAATATGGAGAGATCCCGCAGGGTAAAATGCGTTTTTATGCGTTATTATTATTTGAAACCCGTTAAATATGTATGTACAAAAATATTTTGCTTAGTCAAGTTTGTATAGGTGATTTAAAGCTAGGCTTTAAAGAGTTATTTCTCTTTTAGATAAAAATGTACAATTTATCAAAACAAACATTGTTTGAAATGTGGTTTAGTTGTCCCGGTGAAAATCGCAGGGAAGAAATCTATAAATTGGTTCTTAACCATCTTGGAATTGTAACTGATACTAATTCGTTGGAGACACGTGCTCTTTGGAAATCAATTATAAAAGATTTTAATAATAAAGTAAACGCAAGATGGATGAGAGCAGGAAAAAGGATGGATCGCTTTTTGGAGAAGTACGGCGATTGGTTGGACAATTCTCTATGCTTTGACGTTGTACCACCTCTTGTTAAAGAAAAGGCGGATAACCGATTGGGAAGACCAAGTAAATCTTTTGGGGAGGTTCTTCATAGGACAAAAAAACAAAAAATTCAACATCTTCTTGCTAGTAAGACTGAGGAAATAACTTTCGCTGCAGAAGTCGCTTTAAGGAGAGATGGAAAAAGAGATGCAGCTAGCATAGTTAAAGAAATATGTGTTGCATCTCCGGGTACCTCCACAAAAATAAAACAATTATCTATAAGAGAAAAAAGTAGTGTTAAACAAAAGACCTACTTAAAAGAAGAAGCACTAGCACTTTTTATAGACTGTCGCCTAACCAAACAAAGTTACATAACTTTGCGAAAAAGTGCTCTTGAAGCAGGCCATGTTTAATGAATCAATTTTTGTAGATGAAATAAAAGCGTCGATTAACCTACACTTAATCATACGGTGCAACGTTTATTACAAGTACAAGAATTAGTACTTAAACAATATGCTTCGTCAATGCATTTAGAAACTTTTGATTGTATTTTAACAAGTAAGTATGGGTGTGATGGAAGTTCTGGGCACAGCAGGTACAAACAAAAGTTTCAAGGCCCAGAAGCTGATGACGAATATTTATTTGTATTTTCCTTGGTGCCAATTAGGCTTCAGCCTATAGACAATAATAAAATTTATTTATGGCAAAATGATCGCCCGTCTTCTACAAAACTCTGTCGGCCAATTAAATTTATAATTTCTAAGGAAACAACTGAAATGGTTAAACAAGAATACGATGAGTTAGAAAAACAAAGATTAAAATTACTCCCAACCACTTTTTTTATTGAAAATATTCAGATAAATATTCATCATCAGCTTCATCTAACAATGGTAGGCGGAAAACTGTGTAACATACTGACAGACACTAAATCTTCGCAGACGTGTTATATCTGTGGTGCAACGCCAAAATTAATGAATAATAAACTGGATCTCAAGCATGCAAAAAAGGAAAATTATGGGTTTGGTTTATCTACATTACATGCCCGAATAAGAGCATTCGAATGTTTGCTTCATATTGGCTACAAATTAAAAACGAAACAGTGGCAAGTTAGAGGAAAAGAACAACAAGAAGAAATAAAAATAAGAAAATTAGAAATACAAAAACGATTTAAGAGCGAAATGGGATTAGATGTAGATAAACCAAAACCAGGGTTTGGGTCCAGCAATGACGGCAACACTGCTAGAGCTTTTTTTAGTAATCCTGAAAAAAGTTCAGAGATAACGGGGGTTAATGAAATATTAATAGAAAAGTTTGCTGTAATATTAGACGCTGTTTGTTCCAGATACCACATAAACCTCACAGAATTTGAAAAGTACTGCCAACAAACTGCAGATGTATACATAGGTCTTTATTCGTGGTACTATATGCCCGTTACAGTTCACAAACTGCTATTTCATTCAACAGAAATTATAAAAAATTGCATCGTACCAATAGGGCAACTCTCTGAGGAGGCCCAGGAAGCACGACACAAAGAGTGTCGGCGATATCGCGAACACAACACCCAAAAAAAATCGCGCAGTGCCACGAATAAAGACTTATTGCGAATGCTTTTAGTGTCGTCAGATCCTGTTGTATCCAGTTACCGTCAAAAATATGTTAAACCAAATAAATCATTATCTCATAAAGTCTTGGCTTTACTAAAATGCCCAGAACTTCCTTCAAATGTTAGTGAGAATATTGAGTCTGAAACTGAGAGTGAGTGATCTGCCAGCGATTAATTTATTAGGTTAATGTTTAAAAAAGTTTATACAATTACATATATATATATATATATATATATATATATATATATTTGAATTCAGAAGAGATGACGATTTTATCACAGTAATGACACCAGTTAATTCTATAAATATGCGCTGGGTTCCACTGTTTGGTTGACCTAATCGGTATCTATCCTGAATTGGACATTATGTTTACTTTACACTAAATTAAAAATAAAAACATAAGTCAGTGATGCAAATTTCATAAAGTTTTGTATAGTAGTTTAGATTTTTAGATAGAGTAGTCGGCTAGACATCCTATTTTTATAATTTTATTGTACTCCTGCTGTGTTACGAATAAAATAAAGGACATTTTGTTATTAATGATATGTATGTATAATTCACCATGCAACGTAATAAAAGAGAAATTAATAATTTTGCCTTCTTAAGACTTTAATTTAATATGTAAAGTATTGTAAAGGCACTTTTTAAATAATATATTAAGAGAATATACTATTTTTCGCAATAAAAACAATAAATATTAAAAAAGTTTAGTAAATTAAACTTACAAATTATTTAAACTTTATTGCAACCTAGTTTTGAATTTGGGCCCACAGTGCGCTGTTGCCATTATTAGGGGACTCGTAGCCGACAATCGCTTTGTAAATTTAGCGTATATCTGAGGGCCTCGCATTTCTACACAGAATTATACACAGAACTATAGCACTCTACTTTGTAAATTGATGAATTAAAAACCGTATAAAAGGCATTATGCACATCACTTCTGAGGCCCAGAACTTTTCCTGAAATTTGAGTTCAGTGGGGATAGGGGAAGGTAAATAAGCTTATATACACTCACTTACAATGCGAGGCCCGATTTCGGGCATCGCATGTGCAAAACGGGTCTCTTTAGTACATTTCACATGTATTTACGGGACCCGGATGTCCAATATATATATATATATATATATATATATATATATATATATATATATATATATATATATATATATATATATATATATATATATATATATATATATATATATATATATATATATATATATATATATATGAAAACCATCCACCCAGTATTTTTATTTAGAGACGTGTTTATTTGTCAAATGAATGAATAGTCATACTAAGAAAATTAAAAGCGCTAAGTTGGCAACTACGATGAGAAATACAGAGAGGCAGTTAGTCTGGCATCGGGCGTCGTCTGCTTGGTTGACTTTTAATTTTCGGGGTCACTTGTATTGTTGTTTAAAAGATATTTGAAATATATGATTTTTATTTAAATTGGAACTTTATTTACGTACCTCTAACATTTCCGAAGTGGGATTGTATTTACCTGCACGCCAAAAATTTGCGTGTGTCTGACATTAACTGTTCCTTAAATAGGTTACTTTGTATGCGTTTAAAAAAAAAATAAGTAAAATAAAAATAATGGCCCCTATGAAAAGCAAAAAAGGCAAATCCCGTGTAAGTGCTAGTGACTCCAGTGATTCGGACAGTAGTAGCAGTTCTTCAAGTGATTCTTCGAGTAGTTCTTCAAGCAGTTCTGTCAGTACTTCCTAGAGAAGTTCTCCAAAAAAATCTCGGTCTAAATTTTCCAAACAAAAGCGTAGTCGGAAGAGCAACAAACAGCTTCGAAGTAAAGTAAAGAGATTGAAAACCGAACTAGGTCAAATAGGTATCAAGGCAAAATTGATAGTGTACCAAGCTTTAATGGAAGAGTGAATGAAATTAATATAAAACAATGGTTACAGACGATTGATTCGACGGGGGATGTCTTTGACTGGGCCGAAAAGGCCAAGATATTTTGCATGTCGAACAAATTAGGAGGGAACGCGAAAAGTTGGTATAATAACCAAGTGGATTTAAATTTGACATGGAGTGAATGGCAAAAGAAATTAGTTAAAGCTTTTCCGCAACTAACAGGTATGTTTATAAAGCTCAAAGAACTTGTCAATGTTGAAAGGCAAAAACATGAAAATTTAGTGGACTTTTTTTTATAGCAAACTGGCACTAGGCCTAAGTTGTGGTTTAGAAAATAATGCCCTAGTGGACATAATTGTAAACGATCAATTACCCATTTTTAAAATCTAGTGCTAGGGCTGTAAAGTGCAAAAACTTAAATGATTTGCTGACATTTTTAATTACAAATGGTGACCCCGTAGGGCCGAGCAAAGACTCCAATAGGGAACGTTATGGCTATAGAAGTAGGGAACATAACTATGAAAAACATTCAGACAGAAATAAACGTTTTATTAAAGGCAACTTTTCAAAAAAAATTAGTTGTTATTTATGTCACCAAGAAGGATATAAAAAATCGATTGTCCTAAAAATACAAGCGATAAAAAATGCAATTTTTGTAATCTTAAAGGTCATCTCGAAAAAGAATGTTTTAAAAAGAAAAATCAGTCCCTAAAAGTTAATATCCTGTGTTTAGATAATGACCCAAGCAATAATAAATTTTATAAAACAACAGCCAGTAATTCTCAAATATTAAATGCTTGCGTAGACTTCGGCAGTGCTTGCAATTACCATGAAAGAAAACACCGTGAATCAATTAAATTTAGTCTTAAATCCAAACATTAATAAAACTGTCATCAAAGGTTATAGCCAAGCTGTTATTGAGCCGAGCAGAATAGTGAGAACTGAAGTATGCATAGACGAAATAAAAACGATAACAGATTTCTTTGTAATTCCATATGGCTTATAGAAATTTGATATTTTAATAGGTAGGCTAATTACAGAGCAACAGGGCGTTTTTGTTTATAAAACAGTAGACTGTCTGAAGCTGACTAACGACAATGTATTATCTTTTACCGAAGGCTATTATAAGTGAGGATAAACATAAAATTCTCAGCAGTACGAATCAAGTAATTAAACCGGGCATTAATTTAATCAAAATAAAAACAAACTTTGAGAAAGGAATATGGTATTCAAATATTTCTGAACAATCGCACAATGGAATGTCGCTAATAGTCCCAGAAAATAAACTTAAAATATTTAACGGAGAAGGAAAATTGAGAATTTTAAATACGAGTAAATCGGACATGTATTTCAAACACGACACGTGTGTAGCCAGGGTCATTGAAGATAAAATTGCATTGTCACAATGCGGAAATAATATTAGTCCGGAAGAAAAGACGAAATTATTAAACGTGATTGCGAAATATCACAATTGTTTTGACGACAGTAATGCTTTGTTAAGTAATATTAATATAAAAATACATATAGAACTTACGTCCAATATGCCAGTTACGTACAAACCAGGGGCGTGCAGTGAAATTTTAAGAAAGGGAAGCAATTTTTAGAAACTTACCTATTTGTAATGTAATTCGATTCTTCGATCATTTTTTGCAAATTCGTCAATGACGTCATCATAAAAACGTCGATGTTCCGACATATTTTGGAGAAGTTTATTTTCAATGGACAACAGCGATGTATGCGAAAGTCTCTCCTTTAAGTGTTGAAAAATTGCGTTCTACTGATGAACTTGTGGCAAGTATTGTCAATACTAATTCACGACACTTCGGTGTAGGAATCTTCCAGCTCCTTGTCTTTTAAAAATTGCATTAGTTCCTTACCGTTATTTTTTGCGCTAATGTCATCAGTTTCGTAAATCACTTTTAGTTCAGATCGCAACACTCGGTCGAAGAACTGGCCATAATGAAGAAGAAGAGATTTAAATGCGTCTTCTAGAAAAGTTTTTCCTTTAAATGCATCAAAATTGCAGAGCTCGAGGAATTTAAAATCATTTAAACCGTTAAATCTATAGTTTATTGGTTCCTGAATTTGATCGATTATTTCATAAAAGAGGTGTGTGTATGATGTTTGAACATCTCCCACCTTGTCTGTTCAAAGACGCTTGGCTTGTGGCTCTACATTTAACGTCATCGTTTTCTCCCAAAATAAGTCGAAGTCATCTCTTTTTTGGCTTAACATGGACTTAAAATTATCCACTTTTTTTGAGCAAAAAGCAATATCATTTGTTTTAGTTTGATTTAGATTGATGGATTGGAATAAAATTAAATTTAATTTATGAGCAAAACAATGGACAAACACAGCACTTGGGAAAGTTTCTCAAACTTTAGCTTGCAGACCCCCTAATTGTCCTGCCGTCACTGCAGCTCCATCATAGCTTTGAGCAACTGATTTTTCCTCTCCATTCATTTCTTTAACAACGTTATAAACTACCTTATATAATGCATCTGCTGTACGATTTTCAGACACTTAAAACCTAAAAATCGCTCTTGAATACTTCCGTCTGTTTTAACGTAGCGTATTACCATAGATAATTGGTTAAAATTAGTGATATCAGTTGTTTCGTCCAGAACAATAGCAATGAACCGCGCCTCGCCAATCTCCTGCTTAATTCTTTTTAGAATAATGGTTGCAACAGCGGAAATTAAATCATTCTGGATTCGATTCGTCGTTCCGCGACAAACGCTAGACTGCTCTAAATGATTTTTTAAGCAATCATCATATTTAGCCATTAAATTAAGTAAATCTTGAAAATTTCCTCTATTTGAAGAAACCCTTGTTTCGTTATGACCTCTAAATTCCAATTCGTGCTGTCCGAGAAAACTAACAACATCGATAATTCTTCTTAATATTTGCCTATTTTTATCGACTAGTTCATTGTGTTGGCGGTGACTAATTTCCGCCTGTTTATTAAGGGCGTGTTCAATTCTGGTTTTGCCGAAGACTTTTTCTTTATGGCGGCCTGCAAATGCGCTTTGGACATAATTTGTCTTTTTACAGCTTTATGGAAATTGTTTAAATCGAAAAAACCGGTTTTATTCCAGAGACCTTTTTCATTTTCAAAAAGTAAACATGGCCAACAAAATAATTTACTTATATTTTCACACCCTGTTAGCCATTTAAATTGTTCGTATTGTTTTTCCGTATAAAAATGTCAGTAGAGTAACAGAGTATGTTTCACCATAAAATATCGACCATAACCTCAAACCTTAGAATGCCGCTCGTTTTCTGGGTATTGGCTGGCGTAGTGTGTGACGTCACGTAAGCGCGCAGATGTGTTGTGTTGAACAAGCGTATAGTTATTGGGGGGCCCCAAGCTGTTCGTAGATGGTTTGTATGTCCGATGCATGAGAGTGTGTGTATGGGGGGGCGCAGGCCCACTCCCGCGATGCCGCGCCCCGGGGCCCCGCACCCTGGGGCCTCGCGCCGCAGGCGGCTGCTACACTGGATCCTCGCGCTGTGGGGCCCCGCGGCGCTGGCGTATGGGCACCTGCAACGCCGGATCTTTGGACCGTGCGCGCGCCCCCTGGGTGAAGGGGTGATGGTTGTTCGTTGTAGATATTTTGTTTGAAGGATATGGGGGTGTGGTTGAAAATAATTTTATGGTTTTTAGTTTTTATTAAAGATTAATGTACACTGGCTCTTATATATATGATGAATTAAATTAAGTATTAAAAGTATGAATGAACAGTAATAAACCATAATAATGTTATAGCAGTATCATTATTCTCGGGGAAATTTGTTGTTGACGTGCTGTTTTCGGTATAGGTTGTATTTTTTGGATCGTGTATATGATGACATATGATCTGTTATGGAAGATAAATCGTAGTTTATATTTGATTACATTTAGGTAAAAATTATTTGGAATCTGATACTGAAGTTACTCGCTAGGAAAGCCATACTGAAATAAATATAATTATATGGGGGGCAAACAGTTTTATCCCTACATAAGTGAACAAAGAAAGGTTTTTTACATGATATTTCTAAATATTGATTGAATATAGAGAGTGGGGGAAAATTAGTTTTAAGTGTAATGAGACACTCTACTTTGAGTAATAGTTGAATGGAAGTTGTGAAGTGCGGGAGGGTGCACTACCAGCTGAAAATATAAAAATATGAATTATTCCTGTAAAGTAAAAATTCAGTTAACAGACTATCGATTTCGTGAAGTGCATGAACTGACGTCAAAATTGTTGAATTTAATTCCAAATAATGAAATTAACATAACAGACGTGCCAACAACTGTTAAGTATTTGGATATGGTGATTATCCTAAAGAGCTAGGACCGGCGATGTGTTTTATAAAGTATGGTCCAAATCAAAAATATGATGTACATGCAATAGGTCCCGACGAAGACAAGATAAATATTCATTCTTATTATAATATGTATTATAACAGTGAAATTCGAATTAAATTTTGTTTTTAAAAATTTGCGACTATGAATCCAGATGCCAAAATCCGCATGTAATTAAGTTTAGCAAATTAAATGGAGCATGAATTTTGCCTAAGAAATATGTACATGTAGGGGCTGATGTAGTGGGCTAAAAAACATTGAATAAATATATGAGAATTTTGTTAAAAATTACTATTACAATAAATTATTAAGATGCTAAGCGTGTTTTATTTTTATCGAAAATTTATGCAGTCATGCACTTGTGCATGTAATCAACACATGCAGGCTACCGCTATATCCGTATGCACTGTATTGATAACAAACAAAAATAGACGCGGGTTTGCGATTTCCCGCCGCGTGATACCGCAATATCCTTAAAAAATTCGCTGCTATTTGCAATATTTGCGCATTGATATGGAATGGCTTCGTCTACGAGCGTTCAGACATCATCATAATCGCCCCTGCAGAACAATGCGCCGCCATTCTCTAAATGTAAGTATATTTATTTGCTTAGGTCAGTTTTTTACTTATTTTTTTTTAATTTATTTTTTATTTTACGCCTTTTATTGAATTGATGGTACGTATTTTTTTTTCTATTTGATATAGATGGATTTAAAACAAATAAATTCTCCTTGCCTTGCAGAAGTGGAGTTAGATAAGAGAAAACCTATCACCAAATTAAGAGAATTTCCAATCGATCAACCCCAAAGGATTCTCAGCGCAAAAGCGGTGGTAAGCAGATTTGGGGCCTGCATCCTACTCGAGCTAGAGGAAAGCGTCGTCTTCCTGCCAAAAAGGGTGACGGAGGCATTTGAACCATATCAGATACTTCACTGAAGGGAAGTACGCTCTCATTTTCAAAGGGAAGAAGGACGTGGGGCAGCCTAATCCTCTTTTACAGTTCGAAATTATAGAATACAAGGAGTAGAAGAACAGTAAAAGCGAGAGAGAGAGAGGTGAGTGTTTTAATTAATAAATCATTTAATAGTCAAAAATGATCAAAAAATTATTTTTTTTTATCAAAAACACTACTCTTTTTTCTTCATCCAAATTCGATTTACACTGTTTTAATTCACCATCATTTATATAGATCTGATTAATTAAATTTGATATGTTGTTTTTTAAATCAAAAATTTCTTCTTTATGATTTGATAATAAAGATAAACCTAAAATATATTTTTTTTCCTCACATATGCAAAAATGATCAAAAAAAAAACTATTTATTTGAATATGTTTAAAATTTTAAGAGACTAAAGATGTTAATATTACCATTATTGTTACTACCTCCTTAAATTTATTATTTTTGATAATTTAATAATAATATTATTATTATTATTTTCAGAACATCTGTGTAACATAAAAAGAAATCAATTTCGTTTGTCTTGCAGAAGTGGAGTTAGATGAGAGAAAACCTATTACCAAATTAAGGGAATTTCCTATCAATCAGCCTCAAAAGATTCTCAGGGCAAAAGCGGTGGTGAGCAGATTTGGGAACCTGTATCCTACTCGAGCTAGAAGAAAGCATCGTGTTCCTACCGAAAATGGTGACGGAGACATTTGAACCATACCTAGACCACTTCACTGAAGGGAAGTACGCTCTTATTTTTAAAGGGTAAGATTCAAATTTATTTTCTTTTTACGTGTGGAACAACCAAATAATAATAATAAGTGGAAGCTTCACTTTTTCTATATATACACTCCGCCAAGAAAGTATCGCATCACTCGAAAAAACGGAAATATTTTTATTTTATCTTCAAACATCGACTGGTATTTCTTGATCTAAAAGATTAAAATTCCATTAACGCAAGTAAAAAAGGTACGCTTTGTGTTCAAAAAAGGCATATAAACATCTTTATCTACATTCATTGTATTTAGTGTCTTGTAAGTCGATATTTTGTTTCGTTCAAAACTACGCTATTTATTTTGTCTAAGTGAATTTTGAGAATCCTATTGAATATGGAAGGTCGTGCGAACGTAAACTTAAATTTGCCAAGAGATCTAGTGGTTAGAATTATTTCTTTAGTTGAGGATGGGCGGAGTCAGCGATATGTCGCTGCCTTAGTTGGAGTCAACCAGTCGACAGTATCTCGAGTTGTTGCTAGGTACCATGAAACAGGAGGGTATGAGAGACGACCAGTACCAGGCCGGCCGCAAGCAATTACGCCAGTGGACCGTCGATTTTTGACTCTCCAAGCGCTACGTCGAAGACATGTTACTGCAACACAACTCCAGCAAGAGTTAGTTGCAACTCGAAATGTGCGGGTATCTTCGGAAACTGTTGGAGAAATCTTAAGACAGTCTGGAATAAGAGCTAGAGTGGCTGCCACTGCCCCTCGTCTCACCAGGGACCACCGTGTAGCACGATTAGAATTTGCAAGGGAACATGTTGAGTGGAACATTGATGACTGGGGCAACGTACTCTTTACAGATGAGTCAAGATTTTGCTTATACACATCAGATCGCCGAATACCTGTGTATAGACGAGATGGGGAGCGCTACGCCCAATTTAACATAAGACCTTCAACCAATTTCGGTGGAGGGTCCATTATGCTTTGGGGAGGAATATCTTTGAGGGGTCACACAGAATTGGTACTGCTTGACGGGGGTTCCATCACTGCTGATAGGTATATAAGAGACATTTTGGAGCCACATGTTGTCCCTTATATGCCATTTATCGGTGACAATGCTATCCTAATGCATGATAATGCACGTCCCCATGTAGCTAGGATAGTTACTGAATACCTTCAGGAGGTAAATATCAGAGTTTTGGACTGGCCCGCGTGCAGTCCAGACTTAAACCCAATTGAACATGTTTGGGACTATCTGTACAGAAGGGTTAGAGCTGGAAACATCCCTGCAACCGATCTCCAACATCTCCAACAACTCTTAACTGCAGAATGGGAGAATCTGGACCACGGGTATTTGGAGGCCTTGATTGGGAGCATGCCAGAACGTTGTCGGGATGTTATAAGAGCCAGAGGAGGCAATACAAGATTCTAAAATGATATTTTGTTATGTTAAATGGTTTTTTCTTTCGTAATGTTAAATTTCGAATTTTCCTTAATTTACATTTAGTTCAAAAATCTATAAATTAGAAGTTGTTTTATGTTCTTTATTACATTTTTTCACAAAAATAGATTGAATTATTTCTAAAAAATGGATATCTACCGAAAAAAAAAATTAGTTTCTTTTTAATGTTAAGAAATTGTAGTGATGCGATACTTTCTTGGCGTATATATATATATATATATATATATATATATATATATATATATATATATATATATATATATATATATATATATATATATATATATATATATACTTTTTTATATTCGTTTAGAATTCGTTAGAACCTTCTAAGTTTGAAATAAAATAAGACAAAGTGAATTTTTGAAAATTTAAAAAAAAAAAATGTTTGCCGCAGATGTCATTAATAAATCAAATGATTTAGTTAGGACGTTTCATAAAATTAAAAATATTTATTTCGATAAAATATTAAGAGATGTAGAAATTTGGATAAAAGAATTCAGAAAAAAATTATTTCTTGCAATAAAATTTTACGTAAAGGGCCTTTGCATACTGGTACCAAACGGCGAATCCAAACAATTTTAGGACATCTTAAAACAATAAAAAAAACAATTCTAAACACACATGTGGGGTCGAGGGTCGGATACATTCTGAAGAAAAAAGCTTGCATTAATGTAAAAAATAATGACCAGGCACGTTTTTACTGGTTTATTATAAGCGCTCTTTTCCCTGCTCATACTAATCAAGAACACCCTTCTTCATATCCATATTACAAAACAGTTTTAATTACGGAGAATTTACAATCGCCAATGACATTAAACGGAATAACAAAATTCGAGAAAGTCAACCAGATTTCAATTAACGTATACGCTTTGGAACTGGATAATAAAGGAGGCTATGTCGTGGTTCCAGCTCGGTTAACAAAAGAAAAATTGTTTAGGCATGTTAATTTGCTACTAATTCAAGACAAATATTACCCAAAATTAAATGATTATGAAGCTTTACCTGCAGATTGGCAAATTAATGCCTTTGAAATCAAATACCATTATTGTTGGATTAAAAACCTTTCTGCTCTCGTTTCTTCACAGCTTAATAAAAATACCAGAAAAAAGTATATTTGTGATAGGTGCCTAAATTATTTTTCTTCTCAAGAACGATTAAATGATCATGAGTCATTATGTGCAAAATTAAATGCATACAAAATGTCCTTTCCTAAGTACGAATTTGTTCAGTTTAAAAATTACACTTATAAACAAAGAAACCCTTTTATAATTTATGCAGATTTTGAAAGTATGCTAAAACCAGTTTACTCTGAAATAAGCAAAAATACGAGAAAATATCAAAAGCATATAGCATACAGTGCGGGATTTTATCTTAAATGTTCATATGATGGTTCATTTTCATATTTTAAAAGTTATCGAGGAAGGGACTGCATGAAGTGGTTTGTTAATGAAATGCTAAACTTGTCTGATATAATTCATTCAAAAATAAAATCAATTAATCCAATGACAGAAAAGCCTAAACTATGTTATGCGAAACAGTGTCATATAGGTGAAAAATCGTTTAAAGTAAATGACGAAATAGTAAGAGATCATGATCATTTTACATCTCTTTTCAGGGGGGTTTGCTCATCAAGATTGTAATCTTAATTTTAAGAAATAGTTTGTGGTACCTGTGGTTTTCCATAACTTATCTGGATATAGTCATTTTATAGTTAAACATCTTGCTATGGAAGGTAATGTTAGTGTTCTCTTTTGTAACAAAGAAAAATTTATTTCTTTTACTCATTTTGTTAGTAAAAATAATATTAAATTTAGGTATATTGATTCATTAAGGTTTATGGGAGAATCATTGGATAATTTAATGTCTACCATGAAAACAGATGATTTTAAAATATTAAGAACTGAATTTTTTTATTTAGATGAGGAAAAATTTAAGTTATTAACGCGAAAGGGGGTCTTCTGTTACGATTAAATTGATGATTTGAAAATAATGGATGAAACATCTCTTCCCTCCATTCAGAATTTTTACAATAAATTAGAGGGTATTGTCGTAATATCACATTTTTTGCCGAAATTAAGTAAATTCTACAAGTAAAATTAGGCCAAAATAAAGAAAAAGGAAATCCCTATGTATTTACATGCATTAGACATTGGAAACAGGCCTAGAAATCATCTTCTAAAGCATCGAACCAAATCGAATATCAAACGTAACCACACCTAATCTCGAAAATTCGATGGAAACATTCCATCCAATCATTTAAAGCATTCAAGTCTTTCAGCCAATCAGATTCAACCACGCTGCAATCGGATTGGTCTGATCGATTCTAGAATTTCTATAAGTATAATAATTAATTAAAAATATTTCTAATCAAAATAATTTAATGAAACTTTGTACAAATGATCGCTAGTATATGCGCTTCACGCTCATATAAAAATCTTTACGAAAACACCTTTATTTCTACCTAAAATTAAACGATTAAAATTTTTCAAAATCTAAAAACTAAATATTTTACAAAACTTTTAACATCCCCAAAAAGGCCTTATCAAAACACACATTTCAGTAAAAGAATGATTGAAATCCGTTCAGTAACAACAGAGAAAATTAGCTTTAAAGGAAAAAATTCAAAAATTAGAGTTCGTTAAATTTTAATTTTTCAATTTCAATCTTGAATAAAATTTTTTCTAAACCAAACAGACAAGTGCCGTAAGGACTAGTCGAAAGAGACCCCTTAGGGCTACCTTGTGTCCAAATTTGAAAAGGATATATCAAGAAATACAAAAATTATGAACAAAAGAAGATAGGCGTCGAGAATGCCACTCCTGAAAAAGGACGCTACGTCTGTAGCGCCTAAACGCGACGTCGGACGTAAAAAACTCACTAGAGTAAAAATGTTCCCACTAATTTAATCTACAACATATCAAATTTTCAAGGAAATAGGAAAATTTTTGCGAAGAAAATTTTTCAATTTTTTGGACTTGCCAAAATTTCGAGTAAACAAAAAAATTAAATTAACGGTATCAACTTGGGACTTTCACAGGATGAAAGCCCATATAAAAAGAGACGTTTTATATAATAAAACATTTTTGGAAAAAACCACTAGGAAACCAGGAAATCGACGTTGGAAGTACCGCACTAGGACCTGGTGAACACTTCCAATATCTAGAAAACGACTGATAGAAAAAATCTAATGTTTCACAGGAGTAAATATTTAATAAAGAACTATCGTTTAACAAAGTTTTAAGGCGAATTTTTTATTTTCAAAAAGAAAAAAGTTGGAATAAAAATCTGAAACTTGGCTAGAATACGTATAAAGTGATACTATTCTAGGAAAAAATCCCAAACTGAGAAAATTCTCAAAAACAAAGATCCCACGGGACTTTAAAGTTTCCCGGGAGATGTTTCTACTAGAAAATCTTGTTCGAAAATGAACAGAAAATGCACCAGTTTCGTTCACGGGACTCCGCCCACAATCAACAGGATTGGTCCAGAGCGTGCAAAGGGGAGTCGCCGTGACGTCAAACTTCGATTAATATAAATATAGACAGAAATTTGTTTCGAGAGCTTTTGATCATTTCTTTACGATCAGTAATACGTGTCAATATCGTGAGTGAAATAGCCTATATTCATATACCCTCCTAAGCGTCGGAAGCAGTGTTAATTGTGCGTTTCTTTTTTGTCATTCTGAGTGATACAGCCGAAGCCTACGAGAGGAACCTTGCACTTTGTTCCCAACGTTGGATTGCGCCCGATCTTTGCTTCGAAAAGTTCCATTGCACTAAGGTTCTTAGTAGAGCTCTGATTGTGAAGATCGTCCTCGGGTCTTAAATCTGGTTCTCTTGATTTATGGCCTAGTAGGAGGCATCTGGAAGAAATAATAACTGGCTGTCTAAATTGCGTGAGGAAAAAACTAGTAAGTAGCTGTGCCTCTGGTCTCCTTCTCCTCTAAGCGTTCTCCAAGCTCAGTTTTTCTCCAGATCAAGTTTCCATTCTAAGCTCAAAACCTTAGTCTAACTAGTGTTCAAGTGTTAAAGTTAAAACTCTGTAACTTTTGGCATAAATTATCACTCAATTTTCAAAACGTAGACCTGTTTACCTTTGCTTATTTTGGGAAATTTTGAATTTGCTTTTTCACTCTAAATTTTAACGAATTGCTCACACATAAAAATTTTGATAACTTATAATTTTTTGACTTACCGATTTTTTACTGCAAAAATATTTACAATCCTGTAACATTGTATATTTTATTTGATTTGTATTTTATGATCTACCCTTAATTGGGCGAATCATATTTTTTGTAAAATTACTGATTGTGACAAACCTGATTTTTGATATTCTCTTGTAACTAAACTTAATTGTTTAAACAAATTGTAAATAATAATTTACTTGATCTTGTATTAGGTAAGATAGGATCCTAGCCTTAAGTACGCTTGGTGAATCCGATCTTTTTAAAACTTAACGATCCCTCCAGAGACATAGCACGTCAGTTCCTGAAGTTCTCAATCTCTCTTAAGTGTAGAGGATTGTTTATTCTAAGGAACACTTAGCAAAAACCGTGCATTTGATTTTGACATATTTTTGATTTGATTTGATATATATATATATATATTCGTGACTTTGTATATATTATATAAACTATCATAAACTTTAACTTTAACAAAATAATAATTTTAATTTTTATTTTAAATAATTAAACATAACAAACATTTTCGCGTCTAATATCCCAAGCGGCGTGACCCGAGTGGACTATTAGATAGGGACTTTTGGCAAGCTTGAAAAGAATATCTTTTTGAGTTTTTGATTTTTAACTTTTAATTTTGATAATATCATTTTTGATTTTTATTTTTTAAATAGCTTTGCCAGCATTTAATTAAGACTAAACTTTTACCTGATTTTGACTTTATTAATAATAATAAATAAAACTTAATTTTTAGTATAAATAAAAAAGATATTCACTTAGTTCGTCTAGGCTAAGATACATTGTAATTTGATTCCAAAGTTGTTACCAAAAGACTTTACTGAGCAGTCACAGTGTTGATTAATTTTTGATTATTATAAACAAATAACAGATACGAGAGATTTGTTATTCTCTTTTGATTTTGTCTTGATTACCGAAAGTGAGCAAAAAGACAGTTCTAGTAATTGTGGTCAATTACTAGTTGTTTGGCAAAAGACTGTTGAGCGAACTTTGTGTAAATCTCAACATTGATTAAACAATAAACGATAAACAATAAACAATAAACTTAAACGTCAAAGTACCTACATGAACACTAATAGTGACAGTGCGTAGTGCTTTCTTTGAACGTTTCGACTTAAAATCGAAAGGTGAAATATTTAGTGGTGTAAAGACTTAGCACAGCCTACACACGGCCAATGCCATATTTGTTAGGATTTTATAAGTAAATAAATCCATAAGATTTTTGTAATTAGACTTAGACTTAGGGATAGGACTCCGCTCGGGTTACGTTACTTTAGTTTTAAGTGACTTTCCCCCGACTGACTCCCGTTGCTCCCTAATTTGTTTGTTCGGCAAGTCCGAACTTTGAATCTTTAACAAAACTTTTTATCACTGACTACCAATGGCTACTCCTACTTCTGGTGTAGTTCCCAAGGGTGGTAGATCAGTTGTCCATTCGCCCAGCAACACCGTCCCCCTTCTTGAGCATTCGCTCAATCTCTTTCCTGGCGAGGGGAACGAACATCCAAAAATTCCCCGGGTGAGTGGTGGGTGCCTGACAAGCTTGTCAAGCTTGTCAATTCAAGCCCCTGTTTACTTAGACAACCATGACAATTCATATCGTACATACCTAGTAGACACTTTCGTCGGAGCTACTTGCATGGAGAACGTCTCCATGGAGGTACCCCGGGAGAGAGAATATCATCACCAACCCTCATTAATAAATAATAAATTTCAATCAGAAAATGAATTAAATAAATTTAACAAAACGAACGAAACCATGTTGCTCGATAGTAGCCGCAAGCGCAAATCTCTGCAAACTCTTTACGCAGATAGTTCGTTAGAAACTAGAAAAACTAATCACAAAAAATCATATTCATTGTTTGAATTGGATTTCTCTCCTGATCGTCAGAGTCAGGGTGGGGAATCTGCTGTCGACCTCCTTTCCATTTGTGAAGACGGCGACATGACCGACAATAAAAAACATCAGGACCGCAGGTCCTTACAAACAAGAAAAACAAAACCTACAGGACACAGGGAAGGAAGTTTGTATTCCCTATTCTCAAAAGAGGAAATGGAGCACACCGTCCCCGCAGGGGAAGGACGTCGACACAATCGAACATAATTCGAACAAATTCGATCTCCCACGAGAACATGGCATCTTGTGTGGGGAAACTCATACAGGATCAGCTATGTTCAAGAAAAACATAAAAAATTTTGCAATACAAACTCCGCCTACAGTAGAACAGTATAGATATTAACAAAGAACAATATTTACATGCTTAAAATATTTGGAATAAATTTAATATTCAAAATCTGGGGGAATATTCGGACTTGTATTTAAAAATTCACAGATCTCGCACCTTACGCAAGCATCTTATGTATTGAAAATGCCTAACACAATTTTTAAATTTAAAAAACTAATACAGTTACATCTGTCACAATATAACAAATTAATTACTATTAATTTATGTTTAATGTTTACCGATTTTGCGGGGTCGAGATCGGAACACCCGAGGTGACATCCAGAGATAATGTTACATAAAAGTGTGTAGAATATTATCAATATTTTTTAGAATAATATTGTATAAATATTTCTCGGAATAATTTCATTTTATTGGTGTTACGTCCGGGCTCGGCTATAATGATAAACGATATCATCGTCATTAATATTAAATGAACCATCCTTTGATATTGAATACGTGTGAAACATCTTTAGGACTCCAAAACAACAGTCCTAACAGCACAGATATATGATTGATGACAATATTAATGATTTTATGACAATATATTAATATAATCTCGCTTTTAGTCCACAAGTTAAAAAAACAGTAAGTTGCACCCAAATGCATTTAATTTGCGATGCGCCGCCACCCTGTATTTCTATTTATTGATATTACGAGTATATAAAAGTAACGTTCAAATAACATAATATATTATTAGGTTCTAATTCATCATGCATAATATATTGACAATAATGGCAGTGTGGGCTGTTTTAGTACCGTACTGGTAAGTACCAAATTTATTAATCTATCTTATGTTAATTTTTGACTTTTTAGTGCATTTACTTTAACCTTAATAAAATATTGTTTTTAAAAATATTTTTTAAAGGTAACTGGGTCAAGTTTATTCATAAGAGCTACAGGGTGTAAGTACCTAAAGGAATTACGTGAAATTTTTAATCAATGTAATGTTTTTCTTCAATAATAATACTGTTGAATATTTTTGATAAAAATATTTTGCAGTGATTTCCTTTGGCCACTGTGACAACGATTTTATTTTCGCATGCTGTAACTCTTAATTATGGAACACTCTGTATATTTAGATATTTACGTAGGTTATTTTTTTTGTTGTTGAAATATTTGACAGAGACACATTTAGGCACCAGCTTTATTTCACTAAATTTAATTTTTATTTGTACAATTTTGAAAATCAAAATATTTCGGAAAACAATATGGCAACCCATTTAATTCAATCTTTAATTTGATTTCATCAGACGTTAGTTTATATCTTTTTGGAGTAACGCTGTTTTAAACTATTACTTTTATCCGTAGCGTTAACGAAGAACTTCCACAACCACTGAGGGCTAACGTAATTGAGGCAGAGCGAGTAATATGTGATAATACACCGGTGGTATTCACATTCTTAGAAGCTTGGATAGTCTACGCAGGCGGTACCCCTCGATGGCAGTTTATCTACTCATCAAGTGGATCGGACACGCCCTCACTATTTAATTTGAAGAGGCATAAAACAATGCTAATTCAAGCACTACCTGAAAACTCAAAATTCATTTAGCTTTTGGAAAGAACTAGGACGTCCCGTTACATGATGGTTGTGGAACCCGTCTCAAGACGTAAATGGCTCGCGTGGTCCAAGAGAAGAAGAATAAAAAATAAACCAGTATCTATGAAATTCCTGAGAACACTAGACCATCATAATAATACAATAATACATCGTAACATAACAATGGCTAGAAATCCAATGTAAATATTAAATATTTTATCAATGACATTTAAAATTTTACGTCAATTTTCTGACATTAGCGACTTAACTACGCAGCTCAAGTGTCTAATATTGAAGCTCTTAGAAAGGCAAAACGAAGTCTCTAACAAGTGTAAAATATTATTTTATTTTACGGCAAATTTTAAATTCATTTTAATAAATTTGGATACTTGTTTTTGATGATCTATGAAGAAGCTCAGAATGTTAAAAAGTCATTTTTTTCATAACATTTACATACGTAATTTTTATTAGCCTCATATTTTCTTATAACTAAAATGTTTTCTTTAAAGTAGATAATAAAATGGCTCTACGACATTCTAAAATATTCATAAGAACCTTTTAAATATGGATTTAAATTTTGCCTAACAAGAAAGTAATATTTTACATATTATACTCTTACGGAGGGCAAGCATCTTTGTTTTAAGATTTTTCTTTAAGGTAAGCTAATACCGTTCTACCTTTTTTTCAGAAGCTAAAATGGATGACGATCCTAAACTACCTCCAGTGGACGTGAAAAACGTTGGAGAAGCTGAAAGAATTATGATTAATATTACACCTAGTGAATTAACATTTTTAGAGGCTTTTGCTTACTGCAATAAAAATTCCAAGTGGTGGCAATTTTCATTTGCCGGCAACAAAAATAACAAGCCTTGCGATGAAGCCATAGAATACTACGAAATGCTCTTCCAGAAGAATATGCCAAAATGTGGTATGCTAGCATCATTCGGTGTTCTACATACTGCATGTGAAAGTGTAACCAGGTACCAACTGATAGTTCATCATGTCACAGAAATTGAATAAAAGTTAGTAGTATATAATAGTATAATATAGTAGTTTTTTAGTATTTAATTAATTTTTACTTAATAAAATTTAATTCATTATTACTAAAAAAGTACATACCTACATCATATTTATTAAACTACTTAAAATCATTTCGATGAGTTCGTAAAAAGTTTCCAACACATATTCTGCCGTCCGAAGCAAAAAGGCGGCAAGTGACATTTTTGGCAAAATTCAGTTTTTTGCATTTTTAGACTATTTAAGGTGTCCTCTATCTAAAAAAAAATACCCCATTAGTAAAAAATTTTTTTTTGGACGAGAAATTTGTTTTTTATAATAGCGGCAAGTGTAAAACAACACCATTTTTGAGATTAAAAGGCGGTATTATGCAATGTTTAAATTAAAAGGGGGCATTTTGGTGAATACAGCTTTTATTCTTAGATATTTTTAACAAATATCCCTTATTTTAGAAGTTAAAAGGTGGTAACTGCACGTGTTTAAGTAAAAAGGCGGCAAGTGGTAACTTATTTCATTATTAACTAAACTCTTGGAAAAGATACGTCACGCATTTTGAAGTTAAACAGCCGCAAAAGCTCATACCTCCATTTTACTACTTAATATTACCAACCACGTCATGAAAATTGAAGCTAAAAGGCGGCAACATTTTATGTATCTTAATATTTTAAATATAACGGTTTCGTACGTCATGCAACTTTAAGTTAAAAGGCGCCAAGCATCGCATGCGTCTGTCTAACCACGAGAGCATTAGATGCAACGTAATATAAATTGAAGTAAAAAGACGGTATGCGCATTGACAGGAAATCTTGTCAAGATTTTAACGGATATTTCATTTGCATGGAAGTCTTTACGCATGTCGTGATTCAGTGCTGTGCTAGTATTCTTATTTGATTTTAGTGATTTTTTAACACTGTGTGATAATATTTCTATGCAGATAAGTTTATTATCATATAGCAAAAAGTAAAATAATATGATGTGGTGAAATAAATTTAAAACAAAATTAAATTAAATTGGTTGTTGAAAAAACATTGCATGCTCGGTCCGTTACTAATGAATTATGTTCATTGGATCATTATTACATATTTTATTTAAAAAAAAACCAATACAACAAGATACCTATAGTTTTTCAGAAAACGCTTTTTTTGCATATTTTAATATTTTTTAAAAAATTATACAAGGCGTTTAATAGTGATACATCATTAGATTTTGGCAGTCATCGTCTTTAAAAAAATTAAATAAAAATTCCAGGTCCGTATTTAAAAAAGTGGACCGGCTGATAGAAACTGAAACGTCGGTGTCAAAATCTGATTGCACAGTGAAATTCTAGAGAAAAAGTTTACACCAATTTTAAAAATAACGTAAATAAAAAAAATCCCCCCTTTTTCAAAAATACATAATATTTAATATATTTATTATAATAATAATGTCCTATTAAATCTAAATTCAATTGTTTTGTTAGAAAATGTCGGCGCGAGCGAAAAGGATGGTTTCAGAAGCTATAAAAAAAGGAAAGAGGAGGAGAGGGGATCTCTACCCATAAATGGTATGTAACTGTTATAGGTTTTGTTATGAATGAACCAACCCAACGAAATATTAATTTTGATATAGCACACGATGATGAGTCGGCAATGCCTCTTACGCAAGATACAGGGTGTTAAAATATTTTAAAAATTAAAAATATTATTTCATAGTTTTTTAACAACTGAAGGTATTGTTACGAAATGTTATTATAGGTGTGTACCTAACAGAGTCATTTTAAGAAATGTAAAAAGAAGAGGTGTTAGTTTCAACCAGTGGCGTAGATGTGATATGCATCGGGTAAAAATAAAATGATATTTCCGACCCATATTGTGTTATATCAAAATTAATATTGCGGCGTCGCTCATCATTCCCTGAAAGCATGGCTTGCTTACTTCAGTATAATAGAAGACCCTGATTAAAGCCGCCCCCCCCCCAAAAAAAACCAAACACATATGTTCAAGATTTCTTTGTAGACCATTTTAAAAAACCTTTTTAGTTTTTTATCATAATTTTCTATAAGCTTTCTAGTAACATATGCCAATCTCTAACTTAATGGAAATAAAAACATGTTTCCTCTTTTAGAGCTAAATGGTCAATTGGAACATCAGAATAAAGAAAATGTGGACCTTAACCTTTCACTGAACACATCAATGGAAAAAAACTGCACTTCTCCAAACGAAAAAGTAGACATTGAGAATATTACTGATTTTGTTTTCCTTGACGAATATGCCAAGGACCTAAGTAAGACGCGTCATTTAGTGGTGTTATCCTGGACACTGATGAAAACAATATTTCATCCAAAAATTCAAATAACGAAGAAAATTTTGTTTTACGAGAAAAAGAATTAGATGTTGAAAATGTCACAAAAAAATGGAAAAGACGAATCAATGAGGTGGTATCATGGACATTGATAAAGAGATAAACGGCATTTTATCTATAGTGTCAAATAATAAAGATGAAGTTGTTTGGCCAGAAAAAGAATTAGTTATGGAAAATGTAACCCAAATAGGAAAATACGCATCGTATACTGGTGTGATCGAAGACCCTGGTGAAAACAATATATTATCCATAACGTTCAATAATAAAGATGAAGTTGTTCTGCCAGAAAAAGAATCAGTTTTGGAAAACGTCACAAAAAAAGGAAAAGACAGAAAAAGAAAATCATATGAGCTTCCATTGTCTGAAAGAAAAAAGAAAAAAATTGAAGAAAAGAAAATGTGTAGATTTAATTCAAGAATGCCAAAGGCGATCCATAAATGAACAATTTTGGTCTCTGTCTTGGCAATCACAAAGAGTATTCGTTTTAAATAATGCAGAGAAAGTAGCAGTTGGAAGAAAAAAGCAAGACTCTTCTCGAAATGTTACATACAAATACTTTTTGCCAAACACAAATGGAATGAAGGTCCAAGTGTGCAAAGTATTTTTTCTTGGCACTTTGGGATATTTGCCTGGAAATGATAAAATGTTACATAATACTTTATCGGCTGCTGTTAACTACACTGGTGGCGAATATACGATGGTCCAAGTTGATAAAAGAGGTAAACATTTAATTTGCAGCTAAAAACTAACAAAAATGTGATAGATACTTTCATACTTTCAAATTAAAGTTTATTATAATTTTCGTACTAAACATTTTGGTAAAAAAAGGCATCATTTATTAAAAAATTAAATTTTCGTTTTTATTTGTTTCAGGACGCCACCCATCAACTCGCAAAATTGATAGAAATATTATAAAAAAACATATTCAAGCATTCAGGCCATCTATTTCCCATTACCTGGAGGGAACACGCACCCAACCGTCTATACTTACCAAGTGACATTTCTGTCATTGCCATGTTCCAAGATTTTAAGGAAAAAATCCCGACCATCAATTATCTAGCGATCTCTATAGAAGAGTACTTATAGAAATGAATATATCTTTTACTAGGTTAGGTCATGAAGAATGTGCTAAATTTCAAAACCATGGGTCACTCAGAGGAGAATATTTGTGATGAATGTCAAGTATGCCAACAATATACAAGCCACAAATATAAATATAACATTTCCAGGGAAATGTATAAGATTGATGCTAATTCCTCAAGAGATGATGATGAACTATGTTATTCAGCAGATCTTCAAAAAGTTATTATGCTTCCTAGAATGGAAGAATTTAAAATTGTCTTGTTCACACCTAGAATTATAGCTTTTAACGAAAGTTTCGTTCCGATTGGAAAAACGACATCTCAACGTAAGCCACTTGCTGCACTGTGGCACCAGGGTGTAGCCGGCAGAAAAAAAGAAGAAATAGTCAGCTCATTTTATAGTTTTTTTTTAACAAATAGAGATACGAGGATCGTAACTTTATGGCTTGACAACTGCTCGTCACAAAACAAGAACTGGTGTTTGTTTTCATTTTTAGAATATATAGTGAACTCGCCAGAAGTAAAATGCGAAGAAATTACTATGTTTTGAACCGGGTTACACATTTATGAGTGCAGATAGCTTCCACCTCCAGGTGGAGCTATCTATGAAGCACAAAAAAATCGCTGATTTTGATGATTTTACAAAATCTGTGATGGCAGCCAATTCTGGAAATGTTGTTGTTAATCAACTTAGTACAAGCGATTTTTACTTTTGGCAAGATCTTAGTTCTCAAGCAAAAATTAAAAAAATTGTGCCTAGACCTTATTTAAATAATATGGTAAAAGTAACTGCTATCAGAGGCTCATATAATTTAAAATATTGGACAGACTTTAAAGTTGAAACTGCCTATGAACTAAATTTTTTAAAAGTTAATTCAATTAAAAATGGTATTCCTCTGCCGCAGCAATATAAGGAGGCAAGAGGTATATCGCCTCAGAAAAAACAGGCAATTATTAAAAATTTGTGTCCCTTAATGGACGAAACTCGCCAATTATTCTGGATGAATCTTAATGAACGACCCGTAAATGATCTGGATCAATCTTTTGATTAGATTTTATTAAATTATTTTTTTATCATTAACATATTTTTTTAATTTATTTATTATTATTTATTGTAATTTTTAAATAAATATATAAATACTTAATGCTTTAAGTTTTGTGGTGATAACTGTTTTTTAAAAGATTTTGTAATGCAATATATAATTATTTATTTTTCGTTTTTAAGAGTGATTTAAATATTATTCTTATAACGCAATAATGTATTAATTAAGTTGCAATAATATTAGCCAATCTTTACGTTTTGTATAGCTTTATTTTTAATAAATAATATGAAATATAACGTATTTTTATTTATTTTTTTTCTATATTTTTTATTATATATAATACAAATAATATTGTAGTAAAGCAATAATTTAATAAGTTGCAATAATAATATTAGGGCAAAATTAAGGGGTCGACATGCATACTTTAAATTACTAATAAAATAAAAATTAACATTTGTTTTTTATAAAACTAAATAGAATTAATAAATATGATCTTTCCTTATAAAAAAAAAGAAATTTGTACCTAAATATACTTGTAGAATACAATTTTAATACTGGTTAAAAAAAACCACGATACATTAACGGGATATAGCGGCATATCAAAAGACTTTAAATAAAAAGGCGGCATGCATGTTACTTACCGCCTTTTAATTTCCACTTATATTCGTAGTATGATAAGAATATGAAGCAAAAAGGAATTAACCGACATTTTTTCCATAAAAATGTTAAATATATGCTAAATTTATATATAAATAAATAAAGTTATTTTTACTATAACATCCTCCATCAAAAAAATAAATAAAATTTTTATTGGTAAAGCGGGACAATGCGCAAAAGTTTTCGGCTTTTTTCTCGAAAATATGATTCTGTCACTTGCCGCCTTTTTGCTTCGGACGGCAGTATTTCTGTAAAACAAACTGCGGGAATCTTTTATTGGTCATATTTAAAATTTTCATGGGATTTTCTATTTTCAGGTTGATGATTCAACATACTGTATATAAATTATACTGTGTTGCATTGTCAACCTGAACCCAACCTTTTAGAGGAACTTATTAAAATGGATTGGTGTCCCAATTTTAAGTAGTTTTTGTAGTGCACTTTTTTAGTTATTATAAATTAAATATTACTAAAAATCAAAAATCATAATTTAGTACGGATCCAAATATCAACTATCCTACCTACAAATTCAGTTTGAAAGTATGAAATTAACTTTATTGACTACTTACTAAAAATAAATTCGCAGGTGACATAATAATTGTTATTTCGATCAGGACTGTACAAAGTACAGGGTGTTCACGTATATTTTGGCCAATAGCTATCTCCGTTAATATCAACCCTACAGGGTAGTTCAAATTACCAAAGTTGTAGTATTTTTTCTGAACCCTCAGAATCTGTTATCAGGAGAAACAATTGAGTATCAAAAGTCAAAAAAACGAAGGCCTCTAGAATTTTTTTTAATGGAACACCCTGTATATTACTAAATATTTAAAAAGATCTCTTTTTCCTGATTCTAAATATACCATGGTTTGTATTTTTATCTTTAAAAATGGCTGAGAATATCGACAAAAACCGTGCCAAAAGAAACAATGTGTTAGAAAGAGAACAATGCCTAATGTTCCCTTTCTAAGACATTGTTTCTTATGGTATGGTTTTTCGCGATTTTCTCAGCCATTTTTAAAGATAAAAATACAAACCATGGTATATTTAGAATCAGGAAAAAGAGATCTTTTTAAATATTTAGTAATATACAGGGTGTTCCATTTAAAAAAATTCTAGAGGCCTTCGTTTTTTTGACTTTTGATGCTTAATTGTTTCTTTTGATAACAGATTCTGATGGTTCAGAAAAAATACTACAACTTTGGTAAATTGAACTAACCTGTAGGGTTAATATTAACGGAGATAGCTATTGGCCAAAATATACGTGAACATCCTGTACATATAAGAAAAAAAATACAAAAACGAGCCAACCTAGAAACTAAAAGCTTGGCCATGAAAGAGAGGAAACTATCTACTTTTTTGCTGCCGTCAGTGTTGACTGTAAAATAATATGACACATTTTTAAAAAGGCACTATCTTAATTTTATTAAGAGCTCTATGTATGACAAGCCTGATAAGATATTTTTAATTGAAATAAATGTTTTATTTGGGTAAAGTGAAATTAATATTTCTGATTTAATCTGAGATTTTAATGCGGTGTTTAGAATTGAGGTTCACCCTGAAATACAGGGTGTCTCAGATTTTAATCGGGAAAATTTAATAGACGATATGAACTTTTTGTTTTATTTTTGCAAGTTCTATCGTCTATTAAATTTTCCCGATTAAAATATGAGACAACCTGTAGATTGAATATTCATTACCAATCCATTTCAAAACTAGTATTTGGCACTGTATAATCATATTGGTTATTTCAGTAATGCATAATTAAATATCATAACTAAGAAAGACTTCATAGACACATGAGTTGTTTAAAAAAGTTTTGTATAAAATTTTCTTTACAATAAAATAGGAAATTTTTATTCGTCATATTTCAAATATTTGCAAGGGATTTCCTATGTTTAGGTTGATATAATAAAAAATAGTACATTATACACCTAGGTTAAGAAGTGACGCATTAGCTGATTTATACTTACCATAAAACATGAAATTAGATTTTTAAAAATCGCACCACCTCTTCAAAAGTGACACAATTCACAAAAATACAGCAGGGTCAAATGAGAATTTATGATTGTGTAAATCAAGATTTTTATGACTTAAGAAGAGACGTTTAGTAGGTAAAAAAAGAAAAAATATTTATTTATGATTTAATTCCGTAAAAAAAGGATTTTTGAATGTCTATATTGAAGATATTGTAAAAATTTTGTGATACAAAGAAATAACCGAAAATAAAAGCAATGTACTTTTACATAATATAAAATCGAGTATAATTTAATTTAACCAAATCATATGAATATTATAGGGGGAAATTAATAACCCTAATGTGTAATGAATAACATGACATTAGCATTAAATCCACAATATAAAGGAGATTACTACAATTCATATAAAATATATTTTATGATATAAAGTAAAAATAATAAAAAAACACTTAAAAAAAGATTAACATATAAAAGCGAGGCAACCTACCAAAAAGCTTGGCTATAAAAAGATTGTTATACATATTCAATAAACTACTTTATATTTTATATTATACAGGCTATTCAGCTAAAAGTGGTTCCCAAAAATAATAACTAATAAACGCCTATTTGTAAATTATCTGGGTAACTTTTAACTAAACGTCCTCTATAAACGAGATGACTAAAATAATATAAAAAAGTACATATAAGAAAAAACATACAAAAACGAGCCAACCTAGAAACTAAAAGCTTGGCTAAAAAAATATTGTCATACATGAAAGAGAGGAAACTATTTACTTTTTTGCTGCCGTCAGTGTTGACTGTAAAATAATATGATACATTTTTAAAAAGACACTATCTTTTAATTTTATTAAGAGCTCTATGACAAGCCTGATAAGATATTTTTAATTGAAATAAATTTTTTATTTGGGTAAAGTGAAATTAATATTTCTTATTTAATCTGAGATTTTAATGCGGTGTTTAGAATTGAGGTTCACCCTGAAATACAGGGTGTCTCAGATTTTAATCGGGAAAATTTAATAGACGATATGAACTTTTTGTTTTATTTTTGCAAGTTCTATCGTCTATTAAATTCTCCCGATTAAAATATGAGACACCCTGTAGATTGAATATTCATTACCAATCCATTTCAAAACTAGTATTTGGCAAAGACCTTTTTGGTGAATATGTATCGTTATCAGATTCACCAAAATTTGGTGAATTAAATGACGTATTTGCCTCGGAAATGGATCGTTTGCCATGCACGACATGCTTTTGTAACGAAAATAATGATTGACGCTTGCGTTCTAGACGCTGAAATGATTTGTAAATTAAATAATTAATTTCGGTATCTAATGAAATGCCGCTTTTAGTGATTTTAAATCCCGTGACAGATAATAGAAGTAGAGCATGCATAAATTTTGGAGGCACTAAATCCTCCCCCGTTGAAACCTCCAGAGAATTATCATCTAATACCTTAGCCATAGGAACTTTAATTTCACTGTTAAATTGGTTTGTGTTTAACATTTTTACACCAAACACACCGGGCACTATTTCATCATTAATCACTTTGGTAGCCGATATATATTTAGTTTTAAAATTTAGAAGTACATTTTTGTCCTGTCCAAATCTTATCATGGAGTTTTTAAAATCTTCGCACATAGCCAAAGATTTTATGTTGTTCCCCATAAGATCAATGAAAGCGTTGAACGTGGAAGACGAGTTCTTGTTCCACCAGTAATCACTTGTAGGTAGTAATACTGAAACCCGATGCTTTGGTTCCAATTGTGCCAAACTAAAAAGAACGGTTTTGTCCGTAAAATTTTCTGAATTTCCAATGACAAACCCATAGGCGTTGGTTGTCAACCCTAAGGTTGGGACTTTCACATAAGAATATTGGCAATAATTATTTTTAATTATGGGTGGTTTGAATTTTAAAGAAATGTCAGCTAAATCATCTGACTTTGAAATAAAAATAGAATCCGGTGAGCTCGTTTTAAAATCTTCATAATATTCCTTTACTTCATTCTCTTCAAAAAAAGTATATGGTCCACTTGGAGCAAGAAGATACTCATTCTTCTTATTCATATTCAAAATTTTGTCATTCACTTCTTTCACATTACTCCCTGAAGCTTCTGAAGATGAACCCGGCATCATTGGCGGATTTAAAGTGAATAAATTTTTCAAACTTTTTTTGATTCTTCTACCAGTCACAGGAGCAGGAGGAGTGTCTTTCATACTTTCTTGTTGATTATCCATTGCAGAAACGTATGTACAAACGGGCACAATAGTTTTTTTTAACTTAATTCTTAAAAAATGTCTAATAGAAAAAAGCAGAAACTAATCCAAATATGTCGAGTCGCGATTAAAAAAAATATATAATAATATAATTGTATATTATTATAAATATAGGGTTATTACGTCACCACGCACAGTTGTTGCCGATACGAATGAGTGTTGAATACTAGCAAAAATTTCTTATCTTATTTTTATGGTGCCTTACAAATCACATCCTTCCAGAAATTCTGCATAAGCATTTTCTTTAATCTCGCGTCTCGATCACAGTCATCAAAATATTGCATAAACATTTTTTGTTATCGTTCTTGCCTCACTATACAGAGTGTCCCCATGATGAACCGCGGCAATTTATACAGGGTGTTTATAAAGTCTTTATACAAACTGTAGGGGGCTTTTAACTTTGACTAAATTTAGGATAAAAAGTGCATATAAACCTGTGTCCGGAAATATTTTGTTTTGGAGATACAGAGTGTTGAACTTTTACGAAAAAAATGGTTATTCTTTAATATTTTAATTATCATTTGTCCGATTTTTTTTGTAATTTGGTAGGGTGACCTTTAGTATTAAGAGGCTAATTTTGCTTTAAGTGAATAAAATTGAAATGAATGAATAAAAAAAAAGAACATATTTGACTATTAATTTAAACATTGTTAAGGATTCATCATTATAGTGCAGTAAAATCATGCGGAGGAAGGACAAGTGTTATCGTCTAAGGTGACGCAACAAAACTTAATTGATATAACGCCAAGTTATTATTTATGCCAAGTTATTTTTTATTTATGGTTTCGCTAAGTTATTTGTATCTTTATCTTTGCATTAAATAAGCATAAAGAGTTTTAGCAGCTAAGCTAATGCGGTAAGTTTTCTTTCTCTTTCTCTTTCACTTATAAGTCTTACAAAATTATCGAAGGCGATAATACGACATTATCATTCATTATCATCAGAATAGACCGATCCTTCACATTCACCATGTGATAACTTAGATAATAAGTCACCTTTAGCAAAACTTAGCATAGGTCTATGAAAACTAAAATATGAAATGTAAGGAATACATTCAATAGACCTACCTCTATAAAATACGTAATCAATGCAATTTCCGGATCTGTTTGTAATATTTATTTTTTCAGAAGCTAGTCTTAAATTATATTCGACATTTAAATATTGCGTTAAAGTTGAACCCCTTTCTGTTCGAAAATTGTAATTAAAGTCGCCACATAAAACAATGGAACACATTCTTGATAAACAGGGTTGTTCTTTGCCGCCAAAAGGCCTCATAGCATTATCAATCAATTTTACTACTTCTTTTTCAGGAGTTTCAACTTGACAGTATAGTGTTACAACAAATAGACATTCTTCCTGTTTTGTTTCATGATTTTCATAAATTATCCGAACACAACATAAGTCTCCAAAAGATGAATTTAAATTAAATTCAGTTACAGATGCACACTTTTTAAAGTTCGATTTTAATGATTCATATATTGCCACCCCACCAGCTGTAACAGTATCTCTTTTGTAATGTGTAATACATCGAAAACCAGGAATTGTTATTGGTTGATCACTATTATTCATCCACGTTTCGGAGAGGGATAAGAGTTTGCATTCTTTTAAAACAGGATCAAAGGCGACATCTTGAGCATGTGCATTTAAACTTTGAACATTTAAGTACGCAATCGAAGGTATTTCTTGGTCTTGGGTATTATAAATATTTTCCAAGCACCGGTCCACAATGCAGTCTAATTTTTGTTTTTCCAAACGTCTCAATTCTGTTCTTAATACCTCTCTATCTGTACTCTTGTTGGAATGGTAAAATTTATAGTCTCCTTTTTGGTTGGTTAAATAAAGTCCCTGCAAAGTTTTAGCTCTTGATAAGGCAACATATACTAAACTAATTTCTTGAGACCTTGAATATTCGTACACAATTGTATCGTAAGTCCCACCTTGAGATTTATGAATCGTTAGTGCATTTGCAGACACAATGGGAAATTGTTGTCTTCTTACTTTACAATTTTATCCATTTTGTCGATATTCTGAGTAATGATGTAAGGTGTGTCAATTACTAGTAATAATTTTGTAGGCATATTCCCAGTTTTCGTAATATCCATTTTTTTTATTTTTTGAACCACAGACTCTAACTGATTATCATTTTGATGACCACGTATAACATCCTCAGCCATACAGCAAATATTTCCAGGAATATTCAAAACTCTATAATTGTGATTATCTACATCATTATTTCGATGAAACAAATAAATTGCGTCTTTTAAATTAGTTAAAGTTGCTAGATCTTCATTGCGAATAAAGCGTTTTTCTAAGACAATCCGTTCTTTATTTGTTAACACGTCACCATTTCCAATTTTTGTCAAAATGACTGAAAATTCTCGGTCTTTTTGACGCACAACCTCATCTAGCGCAAAATAATCAAGTGATTGCCATAACATACGGCTTTGTAGCAAATTTGGTGGCCGAGAAAAAACAGGCTTTGCATTCACTGGTGGCAACTGTCTTAAATCACCGCAAAAAATTACGAGAAATCCTCCAAAATTGACATTAGAATCTCGGCTAACTGCTCTTAGTCGACTATTAATTTGTCTTAAAATATCGTAACTCATCATACTTACCTCATCAATAATAATAGTAGTAAGTTCGTTAAAATCACAACGCATATTATGTACAAGATCTTCTCTTAAATTGGCATTTCTCTTTGAATTTATATTAATATTAAAAGCGGTATGCACAGTGGTACCATCTATATTTACAGCAGCTTTGCCAGTAGTAGCACAAGCAACAAAGGCACATTTAGCGGTATTGTGCCTTAATGAAAATCTGTTTGCTGTTTCCATCAATAATTTTAAGACAAAACTTTTTCCCGTACCCGCCGGACCCGTAAAGAACACTTGTAGCGGTTGCGAATCTTTTTCGTGTGATGTAAAGGATAATCGATTAATAAATTCTAACAAAAATGTCAGTTGTTTTAGATTTAGACCACGGTACGCCTTACAGAATTCTGAATGAGACATCACATTTTGAACTCGCCTTACTACACTAGTTCGAGTAACAGAATCTAAATCAAGATTTATACTAGTTGTGTTTGGCCCTTTAACGAAATCATCATCTTGAATTGAAGAAACTTGACGTCCGGGAATTGTTGAGGGAACATCCATAATAATATCTTCGTTTTCTTCAGATAGTTCTCGTGCAACTTTAGTTATATTCTGTAAAGACAATCCACTATTATATTCTTTTTCCTTGTCATGTAACTGAGTATAATGGTCATCATAAAGTTTTACATACCTATCATTATTTAAAATATCTAACTCCTCGTTTTTAAAGGGCCAAAAGAGTGTCACGATTTCCCTTTTAAAATTCAATGAATCTGTCGAGGAATCATATGCTCGCCATTTTAAAACTTTTGGGAACTTTCTTTTTCGATATTTCTCCGAAACACTGTTACACGAATCCATATTAATATTAATACTATCGTCTTCTTCAATATCATCATTTTCATTATCCCGCATGTAAAAGGGTAAATTATCCTGTTTCTTAGAACGTGTAGGCTCATACCATGCTACAAAATCAGCCAAGCAAATGTTTTTCAATTCGTCTGGTCTCTGTTCATATTTTTGAATAATATTTATTTTCCATATATCAGTAGAATAGCTTTCAATATGTTGCTCATTCAATTCTTTAAGTGACTTTTTCATTAGAAAACGTTCCGTTGGATGTTGTGTTGGGATAGTTTGAACTTTTCTAGAATCCTTAGACATGGGAAGACGCAATAAATACCAGGCTGCCTCTTGAGTACAGATTTCAACATTATTTAATGCTAATTTGCCAATTTCTTTCATGCACATTTCATAATCCATGTCTGGATATTTGTCTCAAATCCTTATAATTTCTCGATGTAGATTACTAAAGCCACGTTCGCTTTTGTTAACGTATTCTGCAACGTAAGCAGCACATGAGTATTCATCTAATATAAACTGAATAACCATATTTGATTGTAATACTTTAGAAATACTGGGATTAAATGGACTAATCCATATATCTTCAATTCCACGTTTCATGAACACCATTGGTCGATGAATACCTTGACGTAGAATGTCCAGATATTCTTCATAGGACTCTAAATAAAATGTTCGAAGAAATTCCTCAAAGCTAGGTATATTCGTATAAGTCTCTAACGCTTCATGCATTTTCTGAAATAATAAACGTTTAGATTTGTCCCTTTTAACGGGCAAAACTGGAAATAATATTCTGGTTTTGTCCATTGGCCAAAATGGCGCTCCAAAACGACATTGTTTTGTATTTTTCTTGTAGCACGTGTGGGTGTGAGTATGTGTTTGTAAAGCCCTAGGACTGGAAACTAAGATTTCCTCTGCTGAAGCAATAGTATTAATTAATTCTATAGTTTCAGGTAAATCTTCCCCATTTAAAAATTTGGCCTCTATAGAAGATGGTGAATTTTCTAGCCATAATAACATATGAGTGTGAGGGCTGCCTCGATGTTGAAATTCAATTCTCATAAAATAATCTTTTAAATAATATTTTTGAAATGAACCATTTTTCTTTAATTTCAAAGCAGATATGATATTATTTATTAGTTTATCAAAATATAAACAGCAAATAACAGGATCATTGTTTACTAATTCTGCTTTTGCACTGTTGGTCATAGTATCAAAGATATTATCATCAATAATATCTTCATCTTCTAAATTTTCTCTAAATTTATAGGCACACTTTAAGAGAGCTTTCCAGTGTATTTCTGAGGCACTGAGTGTTAGAAATATCGTTGGTTTTCCCAGCTGACGCATCATCGCAAATAAGTCTTTTTTTCTCGATTGCCAATATTGCATGGAATTAGGAATATGTTTGAAAAAAGACTCATTTCTTTCCATACTTTCTTTAATAAATTCGCGATCAGTTATATCTTCCCTGGTGATATTTTTCACTCCATTGTCATTGTTACGGAACATCACCTGAAATGCCTCAATAATTTTTAAACGCATTATCTTTGCTGCCATGTACAGAATATGATTGGGTGTAACCCCACGTCTGTCTCGTCGACGAATTTCACTACTTGCCATCATAAATGGAGTAACTTTAATTTTAAATCGTCTTTCGTGCCCATAATAGATCGCCGGAAATGATAATTCTTCCGCATCGGCATCGAAAGATAACGCGAAAGGTTTGTTATGCTGACCAGGAGCTAGATGTAAGACCATATCTTCACCCCAAAATAAAGTTTGTTGTTGTGTATTTAATAACTGTTCAGGAGTAAATGATCTCTCTTTTCTTGTAGAAATTACATCTAAGTCCTTTTCAGATGCTATAATTTCAGACTGATGTTCTGTAAAAAATATTTCATTTTCCTCTGCAAAAGTTAAGCTTTCTTGTAAACCCAAGAACCTTGCTTCAATTTTTATATTATATTTTTGGTACAATGGAGTATTTATTAAGTATAATAACCATCTGCGTAACACACTTTTTGAAACACATCCTGACAGATATGCCCCCTTTTGAAGAATATGACGTTTTAATGCTACAGTGACTGCATAATCATCATTGACATTTCGCGGCAAAGAAGTTACCATATTATTTACATTAACTGGAACATTGATTATCTGACCAACCAATTTTTGGCTACCGGCAAAATAATGTACTCTACGTATTTGCATAAAAGGCAAACGAGGTGAAATTAACCGTTCAGCAATTGGATTTAATGCTGGAAGATCGGGTGGAATGGGAAGATAAAAAAATCCGTTAACAGTGGCTAACTGAGGAATTTTGCTGCTTTGACACAAATTTGAATAACAGTTTCGCCAACATTTATAAAATTTACATTCATCCTCAATTTGTTGAAATATTTTTGAATAACCGGCATCATAAATGAGAGGAAGTGCTTTTTCATGAATTTTACGCATATCTTTAGTCCACCAAATTCGGTCACATATACGACAATATTCATTTAGCCTATTACTATAAAAATGTTTATCTATATAATTTACTAAAAACAATGTTCTCTTTTCAAACACTTTTACATTGGTAGCTGTCATAATAACTAAATTAGCATCATTTGTTGAAACATTTTCCAGAAAATCTGTACCACTGTTTGAAGCAATAGTCGAGACAGTAGTACTTGAACTCTCTTTTGCCTGTAGTTGAGTTTTCTTCTTGCGATAACGTTGACTAGCTAAGGCACTCTTGGATCGATTATTTTCAACCATAATGACGTCATCAACCTTCGTAGTATCGTTAATTGTTTTTAATAAATTAATTTGACTTATTTTTTTGCGCTGTCTGTAATTACGACATCTTTCGGCGTTTGATATACAACTTTTGATTTGTGAATATTTTGGTTTTTCTTTTTCCTTTTGTGTTATCAATAAGGCTTCTTCCTTTTTATTAAGATCATTAGGTTTTATTTTTTTTATAAGTACATTTTTTTTATCTGTATTTTCGGAAATATTTAAATTTCTTTTCTTACCACGTTTGTTTTGTGTCACTTCTCTTTCATTTATATTGTTTAATTTTATATATGCAGAATGTTCTTGTGACTCAATTACCACATCTATTTCCTCCTTGTTATTTGACATTATACAGGAAGAAGTTTCTTGAGATTCATTCTTATTTTCTATTAATTTTGGATAAGTAACTGAACTACCATTATTGGATAAAATATTCAGGAGAAGAGCAGTACCATTGTTTGAAGCATTAGTACTAGAACTTGCTTTTGCCTCTAGTTGGGCTACAACAGGAGGATTTTCAACAATAACTATGTCATCATCTTCAGTAGTATCATTAGTAGTTGTTAATAAATTGGTAGGACTTATTTTTTAACTCTTTCCGCGATTGATGTATAGCTTTTGATTTTTGTATTTTTTGTTTTTTCTATTTTCCCTTGTGACAAAATACCATTTAGTAACGAAGATTCAGTTATAGGTACAGAATTTACTTGTAGTTTCTTATGTTGCCTATAATTACGACATATTTCTGCGTTTGTCATAAGGGTTCTTTTTGATTTTTCTTTTATCTGTTGTGATAACAGCAAAGCTTCTTCCTTTTGATTGATATCAGTAGGTGGATTTATATCAGATATTATTTTCATCTCCATATCGGATTTTAGGATTTTCACATTTATTCTAATTCTTATTAAATTAGATTTTAGATAAAATAACGTACCTTATTCAACAATATTATTTAGGTCTCAATTGATAACATTGGAATCATCTCTTCTCTATATGGTACGTTTAACTCCTAGAATAGAAGACATTTTTAATACATTAATCCAGAGTTGCACCATTATTACTTACTAAACCAACTTTAAGGCTAAACAAAGTTTAATTTGACATTTTCACATGAGGGTGATACCCTTTCAATTTTTTTTGCTCAACCTGTATAGACAGGGCGTGCAAGAGGTCCATTTTTTTAAATGGGACATCCTGTATATTTGTACATTTTTGAATTCCTTGAAAAAATAGCTTTCTAAAAATATCACATAGTGCGGGTCTGTGTCTTATAGTTTTTGAGATATTTACACTTAAACTTTTAAAGTCAGGAAATTTTAATATCACGTTAACAAAGTTGGCCATGAAAATATTGGATTAAAATTTTGTTTGTTTTGAGAAGTGTCAACGGGACGTAATAACAAATATTTTTGGTTATTGTCGTGTGTCTTATCGAGTAATCAAAAATAAAACATTCATACATTTCATTTATAGGTAAATATTATTTTTAAATAAAATAATTTCATTAATATCGTTTTATAAATAACGAAACAGTCAAATTCTAAAATAACATCAACTTACCTTATTCAACAATACAATTAAAACATTAAGAATAAACCACTGCAATGATAACCCGCATCGGCGTCACCAAATTATCAGTTACGTATCACAACCAAGATATTTAATTATTTTACTGAGTTACCCGCGACGCGACGGACGATTCGCTATTTACATTTCATATGTCGAGGTCACATAATCGAATATTATCCGTACGCGCTGGTCGAGGTCACGACATCTTCGTTAAGTTTGCATAAAACTGATCCCAGTAGCATTTTCAATGCTAAAACAGACATATTAGGACTGGCTGATATTTTTGAAAAATTTAGAAACAGCTGTATGGCATCACATGTGTTAGATCCGGCATGGTATCATACTATACCTCAATATACGTGGGATTGCATGCTAAAATATACAAGGTGCAAATTGCAGCTGTTGCGTGATATTGATCAAATTATGTTTATAGAAGAAGGAATACGTGGTGGCATTTCTACATGGATTAATCGTTATTCAGAATCAAATAATAAATATATGAAGAATTATGATCCTAACAAACCTTCTAAATATCTTCTTTATCTTGACGTTAATAATCTCTATGGTAGGGCGACGACCGAACCTTTACCTCATAAAAATTTTGAGTGGGTAGATAATTTTAAAAATTTTGATGTTATGTTAATTCCAGATGATTCATCCATTGGGTATATAGTAATGAAGTTTGAACAGTCGTGTTGGCTTAAGCCTTATATCGAATTAAATAATCGTTTACGAACTAATGCTACAACCACATTTGAAAAAAATGTATTTAAATTATACGGGGTGGCCAACTAAGAATGGACGCCGGCCATAACTCGCTAACCGTTAATCATATAACTTGGGGGAAAAAAAATTATTAGCTAAATCGACTAAGAGAAATCGCTGGAAAATATTTTGAAGTTCCGCATATGGCCGCTAGGGGGCGCAACTGTTATGGTCAATCAGAAAAAGGGCTGTTTCTTAAAAAATATTCATGTAAAGGTATATTATAAATACTGCCATCGTAAAGAGTAGAAAAATTGTGATTTTTTTGTTAAGGATATTTTGCTCTATCTCGTAAAATGTAGTGGTGGGGGAAGGTCAAACATGTTTTTATTTAAATGTCAATAACTCCGTTATAAGTCAACGGAATTGAACAAACTAGGTCTCGTTTAAAAGAGCCCATCTTAACTAATAATCTGATGTAAAAAAAATCCGATTTGATTTCGCCGTGGTAACTAGAGGGCGCTGATTGACATCACAACAATTATTACGCATTATTTTGAAAATTTTAAATAGCACGCTATATCTCTTTTAACACAATTTAATAGAGGAGGAAATTCTCAATAAGTCAGTGCAAGTTTCAGCTTCCTAACTTTTTTCAAACCGAAAATATAAATAAAACAAATATTAGGGCGCTGGGTACGCAACATCTCCCTAATCTGTATGGACATAGCCTACATCACAATAATTCAGTAATAATACCACAGATAATATTCAACGCAAATCGCTAAAAATTATACTAATGTTCTGAAATAACCACCAGGTGGCGCAGTAGACGTTAATAAGCATAGTTTTACTCGCAATTTTACTTTTCATTATATTTTTTTGTAGTTTACTCTATTTTCAGTAAGTTAGATATTATAAGGTAATAAAAAAAAATTCAATATATTCGACCTAAATGTTGCAAATCTCCGTCTTTCTTAAAATCGACAATTTATGCACAAGAATAACAATAAACTAAAAACATAGATAAATAATAATTCCTTAGTCAATTTTCTGCTACATCAAGCAAAAAAAATAGTAGGCTGTGAAAACAAAATTGAAAGTAATACGTCAAAAAATAAACAATAGTTTCTTGTCAGTGCCTTTTAGTTGCTATTTATCGTTCTTGAATTTCCTAATAGTATTGCTATCATTTCGCGTTTTTGTCCGAGATTTTCGTGTTTTTTGAGTTTTTCTAGTTGCTGTTGTTCATGTTATTGTTGTAGTTCGTATTTTTCTTGTTCAAGATTTGTTATTGTTCGTGTTGCGTTGTGTTAAGAACAAAATGATTTATACAAAGCAAGAACTATTCGACATGATAGGTGTTTATTTTGAATGTTTGAGAAATGCTTCGGTTGCTGCAAGAGTATATGCGCAGGAATATCCGCAGAGACGCCACCCAAGTAAAAAGGTTTTTCTTCGAGTGATCCAACGTTTGCGAACCACTGGAAACGTGCATATTCCCGTATACCGCAGAAACGCAGAGGACGCACCGAAGAGAATGTAATTAATGTGCTAGCGTATATCGAGTTTAATCCTCAACTAAGTACTCGAATTATTGCGCTAGACCTAGGAGTAACGCGAACCACTGTTCAAAATATACTCAAAGAGCACAGGTAAGCAACGACATTGCAAATATAAACTGGACATATTTTTTAACAAAAGTCACGTGATTCTGATGTCACATAGGTCTTTATATTAGAAAACCAATAATTTCCTGGAACATCAATTAAATATCTTCATCTTGTTTTAGGTTACATCCATATCACTTACTGCTGCATCAGGAATTGACTGCTGCAGATTTTGATCACAGACTAAACCATTGTCACTGGCTTTTGGGTGTAATGAGGGAAGATCGGCAATTTCTGAGGCGAATATTGTGGACCGATATGCTACCTTCCAGAGCGATGGACGTGTCAATCTTCACAATACACATTATTGGTCCAGAACAAATCCACATTGGATGCGCGAAGTCCAGCACCAAGGCCGTTGGTCTGTAAATTGTTGGGCAGGGATTTTAGGCGGACGCATTTCGAACCATTTTTTTTCGATAATCCATTGAATGGTGAGAGATATCTAAGATTTTTATAGGAATCGATTTTGTTCTTAACACAACGAACGTCCGACAATAACGATCTTGAACCAGCACGATGGTTGTCCAGCGCACATGCCGTCAACGTTCGGGAATTTTTAGATGCCCACTATCCTGGCCGATGGATAGGGCGAAATGCGGCAATACTTCCATGGAAATTCAAGGTAAATAGCACCTAAAAACGTGTTTAGATTTTTATTTATTTTTTGAGTGAAAGATTTAGTTTTTGCCACCAGACCCACTACATTTTTTATGATTCAGCGAATAAGAGACTGTATAAATACTATTTCAGTTGGTGAACTGGAGGCTGCAGTTTTATCCATTGAGATTAGGATGCATAAGTGCATCGAAAACGATGGCCGACAATTTGAACATTTAGGGCGGCATTAATTGAATTATATTTTTATTATCGTTATAATGTCTACACGTTCCATTTAAATGGCTTTCATTTCAAAAAATATAGAAAAGAAAATTTAATATTGCACTTATTGACTCCTACTGCGCCACCTGGTGGTTATTTCAGAACATTAGTATAATTTTTAGCGATTTGCGTTGAATATTATCTGTGGTATTATTACTGAATTATTGTGATGTAGGCTATGTCCATACAGATTAGGGAGATGTTGCGTACCCAGCGCCCTAATATTTGTTTTATTTATATTTCCGGTTTGAAAAAAGTTAGGAAGCTGAAATTTGCACTGACTTATTGAGAATTTCCTCCTCTATTAAGTTGTGTTAAAAGAGATATAGCGTGCTATTTAAAATTTTCAAAATAATGCGTAATAATTGTTGTGATGTCAATCAGCGCCTTCTAGTTACCACGGCGAAATCAAATCGGATTTTTTTTTACATCAGATTATTAGTTAAGATGGGCTCTTTTAAACGAGACCTAGTTTGTTCAATTCCGTTGACTTATAACGGAGTTATTGACATTTAAATAAAAACATGTTTGACCTTCCCCCACCACTACATTTTACGAGATAGAGCAAAATATCCTTAACAAAAAAATCACAATTTTTCTACTCTTTACGATGGCAGTATTTATAATATACCTTTACATGAATATTTTTTAAGAAACAGTCCTTTTTCTGATTGACCATAACAGTTGCGCCCCCTAGCGGCCATATGCGGAACTTCAAAATATTTTCCAGCGATTTCTCTTAGTCGATTTAGCTAATAATTTTTTTTCCCCCAAGTTATATGATTAACGGTTAGCGAGTTATGGCCGGCGTCCATTCTTAGTTGGCCACCCGGTACAATAACGCGCAAAAAACTATGGAAAATATAAGAAAACACAGGGTAATAAAATTTGTAGTCATGAAGAGGTCGTTATGGGGCTAAAAATCTAATAGCTGGCCACAAATTTCTAAATCGAACAGTTCTTGATGATAATCTAATGATTATCGAATTAAAGAAAACTGAATTAATAATTAACAAACCTTTATATATCGGAATGGCAATTCTAGATATTTCAAAATTATTTATGTACAGTTTCCACTATGAGTACATGTTACCTAAAATGGGCATTGAACGTTGCAAGCTTATGTATACAGATACAGATAGTTTTATTTACGAACTTAAATGTAATGACGTCTATGAAGAAGTTATAAAAACTGATTTAAATAAATTTGATACATCAGAATATCCCATTAATAATCCTTATAATATTCTATTAGTTAATAAAAAGATTCTGGGTCTCATGAAAGATGACACTTGTGGTAAAATTATTACTAATTTCGTTGGTTTAAGATCAAAAATGTATAGTTTTAAAATTCAAAATGAACAAAAAGTAGTTAAGAGAGCGAAGGGAACAAAATATAACATTGTGTCTAATAAATTAACTTTTAACGATTATTTAAATTGTTTGAAAAAAATTTACACAAATTTTATCGTAACTCTACGTTCAATTCGTTCCTTCAACCACGAAGTTTTTAGCATAGAGCAGACAAAAATCGCTTTAAGTTCTCAAGATGACAAGACATTCCTTACCACATACTTTTGATACTCTCCCCTTCGGGCACTATAGCCTCAATCATGAATAAAAAGTAATTCAATTAATGTCTATTTTCTTTCTTTTATAGATGAAATTACTAAAAGACCTTTGCATAAAATCGATTTGTGAAAGGATAACGAATGCTGTAGATTTTTTAACAGAATCCCCATTACCATGGACTCTAACCATAGAAATTTTTAAAAAGTTTCCTAAATATAAATGGGAATATATAAATAGAATAGCTTTAAATGATCAATTACGATATCTAAAATGTTTAGAATTTGTACATTGTCAAAAAACTATGTCACCTTCAGTGAGAAATGCAGTGCTCGCAACAAATCATTGGGGGAAAAATTTTGAGGAAGAAGATAAATACTGCTTGTGGGTAAATTATTATATTATAAAGAAATATAATTTATTTGTTTGTAAATCATGTCATGATACTATTAAAAATTTTCGAAAATATTTTAATAAACATATAAAAACGATTAGGGATCATTATCATTATACCTGTGATACCGAAGAGCTGGTAAGTGAAGTTTATCAAAATCGGCTTTATTGGTGTCAAAGTTGTTACAGTGAAGTATTATTCGAAATATTTGATGAAGAGAGTTGTAATTTAAGACTTCACTCAACATCAGACCTCACAAAAAAAAAATCGTTTTATAGGTCATTATGATAGCGATTTTGGATATTGATCATTTTCAATTAGAATAAAACTATAAATTATTTTTTTAGTTTATGTTTATATAAAAAAAATTAATACATTTTTGTAATTTATATTTGTAACTATTGTTCTTCTCTTTCTCCTTGTATGTAAAGGATAGATTACGTTAATTTATATCATTAATATTGTATTTTAGTTAAGTTTATTTATCAAATATGCCTTTTATGTTATGCAAATATTTGTTTTTAATATTCTTCTCTCTCTCTCTCTCTCTCTTATATCCATTTGTAATTTAAGGTTAGTAATAAATAAAATGCTTAAATGACATTTTTGTATGTTTTATTTCCTACTTTTAATTATTAGTCTTATTACTAGTAAAATATTACTTCAGGCAAAAAAAAAATTATATTGAATCAGTCTGCATCTGCGCCTGCACCTGCGTTTTTTGTTTCATATTTCTGTTGTTTTTTCTACACGTAGTTAATCTCAATACATATTTATCTTTTTGTTCTTGAAGTAGTTCTTCTCGCTCCAAACACGCATTTAGGTTATCAAAAACAGCTTTTCTACTCTTTCTTTCTTTATCCAAATTCGATTGACACTGTTTTAATTCACCATCATTTATGTAGATCTGATTAATTAAATTTGATATGTTGTTTTTTAATTCAAAAATTTCATCTTTTTGATCTGATAATAAAGAGAAACCCAAAATATTTTTTTCCTCACATTTTTGTTTTTGCTTTGTAATTGACAGTAATGCCGATTTTAGCTCAATATTTTCTCATTTTGTTAAAACCAGACTTGTATAATTTACAGAATTAGTTAAGTTTGTGGTAATATTTTCGCATTCAATTATTTTTCCCATTAGAGTGTCAGTCATCTGCATTTCATTTTCATATAAATCCATATAATAGTCAACTTGTTTTGCACACTCTGTATACAAAGTTAAACTTGTATTATATAAAATTTCATAATCTTCCGGTAGAAAAGAAACATCGTGTTTACACTGGTTAATATTTGTTGCACTGGGAATCACAAAGGTTATATGACTATCTAAAGCTAGTAAAATGTAATATTTACAAAACATTGCGCAATATAACCTATATTAAGTAAGTAAAGGTGCTACTCCAATGGGATACTTATGTAGAATAAATAAAAACTAAATATTGTTTTATTATATAGCTTTTATTCAATATGATTTAATATGGTGTCTCTATAAAAATACATATATTCATTCAGAGCCTTAATTAATAATATATTTTTATTGCATGCTTTATATAATAACTTAAACATTTCTTCTAATTTTGAGAATGAGTCACTGGAATCATTCCAGGAATTTATAACATTTATTACATTATTGTAAAATGTACTAAAATCCAAACTTTGAAGTAAAGTTAGTTGCTGAGACAACAAATTTAAATTAGCGTGTATAATTTGGAGAATGTCTTCTTCACATAGATAGAAACTAACACCCAGTTTCGAAACTTCAAGCACCTTCACGTCACCATCTTCGTACGTCATTTGTGTCACTTTAACAAAATCACCACACGTAAAAGCCACACAATCTGAGGTTATTGATCGATTATTGAAAAAGTCACAAATTTTTTCTTGAAAGAGGTTTATTAACATATTCCATTCACTACTGTTAAAGGATATTTTAGATGGATTATGAGGTTTAGAGAAAATAATCGCTGCAATAAACATTCTGGCAGGACTTACCCCCACACCCAATTTGAAATCCTCCCAACAGGTACGCTGTATGTAATAAGTAATGCTGTTCCGTATAAGCTGCAATTTCGAATTCCATTAGCCATTTATCTAACTGCTGATTATAATTCTCGATTGTGAAGTGTGTATTAGAGTCACAACTACCACTTTCCTCGTGCATGATTGCAATGTGTGTACCCCAGTGTACTTTACTCACAAAACTAATATTACTAATGGTGGCATCACCGTTTATGTTCACAACTTAGCTACACATGCTCATACTTTAACAGTCTACAGATATCATGGGGATGAGGAGGAGGAAAATAGTGAATATGAGTTCAGATAACGTGTTCATCGTCAATCCAACTGTTACGTGTTTTATCAAACCCTAACCATTTTACATACATTCTATTTCCTTTCTTGCATAATACCTCCTCAATCAGATAAACTTCTGGCTGTTTAGTAGGCTGCAATTCATTTTCATAAAATCCTCCCTTAATGGGACGTCCCTGCATGTCTTCCAACAAATATGTAGTTGGACTTAATATTAATTTTTACTATTTTAAAAAGCTCAGTTGTCCAATTTGGAATATATCCCTTTTGAAATACATGTTTAAGTTTACTTATTCATACTATTTTACCCATTTTAAATTTTTCCATAAACAGTACTTAACAAGATCTTCTCATTCTTTTTGTTAACATATTTAGGTTTCATGCCAATAGTTCTATGTTTCGTATCGTTATATGTATCTGTAACTTATTCCAACAAGTTTATCCACTTATGATTACCATTTAATGTAAATAATTTAAATAATTTTTCCTTAATAGTGCGGATAACTCGTTCTACAATTGAGGCTTTTAACTTACTAAATGTGCTGTAGTGATGTATTCCATTTTTTTCCATTAATTTCTGAAAGTGTGTATTGTAGTATTCCTTTCCGTGACTGAAACTAGTTTTTTTGAAACTCTATTTGAGAGTTTAAATATTGTCGCCATGGCTTTGGTAACATCTTGAGCGGACTTTGATTTTATAGGTTCTGTCCATAGATATTTTGAAAAACAATCGATTACAACCAAAATATACTTATATTTTTTATTTTCCTTTGAATATCGGTCAAATTGTGCAAGGTCAGTGGCAAAAGTATCATCTAAACCATATTGTATAAATCTCCTTCGCCTAAATTTAGATATAGCTGGTCTATGTAATTATTTTACTAATTGTACTCTAGCTTCAGTAATTTTAGGTTTGGGTGACATATGTTTCCGCATTTTTGCTTTCATTTACGTTGTTTGTTATGTGCGATATCAAACTATAATGATCTTCTAATCATTAGACTCATGTTTTATTGATTATATTTTACCCAAAAATTTCCTTTTCAAGTATCTCTACAGAACTTTTTAACTCGAATAGCTTAGAATCTATATCTCCTTTATTTTTACGAAGCTGTGCCATCACTGAATTAACAGCCAATCCTACCCCTGAATCAACATAATTCTTATTTGGTTTTGTATTTTCTAAATCTTTTATAGCTTTATTAAGCTGTGATATCGCTGATTCAACATGATTCATATTTGTATTTGTATTTATTTAATTTGATAATGTAGATAATTTAGAGTCTAAATCTTGTATAGCTTTATTAAGCTGTGATATCGCTGATTCAACATAATTCTTATCTGAATGAAGTTTATTTGCTATGGACTCCTCAATATATTTCTTTTTTGATATATCTAGCTGTTTTACTAAAGAATCAACATAATCCTTGTTTGCTGCATCTCTCATTTGTAAGGGTTTTTTAATATTACGTAATATTCTATTTTCGAAATCATAGTTATCATCACTGGTTATAATAAACGGGAAACTTGGACTTGGATGAATAATTTGAATCTGTTTTCTTTGTGAGTTCAGCGAACGACCAAACTTATTTATGGTAAAACTACTTCTGAGTGTAAAAGTGCTCTTTAATCTAATTTATAAAAATTCGATTACTCCAAGCTCCCTTAATTCATCAAGACTACTCATGATTTCATTCAAATGATTTCTATTTCCAGCTTCTTGAGAGGCATCCAGTTTTGCTAATCTCTCTGTCAGTTCGTTTACATCATCATAATATACATACTCCTTAGGTCTCTTATTATAGCTTAATAATGCAGATCCGGACTTAGCACGCTGTTTACTCAATTTTGATCCTACAGATTTCAATGAGACCAAATTCTGAACATGCTGTTTATATTTTTTTGAGTGGGTTCCTTTTATTTGAGATGATTCATCATAATTTCTCCTGTGGACACTTGTTTGCTTTAATATCTGTTGATATTGATCTTCGTCATGTAGCACAGGATATAACGGATCTTTTAAAAATAGTAATTCGTATAATCCTCTGGTACCCCTGTAGGTAATATCTCCTATTTTAATATCACCATTTGATAGAAAATTAATTTTCTGTGTACCCATTTTCCAGGAATCGGTAACCTGGTCATGAGTTAAACCATAAGTATGATCAATCTTATCAGGTCTAGAGTAATACATATCTATATACTCACGTGCTACCTGTGGATACTGATCCAGATAGTCCATGTAAATATGTGAACGTTCCCTAATAGATTGTTCAAGGTCATCTTGTTCTTATATCGGCTTATTATCAATAAAGACCGCATTACTTTCATCATCATCACTTTGTTGCTTTTCCACATTCGATTCCGCTACTAAATCTGTTGGTTGAAATTCTACTTTATTATAATAAGATTTTCTGGGCTTAATATCAACACCCTCATGTTTCACCTTTTTATCCTCCTCCTCCTCCTTCACTTCGCTCTTAATATGCTTTATATTTGCATTTGTATTCTCTGCTATTTTTGTTAATGGAACTTTTATAGGAGTGAAAATTCTATTAATGACATCATCTTCACTACGCTCCAACTTTAGTGATAAGTATTTTTTTCTAATAGTGTTTGCTGCGTCAAAAATTTTTCGTTTAATCGCTTTATCCGTTTTGCTTAGAGTTGGGACCATGACTATCAGTAGAATAATACTGACAGAATGGAAATATATAAATTTGTTCAATTTGATGTGTTCCCATTAATAGCACATCATAAACTAATCAAACTCGGTAACTTAGGGAATTATATAGGTATTAAATTTGCTTCTAAATCTACCCTTATTTATATGGTCATCTTTCATAATAACTAAAAATTCATATTTCTCCTTCCAACATTCAGAACAAATATTTTTAAAAGTTTCTAATGTCATATCTGTGTTAACATGATCACTATAAATATGTTTGAGATTCGTATCGTCCTGCCTAAATAGTATAATCATATTGGAATTATCTCGAATTAATTGTTTCGGAATTTTAGAATATGTTTGACAAAGATAAAATGAGTCTATATTATTATGCCTCCCCATGCAAAAATAGTTTCTTATTTTGTCTTACTTGTCACATGCGACATCATCAAATATGAAAATGGAGTCTGGTTTAGCTTCTTCGGGATCCATAACCATGCTATTATCATTAAATGTATAATATTTCATACCAGATATTCGATTTATCACCTTCTCTAAACCGTTTAAATCAACTAAAAGGCTCAACGTTACATTGCTTTTACCTGAATGGCTGGGACCACAAATGATTGCTCTAATAGTGTTTGGCAGAAGCTCACTATGACGTTTTTTTAGTGTTTTATGTTCACTTATATCAAAATTGTTAACTTTAACATTAAGCGGATGCTTTTCAACCCGCATCTTATTATTATTTTTATTTATACTAGGAATGCCTCATTATCAATGAGTACTTTGAGGGGCAATTAATTAAATAGCACAATCAATAAATTACCATTTGAACTTCATTTACCTGGTTATTCATACTGCGGTCCTGGAACTAAACTTAAAGAAAGGTTAGCACGGGGCGATTTACCAAAAAAAATCAAGTTGGATAGTTACTGTAAGCAGCACGACATAGAATATTCCAAGCATCAAAATTTAGATAGTCGGCATCAAGCAGATAAAGTTTTACAGGAAAGAGCTTGGGAAAGAGTCTTATCTAAGGACACCAGAAAAAAGTGCAGCTTGGATTGTAACCACCGCTATGAAAGCCAAGCGTAAACTTGGTATGGGGCTTGCAGCTAATAAACAGACAAGAAGACGAAATTTAAAGAGAAGAAAAAAGTACATACCAGTGGTAAAACCAAGAGAAAATTAAAATCCACGCATACGTTTAATTCTGGTATTGGTAGTAATATTAAAAAAAAGTTAAAATGCTGCAAGGGTGGATCACTGAAAGATAATATTAAGCTGGCCGTCAAAGCCACTCGGATATCTATGAAAAATATTGGCGGCAAAAAGAGAATTAGGCTACCTAGAGTAATCAGAGTACCTAAAATTGGAGGTATTCTTCCTCTTATTCCCATATTTGCAGGCTTAAGTGCATTGGGAGCTCTAAGTGGTGGAGCTTCTGCGATATATAAGGCTGTAAATGAGGCAAAAGCTGCATGAGTCAAAACGACATAATGAAACTATGGAGGCTATTGCATTAGGAAACAAAAATGGAAAAGGTTTGTATCTGAAACCATACAAAACTGGATATGGTCTTTATTTGAAAAAAATGCCAAAAAACTCCCCATAAAGCTACCCAATCGCCCGCTTACCGACAGAGATATTGAAAAGTATGCTAAACAGTTGAATATACCTCATTTTAGGGGAGTGTTTATGAGGAATAATTTGCCGAAAGCCCCTAAGAAAAATTAATTTGGGGTTATTAATTTAGACAGAAATGATGGTTGTAGTACGCATTGGGTAGCTTATAAGAAATCTGGCAAAAATGTCGTTTATTTTGATAGTTTTGGAAACCTAAATCCTCCGATAGAAGCGGTTAGATATTTTAAGAAATGTAAAATACTCTTTAACTACGATCAGTACCAGAAATATACCACTTTTAATTGTGGACATCTTGTATTAGCATTTCTTTATAATAAAAGACTATAAAATAATTAATTTGTCTAATTTATATCAGTCGTGTCTCAGACATTCACATTAAAAGGCCGTTCTAGTTGTTTGAGTGTTGAGATTAATCCTACGATCGAACTCGATACTAAATATAGTTATTCATTAGCCCTTATTTCACTCAGTACATGGAATTCCATTCCAAACATAGAGCCTGGGTGTAACAAATTTTATTATATTAAGAACAACGAAAAAAAGGTTTTGGAAATCCCCACAGGATCTTAAGAAATTACCGATATTGAAAATTTTCTTATAAACGAATTGACTGACAAAAATAAACACGTTACAAATATTACTTTAAAGCCCAACAACAATACACTGAAGTGTGAATTAAAGTGCATCTACGATATAGATTTTAAGCCAAACGATAGTATTTGGAATATATTGGGATTTTCACGGAAACTGCTAAAAGCTAATATTCAGCATAAATCTGATATTTCTGTGAATATAATTAAAGTAATTACTATCCGAATAGAGTGTAACATAATATCAGGATCTTATTATACAAATAATCCATCACATACATTATACGAATTTTCACCAACTGTCGACCCTGGATACAGTATAATTGTTGAACCGCGAAACTTAATTTATCTCCCAGTAAATAAACAAAGTATCAATAACATTACGATAAATATTTTGGATCAGGATTCCAGACCCATTAATTTTAGAGGGGAAGAGATTGGAACTGAAAAAGAATGGTTTTGGTTTTTAGTCATCATGCTGGACAGCACAATGAAAATTATATATTCGGCGACAAACGTAACCTGAATTCAATGTACAGGGTGGCCCATCGAAAACGTACCGCAAGGCATAACGGCCAGGGTAATTTTTTTTTCAAAAAATCCAAAAACACGTCAATTTTGTTTGTGAGGGGGACAATTTTTGCCCTTAAAATGATCGCAAAATTTTCAACCCTCTAAGCGGGGGTGTCATCCCCCAAACTTTTTCAAATGGGAAGAGGGGTCAAGTGGTACCGCAATGAAAAGGGCTTTCTATTCTCTATACATTCCCGCTTTGGTTTTGAAAATCGGTGAAGTCATTTAGAAAATATGAAGGATTGAAATTTAAAATGTTTATTTACAAATTATCAGAGTAATTGATAAGGATAAATTCCTTCGACCAATTCGATATTTTTGTCCTGTTATTTTAGATGTTTACTGCTGATTTTAGTGATTTGACATGCCACAACGATCAGGTGCGGTAGTTGCTAGATAGCTGTTCTGTAACTTGTGCGTTTAAATTTCTCAATATCATTAAATTTTTTATCAATAATTATGGTGTACTCACTTGCAGAAAAAGTGGAAATAATCGAACTTTATTTTAAAAATAATGAATGTGGCAATCGGGTTGCGCAGATATTTAATGAACGACATCCTGAAAAACACCTTTCCGGCAAAATTGTTCGCGAGTTAGTAGCAAAATTTCGCGAAACTGGATCCCTTATGAATAAAAAGAGGCAGATGGAAAATCCTGTAGTAAATGAAGCTATGGAGGTCTTTGTATTGGGCCAAGTTGCCATGGATAGTACGCTGAGTACAAGAAAATTAGCCAATGAGACCGGCGTGAATCGTACAAGTGTCCAAAGAATATTGAAAAAACACCATTTCCACCCGTATAAAATTCAGTTGGTACAAGAACTCAACGAAGACGATTTTGATCGCCGCTTGCAGTTTTGTGAAACTATTAGTGAACGAGTGGCCAATAATAATAATTTTCTATTCAATGTGTGTTTTTCGGATGAGTGCACTTTCTTTTTGAACGGTGTAGTTAATCGGCATAACTGTCGGTACTGGGCTGAGAACAACCCCAGGGTATTTCACGAGGTGCACACACAACATCCTCAGAAATTGAACGTGTGGGCTGGTATTTTTGGAAATTCTATTGTGGGTCCTTTTTTTCTTCCTGGAACTCTAACAGGTGATATGTACTTAGATTTACTGGAAAATACCATCGACCCAGCCCTAACTGACATCATCGAAAATAATCCTGGATACGTTGAAGCGGAACTGATATTTCAACAAGACGGTGCACCTCCACATTACTCTCAAAATGTGCGTAATTATTTAAACACTAACTTTCCCGGGCGGTGGATAGGACGAAGGGGTGCCATTGAGTGGCCTCCCCGGTCACCCGACTTGACTCCTTTAGACTTTTTTCTATGGGGACACATAAAAAGTAAAGTGTATAGCACTCCACTTGCCTCATTAGAAGATCTGCGAACACGAATTATTGACGTTTGTCGCGAAGTAACCCCTCAAGTTCTTCAGAATGTTCGAGAACGATTTGAAGCTAATTTGTATTACTGTATGGAGGTCGACGGGCAACATTTTCAGCATTTGCTTCATTAATACGGTAAGTTTTTTTTTATTTAATTCAATTTATGCGTTTTTTGAAAAATGTATTTTTCAAATTTCAATCCTTCATATTTTCTAAATGACTTGACCGATTTTCAAAACCAAAGCGGGAATGTATAGAGAATAGAAAGCCCTTTTCATTGCGGTACCACTTGACCCCTCTTCCCATTTGAAAAAGTTTGGGGGATGACACCCCCGCTTAGAGGGTTGAAAATTTTGCGATCATTTTAAGGGCAAAAGTTGTCCCCCTCACAAACAAAATTGACGTGTTTTTGGATTTTTTGAAAAAAAAATTACCCTGGCCGTTATGCCTTGCGGTACGTTTTCGATGGGCCACCCTGTATAATCAGTCAGTGACACAGTCGCTCACACAGCAAAATATCTTTCTTCTGCAATCACTTTCTCATAAATATGGCTATCGTGTCAGAAAAGTTACAGATATTTCGCCCGGTCATCATGGATGCATCTATTGTACGAGAGAAGTGGCACACGTATCACCCATTTACAAAATCATTCAATTATAACGATGAAATAGAAATAGTTATTAACCAACAAGATGTTTTTATGGATATAAGTCAAGCTCAACTTTATATAGAAGCAAATATTTCTGAAGAAAAAGCTGCAGGAAAAACAGGAGGCTGTTCACTTACAAATAATGTCGGCACCTTCTTATTTGAATCAGTGACATACGAACTAAATGGCAAGGAAACAGAAAAAGTTCGAGATCCAGGTCTTACCACTTCCGCTAAGAGTCTCTTGTGCCTCAACAGCCTTGAGAGCAAAACACTTAACACTGCAGGTTAGAGCTGGCCTTCAACAGAACGGTTACCGACTTTCGTTTTTACTTCGACTTTAATAAATACTATCAAAATTACTGTGTATTTTTCTACATACTATCCTTTATGACCCCACGCATATTATTAACAATATAGACAGAGTAAACAGTCAGACAGACAGGAAGCAAAGAACACCCTGTATATAATTTACTAACTCAATACGTACTACAACCAACTATATACTGATGACCCTAAGATCCGCCGTTGCAGGTGCCCATACGCCAGCACCGTGGGCCCCAGAGCGCGGGGACGCGGGGGTCCCAGCGTGCGGGGCACCCGGGGCGCGGCATCGCGGAAGTGGGCCTGCACCCCCCCCATACACACACGCTATGCGCATGTTCACACACTACGCCAGCCAACACCCAGAAAACGAGCGGCATTCTAAGGTTTGAGGTTATGGTCGATATTTTATGGTGAAACATACTTTGTTACTCTACTAATGTCAAATACAGTTTTTTATTTTTGTGGTTAAATTTTTCATATGCGGTTTTGCCCTTCCTTTGGAAATTATTTGAAGCTTATCAGCGAAGTTTAATGTTGAAAATCCCTTTATTATTAGGACACACACCACACATTCACACACACCATTCTTACTAAATTCTCCAACATTTTCAACGTTATTACCGACAGCCGAAGTTGACGGTATTTGCATATCCACGTCCGTATTATTGTCTTCCATATCGCACCATGCACGACGCGACGTACGTATCACACAACACACGGATAGCCGTTCAAACAAAGAACCTACTCCAACGATAGCTTCCGCCCCCACTTAAAGCAGGCGACTGAAATGCAAAAATGGCAAACAGCCGGTGGAAACTTCAAAAACCTCTGGCTCTATTTACAGAAAATCAAGCATATAGGACTTGGCTGCAGAGAAGCTAGCGGCCCGCATAGGTTCTATTCGATTTTCTATTGTGGCTGGGTCGGAGTCGAGGCTGCATTTATTATGGGCTTGATAATTAAGATAATATTTTAGCATTTTTAATATAAACTAAATTAATGGTTTCTTATTTCAAAAATTACATTTTAGAAGATGTTTTTCCATGGACTGTGCGCCCCTGGTAAAAATCCTACCGTTTATCCTTCTACGAGCGACAAATAGTGCGAGAAATAGTACATGACATGCTGTCTAAAGGAATAATTGAACCTACCGTTTCACCATATGCCAGCCCGATTTTACTACTCAAAAAGAAAACGGGTGATCTTCTCATGTGCGTAGATTTCCCTAAAATTAATGCTATTTTAGTAAAAAATAAATATCCTTTAAATTTAATAGATCAGCTAGAAAGACTAAGTGAAAATACTGTTTTCACAACCCTAGATCTAAAATCCGGCTATCATCAAATAGAAGTTGATCAAGCAAGTCGAAAGTTTACAGCTTTTTTACACCAGATGGGCCATTACTAATATTCTCGAATACCATTTGGACTATCAAACTCCCCTGCTGTATTCCAACGAGCAATCAATATCGTATTGGGACAACTACGTCACCAGTATGGTTTGGTGTATTTGGATGAGGTCCTAATTATTTCTAAGTCAGTGGAAGAAGGCTTAAAACGATTAGAAGAAGTACTACGAAAATTTAGTGAAGCTGGGCTAACCCTTAATTTAACGAAATGTGAATTTTTAAAGAATAGTATCGAATATCTAAGGATTGATATTGTAATATTTGCAATTGATTGATATTTGAAATTTTGCTATAAAAGCGAAACCACTGACAATTTTAATTAGGAAAAATACTTCATGGAGATGGACAGAGGAACAACAAAATGCTTTCGTGCAACTGAAGAACGAGTCGATATCAAAACCTACCTTAGGTTTCTTCGATTCACAAGCAGAAACACAACTTCACACTGATGCTAGTAAGATAGGACTTGCTGGTACATTAGTGCAAAAACACAGCCTCCGTAATGATTGAAAACCAATAGCTTTTATGAGCAGACAAACAACGGATGCCGATCCAGATATCACAGTTACGAATTAGAAACATTGGCAGTGCACGAAGCCGTAAAAAAGTTTCGTAATTATTTGTATGGCCGTAATTTCACTATTATAACCGACTGCAGCGCTGTACGTTTAACTTGGTCCAAGCGTGATCTTACACCACGCATAGGTCGATGGTGGATGGATTTACAAGAGTACGACTTTTCTATCAAGCACATGCCAGGTACAAAACTGCAAGATGTGGATGCTCTCAATCGTAACCCTGTCAACAGTCTATGCATTAGTAACCTTGACACTAAGGATTGGATTTTCGAGATATAATCACAAGACGAAGATTTACAACTTATTAAACATCAAATAGAACTGGTAGAAGCCGACGAATGTTATCAGTTAGTCGATGGGAAAGTGTGCCGCATAATCACTGGTGAGCCAGAAATAGTAATTCCACGGGACGTAAGATGGCGGATAGTGAAATTATTGATGACAATAGACATCCTGGCTGGGAAAGGACATTGGATTCTATACAAAATGCGTATTGGTTTAATGAGATGCAACCCTTCGTAAAAACATTTGTAACCAGCTGTTTTGATTGTTTGAAAGCCAAGAGATCGACAGAAAAAAGACATGCCACATTGTACCCTATAGAGAAAATTGCAGAACCATTTCACACTCTTCACTTAGATCATTTGGGACCGTTTTGCAAGAGTAAAAATGGAAACACACAAATTTTAGTGATAATAGACTCTTTTGTGAAGTTTATTTGGATAGAACCTGTACCAAACGCAAACAGTCAGCATGTCTGTCTCTCACTTGAAAACCTGATAAAACTTGTACACCCTCCAACAAGAGTAATAACCGACCGCGGAAAAGCATTCGACTGTAAGATGTGCAAGAGCTTTTGTACAAAACGCGCCATTAAACATGTCAAAAATGTCATAGCGTCTCCCCGGAGTAATCGACAAGTCGAAAGATCAAATAGAACAATATTGGAAGCTTTAACAGCCAGTATAAAAGAAAATCGTGATGAATGGGACATGTATACAACGCAAGTTCAAAGAGGAATAAATAGTACCAAAAAACGCAACCACAGGCTATGCTCTAAGCGAGTTACTTTATGGTTTTAGACCCAAGTTACCGGGCGAAATTCGAATTTCTTCAAATCCTAAACAGCTAGAAGAGATACGTCAAATAGCCAAAGTTCGGTGCGACGAAGCGTCCGAGAAAATGAAAAAAAGATTTGATAGAAATCGTCTAGGTCCTAAGAAGTTTGAAGAAGGTGACGTTGTCCTTGTGGAGCGTACCGTCTTGGTGAAAGGATTAACCAGTGGCAAACTAGTGCCAAAGTACATTGGTCCAATACAAGTTATAGGCGTTTTACCTAATGTTCGGTACAGAGTGGTGTCTTTTTCAAAGGATCGAAGGAGATTTAAAGGAATTCTTTCCAGTGAGAGAATGCGAATGTTTAGGACTCAATCCGTTGATTAAAAGCCAAAAAAAACCTTAATTTAGAATAGAGAAAATGTTTTTTTTTGTTTAAGACCCAGTGTGTCGCGGTCAGTGATCCAGTGTATCACGTATAGTTTCAAAAATTTAGTTATTTTGCTAAGAAGTTGAAGTATATGATTTTTATTTAAATTGGAACCTTTATTTACGTACCTCTAGCATAACTAACTAACTCTTGTTATGACGTTGGTGTACGTGGAATGAAAACATACTATCATTTAATCCTCCCAACGAAAGCCAAGAGTCACAATGTAATTCAATCCCGGTCGTGGTATTAGCCAGCGGAGTAGTTGTTTTTGTGATTCCATTTTGTGCCTTTGCCCTACACGGGGCTTGCTAGTCTATGGCGGCCTGATGAGCTCTAATAAGAGCGAAATCGCGATAGCTATTTGACTAAAATGGATCATTATGTCTGCTGTGTTGCAGAACATGCTCCAAACAAGGATAATTTTCTTGTTATGACGTTGATGTACCGGGTGTTTCAAATTCGATGCTCATCATTGGGATCTTCTAAACCGTAAGAGCTAGATGGGTAGTTTAAATTTGGCAAAGTTGCGCATTTTAGAGCCCAATCGAATGCCGCTGAGAAAATAAAAATATTCCGAACCATTTCGAAGAAATCCGAAAAAAACCGAAATTGACGATTTTTGAATTTATTTTTTTGCGACTTTATTTTGGCAGATAAAAAAAACTAAGACCACATTCTTATTGTAGTTTTTTCTCCTCTACAAAATGGCGTTGTCAGATTTTTAATCCGACGTTTCGTCCTTCGTGGCCTATCATCAACTTTCTAAATTTAAATACGGACCTGGATTTTTTTTTTACTTTTTTAAAAGCATTTTTAATTCTGATTAAAATGATATGTAACACGTGTGTGAAATAGTTTTAGATAGTGGAAAAAAAGCTAATTAATAATATAAAATAAGGTGGCCATGGATTTCTGACATTTATGATTCTTATTTTTCTTGCGCTTGGAAACCATTTTCAAATATTATCAATAATTTAATAATTTTATTAAAAAGTCTACTTTTTAAAAGAAAAATGATATTTTCAAATTCAGATAAATGTGATATGCTTCGTATTTACTACCTTGAGAATCGAAACAGCATAGCCGCAAGTGAAAGATATTTGATTGAGTACCCCGAACGGCCCCAGCCGCATTATACAATTTTTAACAGAATTGAAAGGCAATTACGACATGAAGGAAATTTTGCTAAGAAAAGAAATAATTATGGATTGCGGACTACTGAAGAAGAAGTAAACGCTGTGTTAAATTCTGTAAGTTTATTATCCTGGAACGGCAATGTTCGCAATGAATTCAAGCAAAAGATACCTATTCGTTTACAACAATGGCTAGCTTTAATTTTGATTGATTTGATTAATTTGATTCTAGGTTAATGAAAATCCAAGAATTTCGACCAGGCAGATTGGCAGGGATTTAAATAATATGCCCCACGTGAAAGTGTGGAGAACATTAAAAGCCGCCCATTATAGGCCCTTTAAAATCCACACAAGTCAGTTTTTGATGCCCGGTGATCCAGAAAGGCGACTAAATTTTTGTAATTGGCTTAATTTGGCATTGCAAGAAGATCCGGATATTACAAACAAGATCATTTGGACTGACGAATCCTCATTTAGCTCGTGTGGAATGTTTAATAGACACAACGAGCATGTGTGGTCTATCAATAATCCTCGCGAGAACATACCAATCCGGGGCCAAGGTAGAAACTCTATTAATGTATGGAGTGGACTGTGTCGGAACAGACTGTTAGGGCCCATTTTGTTTGAAGGAGCCCTAACAGGTCAGCGCTACCTGGAGATGCTCACAGGTCCTATATTAGACTTTCTTGACGACTACCCGCTTAATGAACTGCAGCAGCTGTGGTGGCAACAGGACGGAGCTCCAGCTCATAACGCGGGTATCGTCACCAATTACCTAAATACAGTTTTCCCTGAAAAATGGATAGGTAATAGAGGAGTTGTTTTATGGCCAGCGAGAAGCCCGGACTTGGCTCCCCATGACTTTTTTCTGTGGGGTCATCTAAAAGACTTGGTTTATAAAACTCCACCAAACGACATTAATCTTTTAAGACAATCGTTAGAACGCACAATGGAGAGAGTGCCAGGCCGCATGATCCAGCGAGCTATAAATAAAGTTCCTGCGCGCATTCAAATGTGCATCCAACAGCAAGGAAATTTGTTTGAACACCTCATTTAAATCATTATTTTTATTTATTAACATAAAATAAATTGTTACTATTAGACTTTTGTTACTATTTTATTTTAAAAATAGGTAATTTTTTTCTTTGTTACTATTTTTTTTATAAAGTAAACTAGATTAACAATATTATAAAATTATTAAATTTAATGAAATACTTGAGAAAAATCCATGGCCACCTTATTTTATATTATTAATTAGCTTTTTTTCCACTATCTAAAACTATTTCACACACGTGTTACATATCATTTTAATCAGAATTAAAAATGCTTTTAAAAAAGTAAAAAAAAAAATCCAGGTCCGTATTTAAATTTAGAAAGTTGATGATGGGCCACGAAGGACGAAAGGTCGGATTAAAAATCTGACAACGCCATTTTGTAGAGGAGAAAAAACTACAACAAGAATGTGGTCTTAGTTTTTTTTTATCTGCCAAAATAAAAGTCGCAAAAAAATAAATTCAAAAATCGTCAATTTCGGTTTTTTTCGGATTTCTTCGAAATGGTTCGGAATATTTTTATTTTCTCAGCGGCATTCGATTGGGCTCTAAAATGCGCAACTTTGCCAAATTTAAACTACCCATCTAGCTCTTACGGTTTAGAAGATCCCCATGATGAGCATCGAATTTGAAACACCCAGTACGTGGAATGAAAACATACTATCATTTAATGCTCCCAACGAAAGCCAGGAGTCACAATGTAATTCAATACCGGTCGTGGTATAAGCCAGCGTACTAGTGGTTTTCGTGATTCCATTTTGTGCCTTTGCCCTACAATGGGCTCGCTAGTCTATGGCGGCCTGATGAGCTCTAATCAGAGCGAAATCGCGATTGCCGTTTGACTAAAATGAATCATTGTATCATATATATATATATATATATATATATATATATATATATATATATATATAAATATGTTTGTGTGCATAAATCAAAATCTTTCTATAAATTTAGAGTAAAATATCTGTGAAATGAACCAAAAAATCTAGCGGTTTTCAGGATATTATCGTGCTTTCTTTTCGGATCAACCATAAGATACAATGGCTTCTGCAGCTTTAACAGTTTTGATATACCGGGTGATGAAAGAAAATAGTGAGTTATTTACAAAACTTCATCTTAGCAATAACCATTTAAAGAATTAATAAAACCCTAATTCATTTTACTCGATTGTTTAAGAGAATAAATGCAAAAAACAATCTGGTGGATTTACCGATCTCTCCCCTAAATTTTGAGATTTCAATTTTTGTAGTAAAATTTTGTTTAATTTTATGTTTTACCTTGTAACTTTATTACTTAAAAACAAATCAGGTTTCATTTTTACACAAATGTGTTAAAATAATGCGTCTATAGTATACGTTACACAAAATTAACGCACGGTGTCTAAAAATTTCAAAATTTCGAAAAAAAAATTTTTTTAAGGAAAAATATCCCAATAGCAAATTATCTATTTCGAGTTTTATATCAACAAACTAAAGCGGGCTAGTAAGAAGTAAGTGACTTTTAATATCTTTGAGGTATTATCTCGAAACGGTTTGCGAATTTTTTTAATAGCTCTTTTAATTATGAATTACCATGATAATGAAATTTGTAAAGCAGGTATTGCATTTAAAATCCTAAATTGAATGGGAACAGTTAAATACAAAAGCATAGATCAGTGTATCATTGTGTAAAAATCTTAGTTCTACAGTGTAGATCCGAAAATCGAGCCAAATTTGCTACAAATCAGTTGAATGCATGGTATAATTAATGTATATATACTCAAAACTCTAAAAAATGATTTAACTTATAAAAATATAAAGGAGAACCTGTTTTATTATATTATATTTTATATCATTGTCAATTATCAAAGACATCCTGTAAATTTTAATTTCAGTAGAAAGATCTCTTTTTTCTTATTTAAAATATACCAAATTTGAAACATTTATCTTAAAAAATAAACGAGGAAATGTAGAAAATTTGCAATAGGAGATATGTTGTAAAGGGAGAAACATAACATTTGTCACACTTATGGTGCAGGTTTGCTTCTTTATTTCGCTTATTTTTTTAGAATAACGGATAACGCGGTATATTAAAAATAAAAACAGAGTCTTACCTATATTTTGTGGATCATTGTCCTATCTTGCAAAACAAGAAAGTTATATAGTAGATTAAAATATGGACAAGTTTAAATGACCACTCTGTATATTTTACATTTTGCTAATAACTTTCAAATGATCTAAGATATTACAAATTATTATGGAATCAAAAAGTAACATAACATAATAAGAAATGAAATGTAAATATCCTCCGAAATTAACAAGGTGTATAAAAAATTAAAACCATCCTGTATCTATATGTATGTAAACTAAGCGTGGTGGATACCTTGTTACCTTTATGAGTTAAATTATCTGCGAATTTTTTAAAGTAAATGTTGTGTCTCTAAATGTATTAAAAATCGAGTTTAAACTTACTAAAAATGTAATTTAAAAGGTTCTATCAAGAACATTTTTAAGTACAGTCTACAGATCTAAACATATTTAAAAAATCATTGCAAATTTACAAAAAAAAAACAGAAATTTGATTGTTCTTTTTAAATAATTACTTATAAGCAAATTAAATAACACTATCAAATGAAAAAGTAATATTGCAGCTCTTTAGCAACGACCATATCCTATTACGGTTTATAGACCTCGAACTTTGGTGTTTTGTTGGACCTGCCCTGACGTTAATAACCTCCTGACACCATCCAGGCACACTATTTATAAGATTTCTAATAAAATTTTGAGAGATATTTTCCCACTCCTCGGTGATCGCAACAGCAAGCTCTTCTAAGGTCTCAGGAGCATTATCTCTGGACTGAACTAGCATCTTCAATCGTGACCACACGTGTTCAATTATATTGAGATCTGCAGATTTTGGTGACCAATTCATCCGACGGATATGAAGTCCTCACCGAATTCCCTGGCAAAAGGAGCAATTATAGGTACGACTATTTCATCTCTGTAAATCGTGGCGTTAATTGTTTGTCGACTAATAAATAGCTCAGTTTTTCCATTGAACATAACCCCTGCCAAAACAGTCAATCCACCTCCCCCAAATGACTCTTGTGCCGCCATGTTTTCTTCTGCGTCTTCTTCTTTCGTTTGGTTGCCTCCAGACTAAGGTCCTTCCATCCGAATGAAAAGGATTAAATTTTGTCTCATCGATGAAAAGACATTTGGACCATTCGTGGATATGCCATTTGCCCAAGTATTTCTGGAAACTCTATGATGGCGCAGCTATCTGGTACACTTTGCTCTCCTCCGAGCCCTAAAAGATTTTAAATGTTTCACAATACAGGGTACACGACTTTTATTGATTAGGTATGATATTGCATATTTTATATATTCTAAATTGCTTCTTTTCTAACAAAGTTTAATTTAAATAAATAAAAACATATATTTAGTGTAATACTGATAATTTAAAAAATACAACGATATACACTCTACTAATTTAATGTGTATTAAAAAAAATGTTTTTATTTTTACCTTAAATTATTTCTGTTAAAAGTACGTCGGACAGTCCGGTCGGAAACTCGCTCTCCTGTTATACGCCCTAATGTATTATTCAGCTTTCGTGCAGATTTTGGGCGATTTTGATGGCATTCTCTAATTAAAACTCGTTCTGCTTTAGGCGAAAGTATTCTTCTATTGCCAGGCCTATGTCTCTAAATATGACTCCCTGTATTCTCATAACGAGATATTAACCATGATAAAAGGCTTTGACTAACATTGTATACATCGGCAATAGCTTGCTGGCTCCAACCGTCATTTAACAGCCTCATACAATTTTCTCTTTCTTCACAATTAAGCTTTCGCAAACACAAATTAAAACTTAATTTTGATGGATTAAAATCGATAAACAAAGAAGCTAGTTATCATGAGTACCATACAAAGCCTACTCATACTTTAGTAGTGCACAGCCATCTTTCTTTATAATATAGAGGTGAGCATGTTAATTCGTAAAGAAATTTTAAGACAACCAAACTTAGCGTTGTTGCTAAGATGGAATTTTGTAAATAAATCACTATTTTCTTTCATCACCTGGTATATCAAAACTACTAAAGCTACAGCAGCCATTGGATCTTATGGTTGATCTGAAAAGAAAGCACGATAATATTCTGAAAACCGCATTAAGATATTTTACTTTAAATTTATACAAAGATTTTGCTTTATGCAGTTGAGGTGGCCAGTAGTTGACGTGTTGTCCGCAGCGCTTTATATCAGCAGTTTCTGGTTTTTATCTATAGTTAATCACGGTTTACTATCACCTTTCTCTTATCTCTCGTGGTATTTTATATCATTAAACAAAAACCCTTGTTTTGGGCGATCGCCATCGCACAAACCTACATGTTTAATTTTACAATTATATACCGGGTACCAATGAAACTACTACTCAGGGCGCCATTTGTAAACGGCTAGAGATAAAAATATGGAATTTGGTGTGTTGATATTGTTGAATATTGTGAACATTTGTAACATAAAAACAATTGAATGTCGTTTCCGGTTTCCCCGGAAATGACCGCGACTTCGTTATTTTAAATGGAACACCCTGTATATTTTAGTTCTAAACAATATTTGTATAACATGACCTATGTCTAAAATATATAGTTTTGCAAATAAAGCTACTTAAAAATGTGACATTACTTGTATTTTATGGAAAACGGAGTAGGCCCGGATAAAAATCAGGGTTATTTATTCTTTATTTAATTTATTGTAACTACATACCGGGTACATCTACTACACAGGGCGCCATTTGAAAACGGCTAGAGATAAAAATATATAATTTGTTGTGTTGATATGGTTTAATATTGTAAACATTTGTAACATAAAAAGAATTGAATATCGTTTCCGGTTTCCCCGGAAATGACCGTGACTTCGTCATTTCAAATGGAACACCCTGTATATTTTAATTCTAAACAATTTTTGTATAAGATGACCTATGTCTGAAATGTATAGTTTTCCAAATAAAGCTACTTAAAAATGTACCATAATTGCCACTTATTTGAATTTTATGGAAAAATGGAATAGGCCAGGATAGCCTAATCTATACTACCTTTACTACCCAATTCTACTTTTTTATCTTTTATTCATATATGACAAATTCAACTTCCATAAGCCACTGCAAAATTGAAAATTTGATATCCTATTTTCATGTTGTTAATGTTTATCTAAAGCGAAAATCAATATTACTTGCACTTTTTTAAATTATACCACCGGCAAAGTTGGACATGGATTCAAAATAATCCACCGTTGAAAGAAATCATCTTCGAATTCATTTGCATTTTAAAAAAGTAACGAATATGATAAGGTGAAAACAAATGAACTTTATTATACCTAGAGATGTACGTGATTACTATTAGCTAATAATGAAAGAAATATAAAAAAGAACATACTTAATCATAATTATGATTCTCAAAAACGCCACCTTCTTGTTCAATACAGGTCTCACATTTTTCAACAATTTTCCTCAATAAATTTTCTTTTTGAGTTTTACTAATGTGATTAATAGCACTAATATTTCGATTTCTTAAAATGTTCAAATTTTCATGTGGAGTTAAATAGACTTTTTTTTATATGACCCCAGAAGAAACAATGCAGAGGTGTCAAATTAGGCCATCTTACAGGTCCATTCGTCCATATCCAATGGTCCCCAAACCAAATAATTTACACATTTTACATTTTGCCCAATATCTTAGTTGTTCCTGTTGAATATTCCCAGATTCGTGAAACGAGACTCATCGGAAAATAATATTAATCTGTTAAAGTTATTATTATGATTAGAATTTTCCATAAACCATAGGCAATATTGAACTCGCCGAGCAGTCATTAACACCCAAGTGTTGGTGGATTTGGTAATTGTAGAACTTGTACTTACGTTTCTTCAAAATATTTCTTGCACTTTCTCCGTTAACTCCAACTTCATTTGGCGCCTAGAAATACTTGGATAAGCATTCACACATATCAGAACGTTTATTTCAGCTTCTTTACCGATAATGAAATTTCCTTCATTTTTATTTTGGGAGACTTTCTTCAAAAATTGTACCAGCCACGGAAAATAGGCGTAGCTTGGTTGGTCTCTGTCGGGGTATCGCTCTGCGTATAGTTTTTGAGCCTTGCTTTTATTTTGCAAGCCCTCTCCGTAAACGTCTCTATTTGTTCCGCCTTTGTAAAACATGCAATTTTAAAGAGATTACAAAGAACTTTTAGTCTACACAAATAGATACATGAAATAAAGCACGAGGGTACCCAGGGTTCTCAAAAAAGGGTAATAGGTTTCGTTGTTGCCATGGAAAATTTGTTTCGTAAGCTACCTCAACCACCTTCAAAGAGCCCAACTTCAATTACTTAGACGTAATCTTTTGCCTTATTTGCGAACCCGCCTTGTGACTCATCAAATTTCTTCCGTTAAAAAACTTATTCGTTTGAGCCGTGCGATAGAAGAAACCGAGCATCGTGTTTAAAGATTTGTCCCGCCGCCAACTTTAGACAAATGTTAGAACCTGAGCTTGCCTATCACAGGCCTAATTATCATGTAAGCGCAATTGATCCCCACCCTACATCAGACTTTAACGATCAAGAAATACGAAATAATATGGACCCCAATAATTTTGAAGGTATTGTCATGGATGCCATATCGGTTGAAGAGCCGTCATGTTAGAACTGTCGTCAAGTAAGACATAGATTTCGCCAATGTCCAAAGCCGAAAAGAATGTTTTGTTACCGCTGTGGAAAAGATGAGGTCACCTCAAAACATGCACAACTTGTTCAAAAAGCGAAAATCAGACGAGGCATTAGGCCGAACGTCTTGCCTACTGTCTATGGACTTAGAGGCCTCAATTCGTCCTCAAATTTTAGTTGATTATGTGTTAGCCCATGCTTAAGTTGATGAAAGACCATACTTAAATGTGAATATATTTGGCATAAAAATTCTTGGATTATTGGACAGTGAAGCTTCTAAAACTATACTTCGTGAAGCTGGTTGGGAAATTGTGAAACTTTTGTGTAAACTTAATTTAAGCAACTTCCATTGCACTGTGGCGAATGGTGAAACCTCTGATGTTATTGGATCTGTTCAACTTCCTATCCAACTTCGAGACCGTGTAGTTCTCAAGGATGTTCTTGTTGTTCCATCTCTTCCGTACTCCCTAATTCTTGGAATAGATTTTTGGACCAGAATGGGAATCGTCCCTGACTTGTACACTGGTGAATGGAATTTTCGTTCAAGTACAACTGAGATTATTAAGGTGTGTGCTATTCAAAGCCGTGAAACACTTTCAGCAAATCAACAAGGTGTACTGAATGACCTTGTAGAAGGAACCTTTTCAAAAATGGGTGACAATCGTAACTGTACTAAACTAGTAGAACTAGTAATCAAGACTGATTCGCCTCCTATCAAGTAAAGATATTACCCATTCTCACGTGGTCTTCAGCTTGAAGTAAATAAAGAATTGGAACAAATGTTGCGGGATGGTATCGTCAAACCGTCTGTGTCCCCATCGTCGTCGCCAATTTTAATGATTAAAAAGAAAACAGGTGGCTGGCGATTTTGTGTCGATTATCGTTCACTGAAGCGTGTCACTGTTCCTGATACCTATCCAATTTCGTACGTATCTGCAATTCTAGACAAATTACGAAGCGCAAAATACAGGGTGTCCCAACTAAAAGTATCCACCCCAAATAACAAGTCGCCAAGACAAAAAAAAAATAAAACGCTCGGACCCATCGATTTTGCTTTTGAGGGGGAAACATTTTGCGCCTATTTTCAATTTCGCAACATCACCCTCTGAGCGGGGGTGAGATTCACCCCCAAAATGTTAAATGGAAAGGGGGGTCGAGTGATACCTTATTTTGAAGGGTTACAACTGCCAAGTTTGAAGCCTCTGCTGTCATTCCCGAAGAAATGGCAGCTTGTCCAAAAAAAAAATATTAATAAATTAACTGCAAGAGTTGGCTGCTTTAAATTTAGGGGATGATGCAAGCTAGTGAAAAGATTTTAATAATAATTACTCCGGACGAGAGGAAAATAAAAATAGTAAATGTAAATTAATGGGGAATTTTTGCGTTTAAGAAATGTTTTCTACAAAGACTAAATTATTTTATGAATTGTTCGAAATGTTCGCCATTTACTTCCATGCAATGATACAGACGAGCCTCGAATTCGTCTCGAACATTTTGAAATGTTTCAGGTATTAACTGACGGCATTCAGCTACTATTCGCTGTTTTAAATCCTCAAGTGATTCTGGCTGCACCTTAAAAATCTTTGTTTTCAAGTGTCCCCAAAGAAAGAAGTCCAACGGCGTCAAATCAGGTGATCGTGCCGGCCATTCGATGGGACCTCTTCTTCCAATCCAGTTATCGGGAAAAGTATTATCGAGAAAATCTCCGGACGAGCGTAGTGAGGAGGTGCTCCATCTTGTTGAAAGAATATCTGATGTTCAGCTAAATCCCGGTCGTTTTCTAGAATCTCAGTAATCTGCGGATCGATGGCATTTTCAAGTAAATTTAAATAACTTTCACCATTTAAATTGCCTTCTATGAAAAAAGGTCCAACAACGTGATTGCCTAGAATTCCCGCCCACACGTTTACTTTTAAAGGATGCTGGCTATGGGTTTCCCTGAATAAATGGGGGTTGCTGTCGCTCCAATACCTGCAGTTGTGACGGTTTACTTCTCCATTTAAGTAAAATGTGGCTTCGTCAGAAAAACAAATATTGTACAATGAACTGGTATGGTTGTTTAATTTTTCAGAAATATTCTCACAAAACTCTACTCTTCGATCAAAGTCATCTTCGTTCATTTCGTGAAGCAATTGATATTTAAAGGGTCGAAACTTATGGGATTTTAGAATCCGGTGAACACTGCTTCGGGAGACTCCTGATATTGCAGCTGTTTCTCTGATGGATTTACTTGGGACCATAGCAACATGGCCAAGGACTGCAACCTCAACATTTTCATTTCTTATTGGTCTTACTCTTTCATGCTTTTTATTGACAACTGAGCCGGTTTCGAAAAATTTGTTCCACAGTTGTAATACACTTCTATGAGTCAAAGAATGTTCGGGATGAGATTCATTAAAACTTACAGCTGCAGCTCTCGCACAATTATTGTTTCTAATGTAAAGAACAATAATTTCGATTCTCTCTTGTATCGTAAACGTCATAGGCAATTGTTAGAAACTTTCGTCTTTTAACACTTTCAGACAAAATAAATTTTAAATAAAATGCACAAACTGTAATAAACGCATGAATGCTTGACACTAAATAAATGATAACAATGTGATTTTATTTTGTTTGTTGCTGATGTTTTATGATAACAGTAAGAATGGAATGCTGATTTTTTTTTAAATTTTGTACAGTGACAATTCGACAAGTTAGCTTAAACGTTTTGGCAACGGTCTGTTTCATTGCAAGGGAGTAAATGGCGAACATTTCTGACAATTCATAAAATAATTTAGTCTTTGTAGAAAACATTTCTTAAACGCAAAAATTCCCCATTAATTTACATTTACTATTTTTATTTTCCTCTCGTCCGGAGTAATTATTATTAAAATCTTTTCACTAGCCTGCATCATACCCTAAATTTAAAGCAGCCAACTCTTGCAGTTAATTTATTAATTTTTTTTTCGACAAGCTGCCATTTCTTCGGGAATGACAGCAGAGGCTTCAAACTTGGCAGTTGTAACCAGGGTCGGAAACCCTTCAAAATAAGGTATCACTCGACCCCCCTTTCCATTTAACATTTTGGGGGTGAATCTCACCCCCGCTCAGAGGGTGATGTTGCGAAATTGAAAATAGGCGCAAAATGTTTCCCCCTCAAAAGCAAAATCGACGGGTCCGAGCGTTTTATTTTTTTTTTGTCTTGGCGACTTGTTATTTGGGGTGGATACTTTTAGTTGGGACACCCTGTATATCAGCACGTTAGATATAAAATCAGATTATTGGCAAATACCTATTGCAGAAGAATCAAGACCACTTACCGCTTTTACTGTTCCGTCTCGAGGTCTATCAATTTACACGTATGGCCTTTGGCTTGACTAACGCACCAGCTGTGTGGCAACGTCTCATTGATCGCGTTATTGGTGTTGAATTGGAAGAATTTGTATTTGCCTATTTAAACGATGCCGTTAGTTGCACGCCTTCCTTTAAGGAACATATTCGAATCCTGCGTGAAGTAACAAACTGTCTTGTCTGTGCTAGTTTAACTTTGAATAAAGAAAAGTGTGTCTTTTGTAAGCCTGAACTTAAGTAGTTGGGCTATGTTGTCAACGCATCCGGTCATCTGGTTGATCCTGAAAAAATAGAGGCAATTTTGCGTATTCCCACCCCGAAATCGGTTAAGCGAATTATTGGTCTCGCATCGTGGTATCGCAGGTTTGTCCCAAATTTTTCGACGATAAGAACACCTCTTTGCTCACTCACCAGAAAAAATATTAAATTTAATTGGGACCAACATTGTGAATCAGCTTTTAATACAATTAAAGAACACCTTGTGAAATCAATTGTTACTTGTCTCAATTGTTGTTACCTGTCCCGCTGACGTCAATTTTTTTTAACGTAACTTGTAATAAGTAATAATGAAAAAGTCTAATTATATTTAGAACGTGAAAAATACTTTGTTTTTTAGCTCACGCTTAACGGTAACTAGTGCAAAGAGCGTAAAATATTTAATATTTACTAAGTTTTTTTATGTAGTAGTATATCTGGCTGTGCTCTAGGAAAAATGATGCTTCGGATGGCATATGTTCCATCCGCAGCAACCAAAGATTGGGTGTGGCTACACTTCTTCACTGAAGAAGTGACGTAATTTTCTGCAAAAAGTAAAGAAGTCAACAATTACTTATTTTACCAGTGGTTGTTGACAGGCTTGTTGAAGAAGAACATATACCTGTACCTATCACCTGTTTTAGCGTGTCATCTGATTACCTGTACCTATCACCTGTCTTTACGTGTCACCTGATTTTACCTGTCATCTTTTTACATATTACCTATTACCTGTTACATGTGTCAGCTGTTGTTACCTGTCCCGCTGACGTCAGTTTTTTTGAACGGACCAGCTGTGGATTCGAACTTGGAACCTTTGCCGCGATATCGTGTAATGTAAACCACTAGTCTACGGCAGCATATTGGAAATAAATGCTTATAGGTTCAAGTGTTATTTCTTGATGATGTATTTTTATTATTAATTTTTTCTAAAGAATAAATTAGCGTATGTTATTAGGGTTTGAACAAAGAAGTTTATAGTCATATAAAATTAGCATCGAAACCCAAGTTTCAAATTAGAAATCATGTAAGAATATCTAAAACTAGAGGTGCTTTTGAGAAAAAATATATGACTAATTGGCCTACTGAAATTTTTACTGTAAAACAAGCTGCAACTTACAAATCCTATCACCTACATATTGGAAGATGTTGACAAGCAGGAAATTAAAGGAGGATTTTATGAACAATTTCAAAAAGTTCAATTGATCAAGATGCCTACTTAGTTGAGAAAATTTTAAAACGTAATAAAAATAAAGTACTTGTTCATTGGTTAGGTTTTAGTGATAAACATAATAGCTGGATATACAAAAATTATCTTTTGTAATACTCTAAGGGATTAAATAAAAGACTGTTATTAAACTAAACTTTTTTGTTTTATTATAATACATTACCTACACACTAAAATTCATTTTTATAATACTGTATACCGATAAAGTTTTTACAACTTACCGGTATGTCTAATTTTTTATTTTTTTTTAATTAAATAGCTAATTGAATTAGCACTTAAATCAGTTAACCTTGGTGGCATCCATAGTCCATTACCCATATGTTCTGGTGTCACACAAGCTTGTCTGTTACTAGAATCCATTATCTGAAATACAACATACACACAAAAGTTAAAAATACAATTGAATAAATTACACTTTTTTATTTATTTATTTCTAGAACGTCACAAGAATATACTTAAAACCTACAACAGTATACGGTAATACTGTGTACTCAAATATTAGGGAAAAAAACGTAGCATTAAAACTTCATGCCTTTTACCTACAAAACAGTGATGATGTTATAGTGAATGTAGTATGATCGTTATTTTCATAATTATAAATTTTTGTATGGTAGCCAAATAATTCCGATTTTAAATAAACTAAAAGCCTGACACACTGACACAAATTACATGTTAGTAAAATATTATTCTTTGGTACATGAGTTTCTTTCCTAATATTTGAGTATACAGTATTACACGTATTAAAAATAAAAAATCCTTATAATATGTAGTTATAAATTTAATTTTTACCATTAATACTAATAATAAAAGCGTAATACTAATAATAAGAATTCCCTAGTAAAAGTAATAATGAATTAGAATACACGCTGCTATTATGTGGTTTTACCTTATAATTGGGTATCAAACACTTAGCTTTCTTTATTTTCCTCCGAGATGGTTAAGGACCATTCTAACCCTTTAGTGGACTCAACTTCTGTCGGTGCTGCTGCTGGTAGAAAGGAACCGAAACCGGCTGCTGCTAAAAGCGGCTTGAGCTCCTTCACATTAGAGCAACCTTTTAGCTTCTTAGATGGTGGCCCGAATTCCCAATTGGCGCTACAACATTATCTTCAGCCCTCGGGTTAAAATAATATCGTTTGATGGCCTTCTCAAACAATTGCAGTTCGGACTCGTCCTCTATTTTTGTTTTAATATACTGCAGAGGAAGGTTGCCAAATTTCTTTTGTATTCTAGCATGTTTTGGTGTATACGTGAGGGTTATGAATATTTTTTACTTTTATCATTTCAATTTTTTTAACTCCATAGCTAGAAACAAAATTAAATCAGTACATACACTTTTTTTTAGCACTTCACTTTTTTGGTTAAAAAAAATTCTTTCAAAGTCAAATATTTTAAAACAAAATATTAAAAAAATGCATTACTGCAATTTATCCAAACTCAAATATAAAAAAAAATTATTTACCTAAATAGTTCCCTCATCACCAACAAAGCCATTTTTACCAGGAAGTTCAACTTATCTCTTGACTTGATTATAAAGGTTGATGGAATGTTAGACATATTATTTGTTTTAACTTCTTCTTTAACTTGTAATAAGTAATAAAGAAAAAGTCTAATTATATTTATACACAATTAGAAGGTGAAAAATACTTCTTTTCTAGGTCACGCTTAACGGTAACTAGTGCAAAGGGCGTAAAATATTTAGTATTTACCAAATTTTATTATATGGCAATAAATGGAAAACTTATATACAATATGCAACGAACCTTACGTTGCAAATATTCCCCTACAAGAAGCACATGCAACCACAGTCTATAAAAAATTCAATAGGAGCCATGATGTTTTTTTTAACAAAGATTAGAGATGAAATAAACAGGAAATGTTGATTAAATTTTAAAAACGCTTAATTTCATAAAAATTACTTTTATCATTGCTGATGAATGAACAAGAACAATAAATTGGAATCTTGCAGCATTCTTATTGGTGTAACGAGATGAATTGTAGAGAATAACATTACAAAAAAAAAAAACGAAATGGTTACACGACTCAGATCATCAGAATAGGTGAAAGAACCGAAAAACGAAAAAATTAGGGTTTTTTGAAAATTCATATCTCCGTTCTTTCCCTAGTTGCAGCGAACGCCTTAAGTAAAATTCTAGATATTGATATGTACTTTACGCATACCAAAATCAAGCGCTGTAGGATTATTAGTTTTTGCACAATTGCGATTTCAATTCTGCAGTCATGTATGTGTGTGTTGTATACTACAAAACTTATATTCTCATTTCGCCCTAAAATTATATGAAATACGCGAAAAATGTTTTCAAACATGACCAAAAACAGCTGATCGCGGGAAAGTAGCTGAGTTGCATGGTAGCAACCGAGGCAGCTGAGGAGTAATAAAGGCTCTCCATACATAAAATATTAATCTTTGATCTCAGGTATCTCAGCAACTGCAGCAGCTATTTGAATTTGAATTTGCCGCCTTTGTAAGTTTCCGACATTTTTTTTTTAACAAGTAGCGATTCATAATTACACAGGACCATAGCTCGAAACCACTTAAAACGTTATACATACCAGACAGGGTAGAAACTGTGAGCACACCAACCGATATGGAAACCCGCCACACAGTGTGGTGTCCTATGGACAAAATTCATAAACAACGGAATTTTGAACATTGTACTGCTGCTGTTTTAATGTTATCAGGGGATAGATTATTAGTAACTTTATTAGGTAAGTATAGTACTTAAATCAAATTAGCCTTGATTTGCCTGTCACAGCAATATTGAAATTTGACTTGTCAGAACCTGTCAAAAATACCGCCAGTTCTACGTTTCATTGTTCGTTTTCAATCGAGTTTTGTGGTTGAAGTGTTTTACGTTTTTGATTATAACAAAATGAGTTTTGAGGAGACTGGTAAGTACTATAAATTTACACATAAATTCACCTTTCAGCTACTTCCAAAACACTTTTTTTCTCCAAGTTAAAGTCGAGTTTCAAAATTTTTAAATTTTTGATACTTTTAACTTTGCTAAGCATTTTAAAAAAATCACCTTGGATCACCTTCAGCATTTTTATATATATTACTTAGTTATTAATAAGTAGTTATCACAAAAAATTTTAATCGGCTCGGATTACGCCTAATGAAGTTACGATTATTTTTAGAAACCAATGTCATAAGAAACAAGGACTTGATAGAGGTATGGTTACAAACACCTAAAGGAAATCGAAAACAGGCAGTGTATGAAAAAATTTTGTCCCTTATGAATATCGACGAACCTTCTCAAAACATAATAGATAAAGTTATGAAGTGCAGCCAGTGGTTTGGACTAAAAATTGCAAATAAGTGGCAACAAGTTAGACATTCTCGTAATCGACTTTTACATGAGGTAGCTTGGCTGGAACAAATCATATTCCGCAATAATATCGATCCTAACGTGAATACATTTGGGGATAATAATGATCAGCCAGGACCTAGTCGCCCAATAGGAAGACCGCGAGTATCATTTGAAGAAGCTTCAATGAAAACGAAACGAAGGCGCGTAATGGAGATAACCAAGAAAATACCTGCAAATGAGGTAAAGTTTGCGGCCAGTGTTTTATCAGGTGGTGATAATAGTCAGGTTTCCTCAAATGTTACTGGTTTCACTACTTTTGAAGCCTTGGCGCTAATTTTAGATCTAGATTTGTCTATGAGAAAATATAATCTTCTTAGATATGCAATTAATCTTAGAGCCCAGAACTGCCTACCTAGTTATTATCAGGTCAAAAATACAAAAAATTCTCTCTTACCTTCAAAACTGAATATTACTGAAATTTCTGCAGAAGTGGAATTACAAGAACTTTTAGAAAAAACAGCAGATAGCATTTTTAAGTTAATAAAATTTGAGGAGCGAAACTATCGGATTAAGATGATATGCAAGTGGGGATTCGATGGCAGTAGCGGGCATAGCCAATACAAACAAAAATTTTCAGATATAGAAAACACGGACGAATTTTTGTTTCTCACAGCAATGACGCCTCTAAGGTTAATCGATGAGGAAACTGGAAAAGTGTTGTGGAAAAATCATAGTCCTTCGTCAACTCTATACTGTAGACCAATCAAGTTTTTGTTTCAAAAGGAAAATGCTAATCTGGTGCGTTCTATGGAAAGAGACATAAATGTAAAGATTGAAAACTTGCAGCCAATTGAAATAAAAACTAGAGAAGGTTACATATGTGAGATTCGAACTGATATGATGTTAACCATGTTGGATGGTAGTGTGGGGAATATATTATCCGAAACTAATTCAACCATGAAATGCGTCATTTGCGGAGCCACACCAAAAGAAATTAATACGTTAGTAGGAATTAGTCCCCCTTCTAACCGCGATAACTATCGTTTCGGGTTGTCCACTCTGCATTGTTGGATTCGTTTTTTTGAGTGCCTTCTCCACATTGGATACCGACTGCCAATAAAGGTGTGGCGGGTTAGTGTAGGGTAGTACCTGAGAATAAAGCCATAGTAGAAGGCAACAAAAAACGAATCCAAGCCGAATTTAAAGCTAAATTGTCGTTAACAGTGGAGAAACCAAAACCAGGGTATGGCTCCTCAAATGACGGCAATACAGCCAGAAAGTTCTTCCACAATCCCCAAATTAGTTCGGAGGTCACAGGAGTTGACAGGGAATTGATAGAGAAATTTTCTATAATATTAGGAGTTTTGGCTAGTGGTAATGCTATTGACCTAGATAAGTTTAGGGTTTTGCTAAATGACACCAGAAATTTATACATAACGCTTTATAGGTGGTACAATATGCCAAGTACTGTACACAAAGTGCTTGTTCATGGGTGTGAGATAATCGATGCATTTTGTTTGCCCATTGGAGAACTTTCCGAAGATGCCCTTGAGGCCAGGCATAAAGAGGCTAGAAAGCATAGATTATCTCACACTCGAAAGTGCTCTAGAATAGATACAAACAAAGATTTAATGCGTGTCCTTCTCCTTACATCGGATCCTTTCATTTCGTCAAAAAGAAACGTGCAAACTAAAAAACTTGCAGGGTCGAATGAACAAATACAAAAATATATTAAAAAACAAGATGGTATTAATTTAGGATTTGATTTTAGTTTATCTAATCTTAGTGAACTTTCGGATTCGGATTCAGAAGAGTAGATACCTATAATTTTGTATATTATGGTTTAAAAATGTATTTTGATAATTAAATTTAGGTAGTTTATTGGATATATTTTTTTCCATAACAGAAATAAATGTATTCTTTTTCAGTTTCCCTTTCTTCTTATATATGTTGCTCAATATAATAATATAATAATAACATGTATAAATGTAATATTTGACTTTTTTCTTGGTACGCCACTGTTCTTTTTTGTTTAGTAAAATTAAATATATGACTTTTGTATTTCAATTACATTTTATTTATGATAAAAATACACTCATCTTTTACATTATATTAATCTGTCATGTCTATTGGTTAAAAAAACTTTGGCCTCCTTAGTACGCCACTGGATTTAAAAAAAGCAACTATTCACACAATTTAGTTACTTTACTAAGGGATAGTTATGTGTTTAATAAACTCAAATTGGTTGACTAGTTTTCGAGATATTTAATTTTGTCCCTAGTGCCTATGTCACGCCACACTGTGCGCCATCAAGAGTCAAAATTACGTATTTTCATTTTCAAGCGCTCTAAACCACCGCAAAATCATTCAGGATTACTAAATTCCGAACCAGAATCAGTTTGAACGGTATATATGGGATCAAGCAATTTTAATCTTCAACGATCTATCTGAGATATACTAATTGAACTTTTTCTAACTTCAGGATCTGAGTCTGCCTTCTTAACGGTTTATTTACCGGAGAAGACTGCTAAATTCAGAACCAGAATCAGCTGCAACGGTATCTCCAACGATCTACCCGGGGATACCAATTTCACTTTTTCTTAACTTTTATTTCTCGTTTCGTTTTTTACTTCCCTCGTAAAAGAGGAAATATTGTAATAGTGAAAAAATCACTTTCCTAGATTTTTTCAGATCTTCACGTTTCAGGGTCCCTAGATGACGAAAAACATGTTTTCTCAGTTCCGTCGGTCTGTCTGTTCACGGCGTTGCTAAAAAACTACTTACCCGATTGACTTCAAATTTTGGTCAAAATGAAGGGTCATATGGGGATGACCTGATTTTTGGTCAAAATCCAATATGGCGAAACAAAATAGCGGCTTAGTGAAATAAAAAAAAAATTATTATTGAAAAGCTACTCATCTAATTTATCCCAAATTTTGCAAAAACATCAAGTATTATGTTGGAATCAACTGGTAACATTTTGGTACGAATCCAAGATAGCGGAACAACATGGCAGTTTAATGTGCCGTTTAGATATTATTTTTGTATGCACAAATATACACGTTTTGGCTTTTTCGCAATGAATGAAAATTATTAGCTTTAAAATCACTGAAATAAATATTTAAGAAAAATTATATCTCAACATGTCAATTAGTCTATTCACGGAATGTCTTTTATACATAAGATAAAGATTAAAATTTAAACAAGAAATAAAAAATGTATTATTTATTGCGAAAAAGCTAAAAAGAAATATGTTTATCATTTAAACGCAACCAGTAATCTGAATATTTATTTAGTCTGAGATCTAAACACAGTAATTGGAAACTACTACATAATGTATTAGCAAGCATAGTATTATTAGCTATGTATTAATAAATATTTTTATTCTACGAAAAATTACTTTTTTTTAACTCTGGTAAATTCTTAAAATAGCGAGTTTTTTATTCTCTATTTTCAAAAGGAACCTTTGAGTTTCAAGAAAATAATTCTGCCTCCAATGAGTTTTATTCAGGGGCTGACTTTAACAAAAAATATAAAAATTCGACAAGGTCAAGAACATTCATCACATCCAGAGAAATGGGTGATTTTCGAGAAAACGAGTTGTTAATTAACGAAGTTCATATGATCATGATGCAACCCCTTGCACACTCGCACTCTCGAATAATAATATGCAACTTCATAGAATAAAACAAATTGCGACTTTTATCCCTGACGCAGTACATTACTCAATCATGGTTTCAAATAATACCATGGAAATTCAAAGAATAAACGAAAATGTCTATGCCTGAGGCTACTCACAGTTCTGCTCTACAAATGAAAGTTCAGAATGATCCAATCCGTTACACAGTCTCATTCTCGAACAATAATATGGAGCTTCAGAGTATAGAAGAAAATATAACTTCTACATCTCAGGCTAGTCACAACACTAATACTAATACCAAATCGAAGTTGAAAATGATGGAGTCCATTACGCAGTTTTACTTTTGCATAATAATATGGAACTTTAAGGAACAGAATAAAATGAGACTTCTTTCCCCAAGGTTAGTCACAGTAGTGTTCTTCAAATGGAAGATTTTGATTCCGATTGTTCTATTCGAGATCCCGATTTCGATCCTGGTACTGAGATTGAACAAGAAATAATATACGAAGAAGTGAAAGACTCAACAGCATCTACTGAAAAAAAAAACGAAGCAGGTGAACGAAAAGCGATCCATCTAAATGGAAAAAAATTTGGGAAAAAATCAAGAATCGATACCAAAAAATCCAGACGTGTAAACTGTGAGAAATGTCGATATCGATGTAACTCAAATTTTACGGAAGAACTTAGGATGTCAATATGTAACTATTTTTGGAAAAGTGACTATTTGAAACAAAAAGAGTTTATTCTTGGCATTACAGAAAGTGTACAACTAGCAAGAAGGAGAGTAAGAACGGAAGGTTCAGTTAGAGAAAGAGAAGATTCAAAGATTTACTATCCAAAAAATTCGTGTGTGTAAATCATTTTTTGTCAATACGCTCTGCATTTCTGGAAATATGGTTAAAACAGCTTATAAGGGAAAAGGCTAAGGTAAAATGTTTTTAAGAGAAGACAATAGAGGAAAAAGGTACCACATAACAAGACAGATATAGAAAGTTTGAAAAGGGTTAAAAATCACATAGGAAAACTTCCGACAATGGAATCACATTATTCCAGAAATAATACTAAACGGTTATATCTTGATCCTCAACTCAGCATAACAAAAATATATAATCTGTATAAAGAGGAATGCATAGAAAATAATATCAAATCTGTAAGCGAATTACTTATAGCAGAGTTTTTTTACAGACCATAACAGATCAATGTCAGCTTTGCAGTCGGTACAATTTCCTTAAGAACATTGAAGAGAAACAGTCTTTGGAAGATGAATACAAACAACATATTGGAAGAAAAGAAGAATGTAATAGGGCCAAATCTGTCGATAAGCAAAGGTGCCAAACAGATGAAACATTTATGTGCTGTACATTCGGTTTACAATCAGTTTTACAAATCTCTTCAAATGATGTTAGCTCTACGTATTAAAGTCTTAAAATATGTATGTATAACTTTACGATCTATAAACTTTGAGATTCGAACAACGTATTTTGCTAGGGATGGACGAAGTTACAGGGCCAACGAGTTAGTTCGGAAATGGGCAGTTGTTTGCTAAAATATATAATGCAGTTAAACCATAAAATTAAACAGATATGTTTTTATTTCGACACGTTTGGCAGACAAAATCGGAATCAAAATATTGCCGCACTATGTTTGTATTTGGTTCAAGTCACTAATTTAGACATCATAGAACACAAATTCCTTGAAAGTGGCTATACCTTTATGGACGTTGATAGTATGCACAGGACAATATAGAGGGCAAAAAAATATGATCCTGTATATACAATTAAGGATTGGTTGAATATTTTTAGAATTGCAAGATCAAAGAGCATAAGAAACAAGAAAAGTTCGGGTTACCGAGTTTTTTAGATGTCTTTTTCGGATTTCAAAAATTTGACTGATTTATCTAAAAGTTTAATCAAAAACAGAAACAAAAACACCGATGGAGAGACGGTTAAATGGTTGAAAGTAAAATACTTTAAGTTTAAAAAGTGCAAATCCGGTATAATTCAATATAGATACGATCATGCTACCGAGTATAAAAAAATTCAAGTTTGTGGTAAAGGTCGTCCAAAGACGAATAGATGAATTAAATTTAAACAACCTCTATACGAAAATACTACCAATAACAAAAAAAAAAGAAAAACAGTTTGGTACAGTTGTGCCGAAAGGGAGATATCCCTGAAGAATTTCATGGTTGGTACAAATTCTTGCCAACATCTAAAGCTGCTGGAGACGAAGTTCCTGCAACAGACAGTAACGAGGACAGTGAAGACTAATTTTTTTTCTGTTATTGTTTTATTTAATAAATATTTTTTTCTACCCTTTGCTATTTTAATTTTTCTAAATAAAACTTTTTCATACTTATTGGGGTTTTTTATTCAACCAGAAAAAGTTAAATCCATTTTTTTCTTATATTAAAATATTATTTGAAGTATTAACTTTAGTTGTATTACTTTATTATAGACTGTGTATTACTATCAATGTAAATTAATTAATTTTTCTTTTTGTTAATTTCTAAAACCAAATATTGATTTTTCTATAAACTTACAAACTTTAAACTCGGTTTTATTAAAAATTGGGACTTATAGGGTTTTTGCGGTAAGCAGTTACATGTTCCCAGTCAAGCCACCTTAATTCGCCACTGGAGAGAAGCACCGTTTACTGATAAATTACGAAATAGTGCAGTGTTAGACATTTCTCAGACTTTATCTTTTTATACCGTACTATATTATTTAATGATAATTATCCAATTTAAGTCAGATTGTATTTTTACCAAACTTTTATCTTTTGCTACCGAATTTTCTCTACACTGATAATTATGAATTTTAGCAGCTATTGTCAATTGATTTGATCGTCAAGATTTGTTAAGATTTTGATAAATTTATTTATTATTTGTTATTTTATTGAAGTAGACTTACCTTAATTTTTATCCATGTAATAACTATGAAAATCATTCTCGAATGTTCTATTAGGCTTAATTCTTCTCACCCTGTAGTATTTAGATTATTCTAGAATTTTCTAGATCATTCCAACCTTTTCTAAAGGCTATATAAGCACGCCGCCAGGCCATATTTTGATTCAGTTGTAATTGAGATTTCGAAGTGTTGAAAATCTGACATTGACAAGTTTAAAGTTACCTTAGTTACGATTGTTAAGTATAACCAGTGTCTACCTTTGATACCCGTAACCTGTGTTTTGAATAAAAGGAGTGCATTCAGAATCTATGTGTTTGTGTACCGGCCAATCCGGAACAATATTTACCTTTAAATATTTAAACTGCAGTTAGACTTAGAAACCCTACATCTCTAGAAATAGCTATGCAACTTGTTATTGAAGAAGAAAATTTTCTTTCTTTCGTACAAGAAGGTAAATGAAATTCCAATTCTCAAAGATCATTGGCTTCACCTAATATTAAAACTTCTATGTCACAGGCCTCGTATCAAAATTTTTCTCAATTTATGCCACAGACTTATTATCAAAGTTTTTCTGAAACAATGCTACAAAGATTAAGTTCAAATAAAGTTTTCATGCCCAATAGAAACTTTCCAACCAACTAGCCAGTACAAATAAACCCAAGACCTGTACCTCAACAGAAATTCTTTACAAAACCTCAAGCTTCTAATACAAATGTATGGAAACCTACTAATAAAGTTCCTTTAGATAAACCAACTCCCATGTCAGTTGTTACAAGGTCTACTGCAAAACCAACACATAATACATTCCAACAACAAAGTGGATCGAGAATGCCACAAACATTTCAATCCAGAAGCTGAATACGACACATACCCTGATATGACAAATGAACAAGATTTTAAACGGGATTCATCCCAGTATGATGAGGCGTTTTTTGAAAATTGTGATAATAACTCAGATAATACACCTGTTATGCCATCTTTGCCCATTTTATCACCCTTACCTACAACGTCATCCGCACCTGACTTATTTAATGAAGAACAGCATGCTGAGCAAAATTTTCTCCCAATAGCCTCTGGAATGAATCATACCTAACTAAAGGTGTAGATAATAGAAAACTTCCTTTTACTACAATTTCTGGTTTTGATAAACCAATCGAACTACTAATTGACTCTGGTAGTCACATTTCTCTACTAAATCCTCATTTGGCCAAGAAATTAATTTATAATCATAAAACCGGGTATTATTAAAACTTCTTGCGGCCAACAGCAATCTAAATATGAAACTCATATTCTTGCCTTCAAAGAATTTCAAACAAATATGAAAATTATATTTACCTTATTTTTCACCCATTTTTTGATGGTTTAATTAGTTTTAGAGACTTAAAAAATATTGGTTTTAACTGGAATCTTCAACAAAATTATCTTGTAAAAAATAGTATAACTATACCAGTCCAGAAGTGTTCTCCCTCCGATTATAACCTTTTTAATATTACTTTAAATGAAAATGAAATCCTGACAACTACACTTCCCACAAATGTTACATTAGACGGAACATATTACGTCCCATATACATACATACATACGAGGATAGACAAGCAATTGTAGAGATACATAATGTCAACATTGAAGACACATACTTCACATTAGAAAAACCTTTAGAAGTTTATCCCATAGACAATTTTGAGTTGTATAAAATGGAATTATGCAACGATTCCACAGACCTAGACAAAAATGAAATAGAACACTTATCGGGTTTAGATCACCTTTAAAAGGAAGAGAAAAATAAAATACTGAAACTTTGCAAACAATTTTCATCAATATTTCAAAACCCTAATGAGACTTTATCATCGACCACACTGACAACTCATCAAATTATTACTACAGACGAAGAGCCAATATACACCAAATCTTATAAACTACCACAAATCCATCAACAAGAAATAAAAACGTAAATTCGAAAAATGCTAGAAGATGGAATTATTAGGAACAGCACCATGGTCCAAGCCAATATGGATAGTACCCAAGAAGCTAGATGCTAGTGGAGTACCAAAATGGCGACTTGTGATAGATTTTAGGCACTTGAACGCAAAAACCATTCAAAATAGATTTCCAATTCCTAATATTGATGACCTTCTGGACAAATTAGTCAGATGCCAGTATTTCACAACTCTAGACTTAGCCAACGGGTTTCGTCAAATTAAAACCCCGGAAGCATAGAAAAAACAGCATTCTCCACAGATCATGGTCATTACAAGTTCCTAATGAATTAAAGAATACATCTGCAACTTTTCAAAAATTAATTAATGAATTTATAAATAAAACATGCCTAGTATACATAGATGATGTCATTATTTTTTCTACTACTTTAGACAAACATATTTTAAATCTGAAACAAGTATTTAAAAAATTTCAAGAACATTTAAGTGTGAATTCCTTAAACATGAAACTGAATTTCTAGGACATATCATAGCAACGGAGGGTATAAGACCTAACCCCAAAAAGATAGATGCTATAATTAAAATGCCATTGCCAAAAACACATAAAGAAATAAAAAGCTTTTTAGGAATGATTGGCTTCTATAGAAAATTCATTAACAACTTAGCTTAAGAAAAGGCAACTCAAGAATTTATTAATTCCTTTGAAATGTGTAAAGTAATTCTATGCAATGACCAATTCTATCGCATCCAGAATTTTTGAAAATATTTATATTAACCACAGATGCTAGTCAGTATGCGATTGGAGGACTATTGAGTCAAGATGGAAAACCTACATGTTATGCAAGTAGAACTTTGCACCCAAATGAAATTAACTATTCCGTCAAAGAAAAAGAATTACTCGCCATTATTTGGTCAGTAAAATATATTCGACATACCTATTTGGAAGACACTTTAAGATAAAAACAGATCAGAAACCTTTAAAATGGCTAGAAAGCCTTAAAGAACCAAACTCGAAACTGGTAAGAAGGAAACTGTTGTTATCGGAATACCATTATGAAATTGATTATATTAAAGGTAAAGACAACTATGTCGCTGACAGCTTATCTCGGAACACACCCCGGAACCAGACAGATGAACCTATGAATATAACAACAAACACTTTAATGATAAATGAAACTGGAGATATTGACACATCTATTCAAGAATTTTTGAATAAATATGAAAATCATGTCAACACAATACATTCAGCGGATCAACCACTACTACTCACTTACCCCTATTGTGAAAAACCATTAAACTTTCACAAACACCAAATGATCCTAAAAATTTCAGACGCATCTATGACCCTAAGAGTCATAAAAGAAAGTGTTTGATAATAATCAAAGATATTTCATCAAACTCCGTAGAAGATATATAGAAGAAGACCTAGAAGAACTTATCGCCCAACTGAACAATAATTATACTTATCTTTTACAATTTCCAAACCAAGAAGACGAAAAATATTTCCTAACAAAAATACAAGAAAAAATAATTCAAATAAAATCAAAATTGATGATATGTTCTTTGAAACTCACGGATATAATTAATCAAAACGACCAACAAGATAAATTAAATTATCATCATGTATATAAAACCGGACATCGCCGTATCAATACCACAATAGAGTCACTCAAGAAGAACTACTATTGGCCTACTATGGTTAAGGATGTCACCAACTACGTCAATAATTGTAATACTTGTCAGAAAGCAAAATACGAAAGAAATCCTAATGAATTTCAATTTTAGCCTATTCCAATAGGATCTAAACCTTTCGAAAGAATTCATATTGATACAATATCTATATCGAAAGAGAAATTTCTATCATAGACACTTTCTCAAAATTTGCACAAGCTTACCATATTCCAGGAGTGAATTCAGTAAATGTACTTAATGTTTTATTAACCTTCATTTCATATTATGGATTACCAGAAACAATTGTTTGCGATAATGGGGTAGAATTTAATAAAAATAACTTTTTAGATTTTTGTAAATTATATAAAATTAAAACTCACTTCACAACTCCCAAGAATCTAAATTCTAACAGTTATAATATTAAACGTTTTCATTCAACATTATTGGAACAACTCAGAATCCAAACCCAACAAAATACAAAAGAATTCCTAAATGAACTTATTAAATACTCATTATTACTTTACAACAATAGTGTACAATCTAGCACAGATCACACGCCATTTGAAATTTTAGCCGGTCACTTTAACTTTAAAGACCCATTTGATATTGAGGAGAAAAATATATCCGAATATATACAAGACTATAAAGACAAACTTAAAGAAGAATATCAAAAGGTGAATGCAAAATTGCAGGACATAAAACAAAAATAAACTTGTAAACGCAATAACAACCGCAAAGAACCCTTGTAATGGAAATTGGGTTATTCAAACAGTTGTTTATTTGGGTTACCTACATACCGAGGTTACATGCTAGCAGAGTACCAATTCCAAGGCAACTCTTATTATTGCAATACACACGATATTAGTATAACAATAATTATTATATTTATATTAAACAAATATACATAACTATAAATTAGGCTAGATCATTGTAGAAAGAAACATATAGTTTTAATCAATAAACCAACACTGCACGAGATGGTTTTGGTTGTTTACTTTATCACGTAGGCGAACCCTTGTAGTTGGGACATTACATGGCGATCCTGCCAGCCGCGTGTACAAGTGATTAGTGAAAAAAAAAACAAAAACAGTGATTATGAATAGTAAAAACTAATCATGGGAAAAACCAATTCAAAACACTCTGAAGTCACAGATACCGGAGTTGTGAATTCAAATTTCATCGTAGAAGAAGAATCACTGGCTGTCCCTCACGATATTCGCATAGTTTTTTACTGCCTCGCATTGGGAGTATGGATCCTAGTAGTGATGAAGATTAAAAAAGCGTACAGAAGAGGTATTAAAAAGAATTTGTCAAGGAGTATAGTTTTGCGCCCGACTGAGGAGACCTGAGTTTCACCCTGACGATTTTTGGCCGTCTAAACAACGGTCCATCGGGAACGTCAACTGGTGTTCACCAACACCGGCTTCGAGGGAACACTCTAGTTGTTGGCACGCGCCGCTAGAAGTGCATCGACAGACAATTTTGGAAGCAGCTCAGCCAAATTCCGACTCAACTACAACCAGAAAAATGTTAGAGTGTAAGTTTTATATGTATTTATATTTTTTGATAATAGGGTTATATAGTTATGGTCTTACAAAAATTTAAAGATAGTTATGGATTAGTAGTAAAGTTTTATGAAAAATTGAAAAAAGAACCAGTAGACCGCCGTATAAGTTTAAATAGAATAAGTACGCTAACGTTAGAAATAAGGAAATTAGAAGCACAATGTTATAAATTAAAAAAAGAGGTCCAGCTGGAAGCTGTAGTTGACCCAGTAGCGAAAAAAGCACTCCTAGAGTACAGTAACGCTACCAGTGCTTATTTAGTAAAAATCTAGAGCACTTTTAGATGAAAGATTGCAAACCCTCGCCCCGGAAGAAAATTTAACAAACTCAGTTTTTGCAACAGTTAATATGTCTCAAAATTTCGATTTAAAAACTGCAGCGTCCTTGTTGCCCTCTATGGATGGCACCGAGGAGGTTACAAAGCAGTTGATAGATGCTATTGAGTTGTACAGTGACTTTAATGACGGGAAGTCGCTATTAATTAAGTATGTCTTGAAAGCTAAGTTAACGCAAAATGCGAAATTAAGATTAAAAAACTCGTATGATAACATAGAGTCGTTTCTAGTAGATATGAAAAAATATTTATTAAGTAAAAAATCTGTAGCAGTCCTTTCGGCTCAAATGCATTGTGTAAAACAAGAATCCAAGACCATTGATGATTATGCTAGAGTTATTGAAACACTTTTACTAGATTTAACAATTGCCCAAGCTGACGGCGATGATGCTGTGTTGCCACTTTTTCGCAATTCAAACGAAAAAATCGCTATAAGTGCATTTTCGAACGGCTTAAGAAGTAGTGAGTTACGAACGATTGTGAAAGCGCGAAATTATCAAAGTCTAAAGGACGCAGTGGTAGGCGCTAAAGAGGAAGAATTGACAAAAAAAATCGAATTTCCAAACCGGTCCTAATGTATTTCACATGAGAGGCCGATCTAATAATTTTAATAGGTCTAATAATCATGGTTTTAGGGGTAGATCTAGTCGAGGAAATTTAACTTTTTCTAATAATAACCGTGGCAATTATGGGCCTAGAGGGAGTTTTAATAGTAAACAAAACTACCGTAGTCAACCGGGTCATAGAGGACAAGGGGGCATTACTACCGCAATAGTCGAGGACGTACCTCATCGCGTCATCATGAAGGTCGAGTGTACGTAGCGAATGCCGCCGAGGGTAATGCACAGCAAAACCAAAACATAGATCAGCAGTTTTTTCGAGACTAATGAATCTAATAAAAATAATACGCACTGTTATGATGTGTTTAATTTTAATATGAATGCATTAAATTTCATCATGGTACAGTATAATGGAAGCGAGTTATTATTTTTAATAGATTCAGGCGCGAGCATTTCATGTATTTTTTCGGAATATTTAGGGAAGAATGAAAGCATAGATAAAAACAAAAAACTGAAAATAAATAGAATCGCAGGTTCCGCTTATTCGTTAGGTTTTGTGAATATTTCATTTAACATAAGCAAAGAAAAGTTTTGTCATGAATTTGTGGTCATAGACAAATTTGATTCCTATATACAAGGTGTGTTAGGTGCAGATTTTTTAACAACATACAAAGCTATTCTTAACTACGAAACTTTTGCCGTGTCTTTTCAAAAAGGAAATAAAGAAACAGTGGTTTCAATGCATTCTAAATGTGATTATTATACAATAATACCACCACGCTGTGAGGTTTTAAAATATTTTTTTTAGTAGAGAAACAGACGATTTTGTGATAATGAATGATGAAGTGTGCGAAGGAGTGATAGTGGCAAGTATTATAGCAAAATCTGAAAATAATAAGATTCCTGTTAGGATATTGAATGTGACCGAAAAGGAAGTTACGCTTCGTAATTTTCAACCTAATGTTAGAAAGTTATGTGACTATGATGTATGTGAATTTAACAAAAATGGCATGTCTGTTGAGCGGGTAGAGAAAGTTCTTGATTCACTAAATACAGCACCATATAATAACGAGGAAGAGAAAAAATCAATCTATAATATTTGTGCTAAATATGCTGATATTTTTCATTTAGACGGGGAACCTCTTACTACAACAAATGTTTATCGCCAACGAATTAGGTTAAAAAGGGATGCAATTCCGGTCTATGTCAAACCCTATCGGTTGCCGCATGCGCAAAAGGAGGACATACATAAACAAGTTGATAAAATGTTAGAGGAAGGTATAACAGAGAGAGCAAAATCTGAATGGTCATCTCCACTTTTAATAGTACCAAAAAAGACTGACAAAAATGGGGTAGATCGGTAAGAGTTGTTTTAGATTACAGATTGCTGAATCGGCAATTAAAAGACGACGAGAAGTTTCCATTGCTTAATATTACAGAGATTTTAGATTCCTTATCAGGGGCAATGTATTTTTCTCATTTAGATTTGGCACAGGGATATTATCAGGTAGAGTTACATCCAGATAGTCGACCCTGCACGGCATTCACTACTGAACGAGGTCAGTTTCAAATGAAAAGATTAGCTATGGGAATGAAAATATCCCCAAGCGCATTTTCAAGACTTATGACTGTTGCAATGGCAGGCTTGAATTATGAAGCTTGTTTTATTTATCTTGATGATTTAATAGTTTTCGGCAATTCTCTGCAAAATCATAACAAAAACTTACTTCAAGTGTTCCAACGACTTAGAAAAGTAAAGTTAAAGCTGAACCCTAGCAAATGTGAATTTTTGAAAAAAGAGATTCTTTATTTAGGCCACGTTATATCATCCAAGGGTATCTTACCAGACCCAGACAAAATTTCAGCAATGGCTCATTACCCAGTCCCAAAAAATTCAGACGAAGTAAAGGGCTTCGTAGCGTTTGCTAATTACTATCGAAAAATCATTAGGAATTTTGCCGAGATAGCATATCCATTAAATACTTTATCGCGCAAGGGAAAGGTTTTTAATTGGACAGAAGAATGTGGAAACTCGTTTAAGTTACTAAAGCAGGCACTAATAAAGCCACCAGTATTGCAATATCCTGATTTTTCTGAGAATAACGAATTTTTGCTTAGAACCGACGCAAGCGGTTACGCTTTAGGTGCAGATCTGTCGAATAGGGATGACGGACCAGTGGCGTTCGCATCCAGAAGCTTAAATAAAGCCGAAATAAATTACTGTACCATCGAAAAGGAGCTATTGGCGATTGTGTGGGCTGTTAAGCATTTTAGGCCCTACTTGTTCGCTAAAAAATTTAAAGTATTGACAGATCATCGTCCATTAGTTTATCTATTTAACATGATCAACCCTTCAAGTAGGCTCACCAAATTTAGGCTAGTATTAGAGGAATATGATTTTTCAGTGCATTATGTTAAAGGTTCAGAAAACGTAACAGGAGATGCTCTTTCACGCGTCTCCATAAGTTCAAATGACTTAAAAAGCATGAGTGAAAGGTTGAATGAAAGTATGAATGTGATGACTCGAGCACAGTGTAAGACTGAGATAGCTACAGCATCAGAGAAACATATCAATGCGTCGAGCGATAATAGACTTGATCACCCTGTTGTCGTCGAAGTATTAAGGCAACCACCTGATATAGTTGAGTTAAGACTTTTATTGGAAGAAGACTATTTAAAACTTAAAAATAAATACCTAGGTTCTTATCAGTACTTTAATAATTTTATATATCGACGCTTAAGAAACAATACCTCGTATCTCCATTTTTGCTGAATTTCAGTTTATTATATTAAACCAATGTACAGTCCAATATTCAACTGTTCCCAATAGCTCGTATGTCCAAGACTGATACAAACCTTTAAAAACGACGTAAAAAAATACCTCGTATAACGCGGAATAACAAAATATCTCGTATCTCCACGACCTTCAGAAAATTTGGAGATACGAGCTATTTTGGCGGGAATATTTTGCACGTGGAAGGGACATACGAGTTATTTTGCCAGTCTAAATCGAACAGCTGCGTGAATCGGCACTTTTGCATTGTTTGTTTTTAAGTTTTTAAGTTTAAAAGTGACACAAATGAAGAAAACGCTGATAATATGTTTGATGTGTTAGGTGTATGAAATTTAACGTAATTAGAAGTATGTAACACTATTTGGGCATTGCCTGTTATGTGTATTGTTGGTAAATAAATAACGTAGAACAGGTGTAACACAGGTAAACACAGGTTAGAGCTAACAATCGTAATTCGTAACTACGGTAACTTGTCACTGTCAACTTATTCACACTTCAAAAAGCTCAATTAAACCAATTAAATCACTAGTATTTGGTCGTGTTATCTACATCAAAACAACAATAATTACTTTTTTCTAGGAAGAACACACAATATTCGAAAAAGCATTCAACAGAGTTCATCAAACAATCAGACCAACCCAAATGACGAATTTATGGATACTTGCAATGCAAATAACTTTGGAGTAATACAAGGCCAATTACACGACAGACCAAAATGCGATGAACAGAATCCAATAACAGCGAACGAACCAATTATTCTAGAAATGGATAAAGATATTTGGAATGAAATGGAGTTAGGACTATCTCAAGGGCATGATAGTGATTCTGAAGATTCATTACCATTGTCCAGACTCGTTAACGCCATAACTAATATACAAGAAGTTATACCTGATAAAGCAACGTATTTTGATGAATGCAACCAAGTGGTTACCAATGATGAGCATGTTACCAATATACAAGTGATATCTAATATTCAACCGACAGTACCGGAAGCCAGTAATATTCAAGAATATGATAGTGATCCTGAAGATTTACTACCGTTATCCAGATTTATTAAATTCACCTCTGATCAAACCGATAATAGGATTCAAGTTATATCTGACATTCAGTTGACAGCACCGAATGTCAGGTATATTCAAGAAGGCCCTAAACCCAAACTTAAAAGAAAAAATAAGGCTGTATTGGAAGATTGGATAGTTAACAAGAACAGAAAATTAAGAATGAAAGGACAGCAATATCTTGGGTATAGAAGACCTAAAAATACCAAAAAAGTTTTCCATGACACAACAAGAAATGCAAGAAAATTTAAGGAAATCTGTAATTCGGAAATGTGTAAGAAATGTAGTAAAAGATTCTGTCATGAAGTAAAAGAAGAGGAAAGAGTGGCGCAACATCAAAGCTTCTGGAATGAAATGGACTGGGAGCAAAGTCTTTGTTTCATCCCTAGTTGACTGTCACGTTGCCACAAGAAAAAGGACGGGAGAAAATAATTCAAGAAGAAATTCAACTTTGATTTACCATTTAAAAAGTGGGGGAACAAGGAAACAAGTCTGCAAGAAAACTTTCTTAAACACCTTTGATTTAGGCGAATGGTCAGTTAGGAGCTGGGTCACTGAAAAAAAAGATAATGCTGGAATTCACATGAGTAGAGAGAACAGAAATGCAGAGAGAAGTGAAACATTAAGAAAAACTAAAAAGAAGGAACAAAAAGATAATCTGATAATCTACTTGGACTCAATCCCAAAATTACCATCTCATTATTGCCGGAAACAAACTGATAAACTATACTTGGAACCAATGTTTACCACAATGACGCAATTTTTTAATCACTATGTAGAGTACTGTAAAGAAAAACAAATATCACATTTAAGTAGGCAAGTATTCGATACAGTTGTATCAGAAAAAAATATCTCTATATTCCAACCCAAGAAAGATGCATGTGACATCTGCATAAAATACAATATTGGAAATTTGAAAGAAGAAGAATATAGAATGCACCTCGCACGAAAAGAACTAGCAAGACTTGAAAAAAATATTGATAAGAAGAAAGCTGAAGAAGGTCAATGCATTGTACTTACTGCAGATGTACAGGCTGTTAAGTTGGCGCCCTTTTTTAATGCGAGTGCCTTATACTATAAAAATAAGCTCTGCGTTCACAACTACACAATATTTGATTTAGCTACACACGATGCTACCTGCTATTGGTGGAATGAATCGCAAGGTGAGCTTGTAGCCTCTGTTTTTGCTAGCTGCCTCATTGATTACATCAATAAACACAAGGAGTCTGGAAAACCTATAGTCATTTGGACTGATGGATGCACATACCAAAATCGCAATTCTGTGATTTCAAGTGCCTTACTTATGTTCTCAATAAATAACAACATTATAATAGAACAAAAGTATTTAGAACGTGGGCACACTCAGATGGAGTGTGACTCTATACATGCAGTGATTGAAAATAAGTTAAAAACAGAGTCATCCATCTTCCTTCAGATTATATTGCTGTTACAAAAGAAGCACGACAAAACCCACGGCCTTATGACGTGAAATACCTGTCATTTGATTTTTTTTCAGATTATGCCAGCAATAAACTTTGTTCATCAATCAGGCCAGGTTTACTTACAGTCAATGAAATACGATGTCTAAAATATTTACCAGAAGGTAAAATTATGTATAAGTGTATTTTTTCTGACGACTACAAGGATTTGCCCCATAGAATAAAAAAATTGGACAACCAAAACCCAAATTTTATGCCGCCGAAATTGTATAAAAATCCGATTAAAAAAAAAACACCAAATGGCAACACCTCCAACAACTAAAAGAAGTTTTACCGAAAGAATGTCACCATTTTTATGACAGCCTTCTACATCAGTAGATTCTTCTCCTGTCGCCAGACATTTCAGATTTTGCTTATATTCTATAAGATGAAAACTTGTCTTTACATTTGTGTTAAAACTTTAGTATTGGTTTATTAAACTGCATTTACGTTATTTTTGTCGTTTTTATTTTTCTATGTTAATACCTCGTATCATTATATTATGTAACCTATTAAAAAATAATACCTCGTATCTCCATTTAAAAACGAAAATTAATATTTAAGGTTGTAATTATAGTTAAAAAAGTATTTTTTAATTCAAAATATATAAAAACACAAGTCCAATCATTTAAATTTAAACATTTATGTAAGTTATTATGTTTTTTGTATCTCTTGTAAAATTGTCATTTCGGAGATAAGAGGTATTGTTTCTTAAGCGTCGATATGATGTGAATTCACAAATAATTTATTTTAACCAGAATGACCGATCAGCGTACGACTTAGGTACATCGCTGAGGGATCTGGGAGAATTATGCGCAAAAATTATATTACACAGCTATGCGTTTTAAGGAACGCAAAGAGTACTGAATTTTTGAAAGAAATAAATAAACATAAATTAGAATTAAAAGAAATGGCATTAAAAATAAATGTAATAAAAGATGTCGAACAAATAGAGAATAAAAAGTTGAAACGTTTAATTTTAAACGATTATCATACATTACAGACAGGCGAACATGCGGGTGTACAACGCATGTACAAAAATATAAAACGACAATATTTTTGGCCAGGTTTAAAAAAAGATGTTGAGTATTTCGTTAAAAGATGCGATGAATGTCAAAGACACAAACATTCTTATCAAAAAAAAGTTCCAATAACAATAACAACAACGGCCGAATCGGCATTTCAAAAAATATTTTTAGATATGGTAGGTCCTCTTCCCGTAGATATTCAAAATAACAAATACATTTTAACGCTACAGTGTGATCTCACGAAATTTGTAGAAGGGTATCCATTACCGGATAAGGAGGCACACACTGTTGCGAAATCGTTTGTTGAGAATTTTGTATTACGATACGGTATACCTAGGGAGATTGTTACGGATTTAGGAACTGAATTTACGGCAAGTATATTTAAAGAATCATGTAAATTACTTGGTATTCAGCATCTTAAATCAACAGCATATCATCATGAAACTTTGGGTGGACTTGAAAATTCACACAAACATTTGAGAGCATATCTTCGTATGCATTTTGCCAAAAATATTGAAAACAATTGGAGCGATTGGGTTCAATATTGGTGTTTTGCATATAATAACACAATAAATACAGTAACACGCTATACACCGTATGAGCTTGTATTCGGAAAACCAAGTCAAGTACCTTCAAATATCACAAGTACAATTGACCCTATCTATAATTTTGATGACTACCCGTTAGAGCTAAAATTTCTATTGCAAACTGCATGGACTGACGTGGAAAGAGGAGCATATATAGACAATATAAGACCTGTGGATGAAATTGAAATAGAGAATATTATCAACAGGATGAATAACAGAAAGGCACCTGGCTGGGATGGTTTGCAGGCGGAACTTATGAAAGTAGAGGGGATTGGGGGGTTAGTCTCGCTCCCCCCACCACTTTTTTCATTGGTCTCCCACTTCCCGCGCCTGTCCCTGCCACGCCTACTTGACTCTGCTTGATTCTGATTGGTCTTCCCCACTCTTACGTGTGCATCCGGAGGGAGATGTTTTATTTAAGCGCTAGCAGCCAACCTAACAGATCAATTCATTTTCATCTCTTAAATTTAGTCAGATGGGTTCGTTGAATACAGTACCTACCGAAGATATTATTGAACGTGTTGGTGAAGTTATTTGTTTAGCACTAACGGCGCCATTGTGGGACATTCCGGTGGGTGATCTAAAATATATTCCTCTTAATTACTTAAGAAGATTTGTAGAGTCAGTGGAGTTGTTACAAATTTGGGAAAAGCTACCAGAACGCTATAGACGTGACAAGAAATTACAGTTAAATTTACCGTGTTATACTCATCATAACCAAGAGGGTGACTGTATAGATCGACCACCGCGATCTATAAAAAGGTGTTGTGGTCATGTGCAAGTTAGTGAAAGCTGTTAAAAGGTTAAGTAAAGAATTCTACTTGTTATCATTTTCTTATTGTCAGGATTCTATGCAAAGCAGACCACAATGGTGTCACTATTACGAGAAACTATCGAATGAGTATGCGAGTGCTGCATCTGCATGTGACAAATATTGTGAAACATTAGATTTAATACAACTTATTCATGACATAAAGGGATTGGGATTTGGTTATCATCTTCTTAAATTGAAAAAATATATTGAAGATCCCGTTCTAGTGAAAGACATTTTAAAAGAGGAAGAACTTTTAGTGTAATCATGGAGGAAGTTGTTAGAGAAATGTATGAAGAATTCATAATGTCTAAAGCTTGCTCTGAGTTTTTTGCGTTTGACGGACAAAGCAGTGAAGCTCAAAACATTACTGTTTATTTGCACTATATGGAACATGCAGAATTATGTGAACTAGCTGCTAAGGCATGTATAGACTTTCTTAAAAGTAAAAATGAAAGAAAATTTATACATGATTTAAAACAATTAGAGTTAAGCGAACATATATTATGTATAAAGGAATATTTAACTAATAAAACAAATATATTTTAAAACGAATCGTTTTATTTCATAAAAAAATAGTTATACAAATGAAAAACATTTGCTAATGCACAAAAACATGGATTTTTCTGATGATAAAAGCAGCATGGTTCCAATTTCTGTAAAGCTGGCTGTTCATCAAATTCAATAACTGGTTTTTGAGAATATTTTCTGACAAACTCCGCCTTTTCTTCACCCTTAACATAGATAAAGTCGACTTTTTCGGTTAAATTTCTGATAACATCTCGACATCTATGATAAGGAGTAAATCCTTCATCCCAATCGATACAATGATGATTGTTCATTAGCCAAATAGCTTTGCTGTCTAGTTTTGATGGTAAATGATTCATAGGAAAGGGCGCTTTAAATATATGGTGGCTGATTTTAAACCCATCGTATGCTGCCAATTCTTTAACAATTAACTTATTGTTCTCCACTTTAAATCCTTGTATATCTACAATTACTTTCATATCTTTAAATAGTGAAATTTTTTTACCATTTCAAAGTTTAATTGGTATTCTTCTATCTGTTTCTTTAACTCTTGTAATTTGTGTTGAAAAATGATTAACCGATGCATATAATCCATAATGAAAGAAATTTCTTTGTGTCATGCTATAAATATTAAAACTGACGTATGCGTATTAAAGTTGTTTAACTATTTTTGTTAGATGATTATAGCTAAATATTTTATCGTGGAGGATGAGACAATAAACAGAGGTATTTTTTTGAATATTTTCATTTGTTTCAAATTCAACTCTTATAACTACAGAACCACTTTGAAGCGATTCCTTCTGATGAGAGCAATCAATGTGTGAAATAGGCGAAGTTGTCTTAAATTTTTCAGGCGCAAAAATTGGTTCACTTGTCAATCCATAGTAAGAATTTCTAAAATTGGCAAACATTTCATATAGAGCAGAAAATTTGTTTTCTTTAAAATTTAAATATAAATCGTGATATGGATATCTCTCAGAATTTAAAAAAATTCTTATGTTTGTTAGGTCAACGTTATCAAATTGACTCATGTCCTTTTTTAATTTTCCTTTTCGATCTACTTGGAAGGCAATAACAGCATGACGGGGCGTCTCCAGTTTACTAGTTGTTTTTACCGGCCATGTATGACGCGTTGCTTCAGGTAATTCGGAATATTCAACACATTCCCAGCTTCGAAATCCTAACAATATTTCCTTGTTTGTTTCTAATATTTTCGTTAAGGCAAGTTGTTGAGGAATATCTACCTCGATATGTGGCACTTTCCAATACAATTTTTCAATCGTGACTTTTGGAGTAGGAAGTTCTAATGTTTTGGGTTCCGTATCATCTATAAAGAGCACAGCATCTAAATCATTACTTGCTCTGATGAGTACTAATTCTTGCTTCATATTTAAAATAATTTTTTATAATCCTCGAAGAATCCAAGTAGCATCTTTAGGGGTATCGATACATTAAATTTACCTTTATTATCTACCAAAATTCTGTCTGCTTCATTTCTGTTGGGAAACCACCCAGCATTGTGAAGCTTTACGCTTTCATTGTTATTAAAAGATAAATATCCTTCGAGTGTTGATGTTAAACCAACATTTCTTACAGAGTCTACAGTTACTCCATTTAATTTATAACGTATTTCTCGAAACAAAGACGCAATACCATTGTTGACAAATCTTAATTTTTCTGTATATTTTCTTTCTTGATTAGCGAGATTTCCTTCTATATACAGAATACTTTCTGAAGGTAATGTGTATGTGTCTAATTCTTGGATTAGAATACGTATTTCATCATTATAATCAAATTTTGAAGAAATGAATGGTTGATAGGTATGTAATTCGGAGCCAATTACAGAGTTGTCAACATATAGACTTTCATTAACGTTTAAAATATAGATTATTTAAAACTTTAAAACCCAACGATTTCAGAAACTGATGGTTTTTTGTTGTTAACCGTTTGATGTTTTTGGAACTACTAACTTTGTGGTTAAGTTTTTCTTTTTTATAAGATTTACTTACGGTAATAGGTTCAAATTTAGATACAAATGGTCTATTATATCTAATAACCATTGTTGTTAGTTTTTAAATGTAATCTTACGGCAATGGTTTCGTTTCTGAAATTTATAAGGTGACCGCCTTGATCAATTATTTTTACAGTAATGTTGTTGATTGTTTGAACGCTAATTGGAAAGTATAATATAGGTAATGGTGATTCCACTATTTTATACCCTGGTGGTACCGTTGGAAAAAATTGGTGAATTATGTGAACTGGTTTGCCATTGTTAAATGAACCTACACAAATGTTACAATCAATACAAATAGCATTATCCTTGGAAATATTTACAACATTGTCAGATTCACTCCATTCATGAGGCTTAATTTTCCGTTTATTAAAACCTAAAAGGTTTCCTATTGAATCATCTTTTGTGAAATCAATTTCTTTACTGCATTTAATACTGTATTTTAGGGTATTGAGATTTGTCGTTAATCTAAACGAAGAAAGTTCTATAGTAAAAATTTCATGCAGTTTGTTATTTATCAATGTACTTAAGTCTTTTATGTCATAAGTTCCATCCGGAATAACAATCACTTTACCATCTACGTAAATTTTATTGTTTCCATCCTCTATATTAGGGATACTCATAAATGACTCAAAATCAGCTAAACCTAATAAATATTGCTTGTCGTCATCCAAATAGATGGGAGGATTAAAATCAGATGATAAAATAGAAGAATTCCCTGTAAGCGTGAATGTTGTAGACATTCTGTTAATTTTTAAGAAATGCCGTAATAATTGAATAGCTTAGATGAAAAAGGGCCCATTTTTTAAAAATCAAATTTTTCAGGAGAGACAAAAAACTGTTTTTTGTAGTAGAAAAATTGAAACTTAATAAATCTGAATAACACACATAATAGTGATATGTTTTTCAAATGTAATTCCATAAAAACGATTTAAAAAAATATGTATTCACAGGAAAAAACAGACAATAAAAAATTGGGCCCTTTTTCTTCCAGTTCGTAATGTAGCAGTTGCTATAGAGGAAAAAGAAGATAATAACTAACAAATTCGGAAAGAAACCATTTTTATTTGACAAAATAACGTTCAAAACTACTGTTTAATACATAATAATAAAATATTCTTCAAATATTCTTAAAAAACTAACAATCCTCCAGTTCATTCTCGTGTGCACATGTAGCGCCAGTCAAGGAATCATAAAATGCGATGGCCTTTTCATCTTTCAAAAACTTGCAAAGTTCCTTAATATTTTGCAACTTTGGAGCATTAATAGGTAAATCACCAGTGTAAGCTAGCTTTTCGGGTATAGGGACAAATCCAACACCAGGTTTCAAAAGGCGGAAAACATCGGGATTTACATTATTTAACGAAAAGCTGCCAAACATTAAATCTTTTGATTCAGATTTAAACTCAAAAAACTTATACTTTGTTATTTGGAACTTCAACTTATTTGTGGTAAAAGTTTTTTTAAAAAACGGTTCTGATAATCCGTTTACAAAGTCTTTCACCATATTTCTTTTAAGCTCGACAACGGTAAACTTGCTACTTATGATACTGTTCCAGTCTGAAAGCGATTCGACTATTTCTCTTTTTCTTTGCATTTTCTCTATTATAGCAAAATGCCTGTCACATGGTAAGAAACTGTGGCCTCGTTGTGGAAAAAAATGTTGGATGTTTTCAAACTTACCATTTAGTACCAACGCCTGCCAAAACTTCAGCATATTTTGATTATGATTTTGTCCTCTGCAACCATCAGTAAATACATACAGTTTTTTTACGGTGCTAGGCAAGAATGCGTTTATGTAATGACTAAGTACAGAGATTACTTCATTACAACCCCGCTTTGCAGTATTTTCTGTCCAAGTATACATAATACTTTTTGATTTTTTTCCAGAGTAAATGGACATACAGTACATCCAAAGCTGTCTTTTATAGAATACGTCAGAAGTAGACATATGTGGGCAGGGTATGTTCTGCTTGAAGTCAAAACAGAGAACTTCGATATCCTCATTTTCTTTAGAATCTAAAAGACATTTTTTCATCTTAGTATAGAAAAGCTTTGCCTTCATTTTATGCAGTTGGAGATCAGTTTGCAAACTTCTTTTTAATGCCCCATTTTTTTCCCCACAAATTTTGGCTTCCATTTCGGAACAAGTTGTACAAACATCTGAACGAGGGCGACCAAATGTGTAGTTGTAGTTATCACGGAAATACTGCAGATAAAAAGAATATTTCACTTCACATTTTAATTTTTGTAGGTTGCGTTCATTTTGTCTAGCATCTTGAAGAACTTCTGGGTAATGTTTTTCCAAAAACATTTCGTACATTTTTAAAACACTGAGTTCCGAAGACAGATACCTTCTTCGCTCACCGCTCGGTCCATAGTGTACAATATAATATGGAAAACTTTGTATATGTGCGTCAACATTTTGAACAATGGTACCGGATAGTTTATTTTTTCTGTTTTTATGCACCCCACGACCATCAGTGGGTATCGCAGCTACAGTCTTCGACGCACTAATATTTCGCACCCTTTTGGACCCAATTCAATGCAAACTGGCAAATCCTTCACGGCAAACAGGCAGCACTTTCTCACCGACATGCACTTTATAGCAGAAATTGCACTTTCTTTTAAACACACCCCTTCTTTTCTGATTTACTGGCGAAAATGTAATAAGGACTTGTAGGTAGACATTTTGAGCTACGTGGTCCCCAATTTCATTGAAGTTTTGCAATATACGAGTCATTTCTTCTGCAGAAAATGATAATAAGCATTTTCGTTTACATCTAAAAAGGTCATAAGCTTTATACCTAAAATATTTAATAAAATTTATTATGCCTTACCTGCATTTTTCGCCTGTTCTTCTAGCGGCTTTTTCTCCTTTTTTAGAAGTATACTCTAATCCTCTCGCTTTTAACTTTTTATTTTTTACACTTTTCCACTTGTCTATATTCCTTTTTCTCTTTAATTTTATTATACTTGCCTCCTCGTAATCCGAATTATTATCCATTGTTACATGAAAACATAAAAACACTGACACTGACACTTTGGCTTTAAGGTTATGTTTACAAAATTTCCTGTATATTAACTTGTCGTAAGAAAGGCCCAAATGCAGCAAATGGGCCGTTGTTTTACTAAGCGAAAGAAACACAGCTGATTTTACTACGCTTTCAATACGTTTAGTGGGCATTTTTTTTACTGGTCATATGCGGATTTCGATAAAGATTCGGAATTGGGAAAATTCCGGATTTGGACAAACTGCACGGATGGGCCCTTTTTCATCTAGGCTATTCAATTTATTTCATGTGCTTATATAGAAAACTAAGAGCTAGCTGTCCACAATTATAGTTATTAAATTTTTGTTTGACCTCATAGGTGTAATATATATTTACACCCTTACTTGTATTAAAATATTGGATCAACTCAAGAGGTGGTTTGAGATTACCATAATTATCAAAATACACGACATCTTTTTGCTTTTTTATGTAAGCTACCCAATGAGAACCATAATTTTTTTCACTATCCAAATTAACAATACCAGTTTCTTCTTGTCTAATTTTTCGCGGGAGATTATCACGCATAAAAACACCTCTAAAGTTAGGTATCTCTAAAATGTTTGCATATTTTATTATATCAATATTTATTAAAGCTCTTTGCGGAAACTTTATTTGAGCTTTTTTTTTATGTTTTTTTTACGGAGCCCCCTTTATAGGGCTTAATGAACAATCCTTTTCCTCTTCTATATGGCTTTATAAATAGACCTTTTCCGGCTGCAACGTTTTCCATGGCTTTGTTATGACGTTGAGTTTCTTCAAGCAATTGTCTTGATGCTTTTATATCATTAACAGCTTTAGCAATTCCGGCTGCACCACCTCCCAATGCACCGAGGGCACCCAAAATTGGAAGCAAAAGAGGTAAAAATCCACCAATTTTTTTTGGAGTTTTTATAACGCGTTTTTTTATCCTGAGTTTTCGTTTGGATGTCTTAACACCCATACCAAACTTTTTTTTTCCTTTCATAATACCTGTAACCATCAAAGCTGCAGTTTTTTCACCCAGCGATGAATCCTTAGCCTTTACTCTTTGCCAAGCCTTATCTGCTAAAATCTTATCTGCTTCGTGTCTGTTTGATAAATTGTTAGATTGCGAGTACGCTATGTCATGATCTTTACAAGCATCGTCTAAAGGATTTATGCCACTATCCCCCTTACTTAATCTTTTTTCCAACTTTGTTTCCGGACCGCAATAGTTATTTACTAAACCCGTACCTTTCTTCTTGCTCTTCTTATTGGATGTAATCGAGTAAGGGTTGTGTATGATCATTTTATAGTTTTTGTAAACTGAATCGATAGAGCTGCTCTTCTATAAATAGTAAAACGGGCAGCAAATTGACTTTTTTTTTATAAATACATATTATTTAGAATGTTATGTCAGTTATTGCTGATGATGTGAATTGAAAAGCAAGCTTTTTCTTTACCTATTAAAAACCATGATGAAAAAATCTTAAACAAACCATTTAGAAAACATGGCGATCTCTTTGGTGGTGAATCAAAGAGAAGTCCTGTTGTAGGAGCATCAGGGGTTGGCAAAACGAACTCCATTCTCACATTACTTGAACATCCAAACGGAATAAGATTCGAAAATATTTATTTATACTCAAAATCGTTACATCAACCCAAGTATGAGTATTTAAGAAATTTGCTAAAACCTATTAAAGAGATTGGTTATTTTGAATATGACAATGATGAAAATATTATATCCCCTCACGATATTAAACCAAATTCAGTTATTATATTTGATGACATTCCATGTCAGAATCAAACTGTTATAAGGGACTATTTTACATTTGGGAGACATAAAAATACGGATTGTTTTTTCATTTTTCAAGGTTATTCATCAATCCTCAAGAGGCTTATACGTGAAAATGCAAATCTCTTAATTTTATTTAAACAGGACCTAACTAGTTTAAAACACATATATAATGACCATTGCATGATGGATATGACATTTGAGAAATTTAAAGCTCTCTGTGAACACTGTTGGAAAGAAGACTACGGTTTCGTTGTAATCGATAAGGACTGTCCCTTAAATTCTGGCAGATATAGAAGCAGGTTCGATTCATTCATACACTTATAAACATGGATAAACGACTAGCAAGAGAGTTAGTTAAATCAAGAAGAGCAGTAAAACAAAAATATCAAGCATTAAAGTCAGAAGCCTCAATGACTCAAAGCCAATTAGAAAAAACGTATCAACCGATAACACAACCACTACAGCAATTAATTTCAAATATTGCAAAAACGGAACCAACTGACATAAAAGAAGAACCTCATACTTTTAAGGAATTTTATAGTACTTCTACTCCAACAAGGACAGCTAAGAGAAAAACCGGGAAAACTCCCGTTTTACCCACTGAGTTACCATCATTTTTTGATAGGAGTATTGCATCTACTAGTAATTTCCCTACCATTCAAGAAACAAGCACAGTAGCTGAAACTACACCCCCAACAGGTGATAGTACTGTAGAGAATTTAAATATCTCTGATATTTTAGAGCAAACTAGACAAACAATTCAACAATATGTTGACACTCCAGGATATAAAGATTGGTTGGAAGATTTTGATGAATTGCCAAGAAAATATATCGATGAAGGAGTTAGGGATACAAGACATATATTTGATCACAGTTATGGTATTGTTCATGATTTGGAAACAAACAAATTTCTTTTAGGGACAACAATGAAACCAGTTGAAATTATTAATAAAAATATAAAAGTTGAGGGTGTAACCTACAAAGGCACTCCAGGTTTATACGAACTACTTTTTAAAAAAGAACCTATTGGTTACAAGAAAGAAGACTTAGATCATTATATGGACATTCTAGCAAGAACTAATGCATATCGCAGAAATCACGACCGTAATGAGCAAGTTCAAGGTAACGGTTCAGTCAAATATGTAACTATTATAGGACCGTACTTACAAACCAAAGGGGTAACGAAAACAAGAAATATTAAAACACCTGCAAAAAATCTCATAGAAGCATTTAGTAGACCTAAGGCTCCATATAGGCAAACAAGGCAGAAACTGGGAATGGGGATATTGAAACTTAACAAAACAGATACGGACTATGTATATTGGGACAACATCAACGAACTTGTTGATAGACTTAGACTTTTAATGGCTTCTCGGGTTGCCGGGCACACTGGACATATAATAATGAAATAATCTCAATTATTGAAGAACTACGAGAAGCCAAAGTAATTTTATAAATAAAAGTTTTTGAAGTAAAAAGCAACAGTTGCATATTATATATTGAGTATGTCGGTAAATAAATTTGGAACTCATATCCTAAATGCCAATGAAGACTTATATTACTTTTGCATCCTTCCCATGGTTCTTGGACATTCGACAAAATCAATTAATCTACCGAATGGTGAAACAAGACGTTGTTTTACTATTAGCGGCGATGAAACTACTTTAGCGTTTCCATTTCCAGAAGCAGACGTGATAAAAGTTCACTGTAGTAAAGACATAGATTTTATCATAAATAACAATATATTTAGTTCGATTGAACTATTAGGTCATAAACTCGGTAATGGTGATAATATTTCTGTTGTAAGATCTCTTAAATATTCTGCATCACCTGGAGTGTTATACGCAGGATTGGTTTTAAAGTGTAAGACTGAAAATGAATAAAATTAAGGAGGAGCTAATGAAACAGTTTAAAATCAATCACTATAGTACTTTTTCTAATTTGAAAGCAAGTATCGTTGAGCGAGTGAACCGAACATTAAAGAATAAAATGTGGAAAAAGTTTAGTCTTCAAGGAAATTATAAATGGTTAGATATATTGCCTGAAATTGTTAGTGTGTACAATAATACAGTACACTCTACAACTGGTAAAAAACCTAATGCTGTTAATAAGGGAAATGAAAAAAATATATTGAAATCATCATTTACTCATATGAAAACAGTTGATCCCGATTTTAAAAAATTTAAAGTTGGTGACTTTGTTCGTATAAGCAAACACAGAGAATTTTTTTCTAAAGGGTACACACCCAACTGGTCAAATGAAATTTTTAGAATAAAAAAGTTACAACTTACAAATCCTACAACCTATTTACTTGAAGATGAAAACAAATCAGAAATTCAAGGAGGCTTTTACGGAAAAGAATTACAAAAAGTCAGACATTCAGACATATACTTAATAGAAAAAGTAATAAGAAGAAAAGGAAATAAGGTGTTAGTTAAATGGTTGGGATTAGACAAAACACATAACTCATGGATATTAAAAAAGGATATTTTGTAAAATATTCATCAATAAAACACATTTTTTTTTTATATTACTATTGTTTTATTTTATAATCATATTTAACATATTATTTAAAACAGGTTTTAAAATAATTTCACATAATTCAATTCGTCTTTTAAAATGTTGTTGGTCTACAAACTCTTGAGGCAACATACGAGATTTTCTATATGCAAATGTCCATGCATGCATCGTATGAAGTTGATTTTTAGTTTCATCAAAACTTACTGATTTCTTCATAATATTTTCTTTCTCTTAATTTTTGTTCGAGCTGGAATGGATGCATTAGTAATAATTCCAGCATTGTACAAACATTCTCACTATTGGTGTTTTCACTTGGCGACAGAGTATCATATACTTTTTGAAGACAATTGATTTCGGAAAACAGACTATTCTTAAAAATATCGAAGTAACTGTTAAATTGCTGTTTTTGTAAAATATTTAATCTGTATTCGATTAAAGGTATTTGTTCCCATAATCTACACACAGTTTCATTTCCAAAACAGGCGTAATCATCATGTTTTGTAATCCTCACTATTGGCATTTCACCAAATTTCTCAAAAAGAATGGACATATTTTTCAAAAATATAGTTTCTTGAAAGGCGTTTGATGAGAAAAAGTAATTCGTTATAACACCCTGATATTTTAGTAGGTCTTTCCAATCATCTTTACTTAGAACAATAGATTGGTTCTTGTTTCCACCAAATTCAACACTTGGCGTAAAATCACTTTCTAAACACAAACCAATATTCACAAACTTTGATTTGGATTTATTTAAAGGGTACTGTTTACAATTTACTATGGTTTGTTTTTCGATAGAATGTATAGATGTTTTAAACACATTGGACGTTACTCTTTGAGGGCTGAACATTATTAGACCATAGAATATAGAAACTAACTAAATAATGATTTGCAGCACATTTTTATAGTCTACTGTCCCGTCCACTTAAATGGAGGAGGGAGATTACTTAACGTTGGAGGAGATAAAAAATTAAACTACAAAAAAAATCAAATACTAAAACTTTTAATTCAGGTTTTCAAATACATTACAAAAGCAACGTAAGATGAAATAATTGATATTAAAGTCAGAAACAATAATATTATATAAAAATATACATAATTACAATTATGTTTTTTATGAACAAATTCTATCCATTCTGAATAAATGACAGGCTTTTTATCAAAGAAATATTTAATTTTCATATAATTATTAACACTTAAATATTATAAGTAAACAAATGTGAGTTTTCATCTATGTAAATCATTCTCATTTGCTTATAACAATCAGTTTCAATTTTATTCTTATTGATGCACACGTCGGCTCTAATTGTGTTAGGAATATGATTAACATATAGTATTCTGCCAACAAGGGAGACTAACACGACTAATGAAGTAGTAGTCATTGTTCTAAAACAACTAAATAATACTGTTTGTTACAACATTTTATATATTCACACAAATTAGTGAAACAGATCATCAATGAAACAAATTTTATAAAACTTGACAACTTTAACTTCCTTTTCCAATTTCAAAACCGGATAACAATTGTGTATCAAAACCACTTTTATTGCGAGTCTCTTCTAAACATAGTCTTTTAGATTTGGGTTCTTGTTCAGATTGTAAAATAGATAAATTTTTAATAATTGATTCTATATTGACAATATCTTTGTGACCCCATGCTAAAGTTTTTGTGGTATTTGAAAGACGATATCTTTTATCGTCATGACTTGTCAAGGCTAGTTGTTAATCAAATTCGTATAAATATTGTGTAGATGTGACTTAAAAACATACATTGTGCAGTATACTTTTTGACCTTTTTCCACAACATCTTTATAATCTGATAAGTTTAATTGTTTTTGTACGGCCGATTTACGAATACCTTTTGCCTTTTTATCTAAACTATCTTTGGTTTTTACACAGTATGCCTTAGCACCGGTCCCAAAAAAACTTTCTAAAGGTACACCTTTATATTCATCCTTAAATTTACCAACCACTGATGTGGATATCGGCATATTCTGAATATTTGGTTCAGGATAGTTAGAGGTGTCAAATTGATCCAGATTTTGCTTCATATCTTCACCCGTTTCAATTTCTAGTATTAAAGAATCAGTATCAGTGTACAATAAACTTACATTATCTCCATATTTTAATTTTAAATATCCGTAATAAATATCATACATTACAGTTTTTGCGATATCCAATATACTCATTCCAACATAAATGGGCTTATTATATTCGATACATATCTTTTGAAGTTGAATAGGTACTAGATTTTCTGAAAAAAAATTTAAATCTTTAAATTGAGGTTTTGCAATTAATTTCTCAGCATTTAATTTGTTTCGCTCTCTCTCCCATTGAGTTACTAGCTTAATATCTACTCGGTTATCGACAGTCTCCATAGTTTTACCAAAAATACTGTTATTTGCCAATTTGTACGAATTTTTTTCAAATTTATTTTTTGAAGCATTTCGTAAATTAGTATTTAAATCAATATATTTACCGAACCATGGCGATTGTGTAAATTTAATTCCCCTGTGTATTTTGAGAAGTTTAAGTCCAAATTTTAAGCTTTGCTTCAAAGCACGATAATGAAGAACATAATTGTACTTATTGTTTAAATTGGGAATTAGTTTAGAAAACTTGGAAATTGGTGGCTTAAATTGTTCGGGACAGAGCGGAAAGTCGTTATGGCTTTCATGTAAATTCTGAGGATATTCTAAGTCAACTTCAAATACATAACCCGTAGATGATGTATCTGAAATATTTAAAATATTAAGTTCATTAATTTCGTCCTCAGATAGCCTAACAAAGTTTTTTTCTGGCAAATACTGTTTCATTGCAAAACCATACAAATTTGTTGCATCTAAATAGGCAATATATTTTGTTGGATACTTAGGATTGAAATTATCAAGAAAAGGATTATTTGCCTCCGATTTTTGAGCTGAACAAGTACTAACTCCCCCGCGAACCCCTTTTTTGAAGAAATAAAGCATATCTGGATCAGTCAATAATTCCAATTCTACATTTGTAAATTTCTTCATAGCATCCCAACACATTGAAGGGCTTGTTACATAGTTCACGGGATCTAATTTATAAGTTTTATAACAAGTATTTCTATAATTTTCAAAAACATCGGCTAAAAGGAGAACGTCAGATTTCAAATATATATCTGAATATTCACCTATCGTGGAGCAATTGAATACATTCCATACCTCTTTAGCTCTAATGTAATCTTCATTACTAGTATTTTCATCAATTAAGTCATTATAAAATTTATCAATATCGGGCAAAGATTTATCATCCAACTTTTCGTAAGAGTCAATATATGAATAAGGAAAAACTCCTTTTTGCCTAACATATTTAAATTGCTCTGCGTCTGAAAAATGTTTCTTAATTTCAAGACATTGAGAATTATCTAAAATATTAGATAGTGATTCAAGAGATTCTGGTAAAAACTGAAATGAGTCTATAAATCGTAAATTTAAATAAACTATCTTTTTATTTTTAGAGTCATACGTGTTTACCATAATTTTTTTACTAAAAGAAATATATTTTTCTTTGTTTTGAGCAATAACGCTAATTGATTCTTTATTGTTACATAATGACTTAATAAATGATAAGTAAACATCCTTCACACAAATTTTTTCTACATTTCTTTTTTGACAGTTGTTTAAAAAGTAATTTAGATAAAACTTTTATCCAACAATAATGACTATTACCATCATCAGAAGTATTTAAAAGTAGATTGATATGTAAATTCTTTTTATGTCTATTATAGTGTAATGGTCCTACAATCTCATTTACATATACTCCATTTCTAAAAAAATTCTCAACCCCATAGACATTTATGGATAAATTATTTTTGTTTTCAAAAGTACTTTTCTGCTCTAATTTAACTGGAAAATTAATACCTGTAAAATCAAAGACAGTTCTGAAGTCCGGGTTCGAGGAAGTTTTCCTAGGGTCACCTGAAGGTTTACATATTGCTGATACAACGGCATATGCAAAACAGAAATCATCTTCATTCAAAGTTTACCAAACTACCTCGGAACTCTGGAATTGGAATATAAGAGTAGCCACATAAAGGATTGTACTTGTTGATGTTTACTTCTAAATGGAGAATTTGTTGTAAAATCCAACCTGCAATTTAAAGAAGAGATAATTAGTATTTATTAAAAGAGACTGTTGTAAATTAAGATAAATTGAAGCAATAGCGTTTGAAATTTAACATTTTTGCAAGTAATTATTAACTTACCAGAATCTCGTTCGGGTAGTTCATCTGCTTTGGTTGTTAGAATTTTGAATAGTTCGTCATAGAGATTATTTAAATCAGTCGTCTCAGTCACGTTATGGAAGGCTGTGTTGAATGATTTAACGGATGTAGACTTCAAAACTGGCGAGTAGTAGATACCAAATAATTCTGCATTTATCTTAACGCATCTATATAATTGCTGTTGCTGGCGAATTAATGTTACGACTTTCTCGGAAATTTCTTGCTGAAACTTTTTAAGGTTGACATGCATTTTGGGTGAGTAAACCTTGTATGCAGCAATTCGACTCTTAAAAGCACTTCTAATAAGGTCTATTCCACTTCCATATTTAATAGTACTCTTGCTTTTGTGGACATTTGTTCTTAGATGAGAGTTCCAAGCATTAAAATTAATATCAGCTTTACAGTTTTCGCTATAGCGAGCTGCATTATTCCTGAAGAATTTTGCATCAACTGAAACAAAAAATATTTTTTTTTAATTCACTATAATAATTTATATGCAATATAACATAATGAGCGGCGTAGCAAGATGGGGAGAGGACTGACCACCTGCCCTGCCCCTGGACGCTTAGTGAGTCAAGCAAAAAAGATCATTGAAATAGCACAAAACAAATTTTATTGTTTTTCTTATATTTTAATTTATCCTAATTCTTAGTAAATAATGTAAATATACTTACTATCGATTAAATACTCATCCGGATTATGATTTGTGTCTCTTTTTAAACATGATTCTTTAATGTGTCTTATGGCATTTTGTCTCTGTGTAAATTCTTTTAGACAAAGTGTGCAGAGAAGGGTCATTTTGAACTGGATATTTATAGGTTTAGTTTCTCTTTAAATAAGGAATTGTGAATTTAAATTTAAAAGTTTGCGCTTACGTGTTTTTCTTTTATTTTTAAAACATTTATTTACCACTAAGATTTACCATCAAAGCAAGGATTTTTCATAAAAATATTACCTAAATTTAAAAGAAGCTCACCCTGTCTATGAATTATTTTTTTAACAGTTGTGCAAGTAAAATTACTCAAATTTTTACATTCATTCAAATTGAAATAGTTGTTTACCATTGATTTGAACGTCGCACAACCACGTCTTTGATCTGTTTTTAATAAATTTTGCTTTGGTTTTGAATCTAAAAATTTGTTTAATAGACTTCTGTAGGGAGTTTTTAATGAATTGCTGAGTTGGGTTGTAACAACGGCCCCTGATTTTTCGATATCATCGGTTTTGATTTTTTTCATTACATTTGTTTCGTCGTCAGAAGATTCAGAAGCAGAACGTTTTCGTTTGTTCTGAACTTTTTTATATTCGACAATTTCACACGAATTGAGGTGAGGTTTCGGTGGACTATGGTTGCAATTTTGAACAACATTGTACACCTCAACATCACCTACAATTTCGTTACAGAGTTCGTTTACGAACACCGCTATCGATTTTTGGTGGAAATGTAATTTAGGAGCTGGTTGGTATTCCTCCCTGATTATTTTAACCTCAATAACGGTCTCTGTTGAATCTTCTGACGACGAAACAGAAATTGGTGAGTAGACTTTTTGCTCTACCTGAAATTTATTTTCACCCTCAACTCCCTGAAATTCATTTTCACCCTGTTTCCCCTCAACTCCCTGGCTCGAATAAACATCATTGACCAACATTTCAAACTTTTGATTTTCTAAATTAATTTCCTCCTCATTAACAGTGAAATATTTTGAGGAGGCCTCTCTAAGACTGTCTAATGATTCATTGACTGGATTAATATCTGAATTAAATTCCCCAAAGCTCGCTATTTCCTCAAAATTTATTGTTGAAATCAGTTCAGGGTGAACTGCATTATTTTGATTATTAAAAATTGTAACTAAATTAGTATTATCCATGTTCTCATTAAAATATTTTTCTAACGCGTCCGGTTTTAATTGACACAAATGACAATCCATTAAATCATGGACTGGGCAAGCCTCTTCCAAATCAAATAAGGTAAAATCAAATTCAAAATCATAGTCAGTTAGAGAATTCATAGTGGTAAAAAATAAAAATCAAACCTGCAAAAATCACAAAACGAAAGAAAGCTGTAAACTAGATCACACAATGTAGGATAAATTTTCAACACTCAAAACATAAAATTTAGGAGTAGGATAACTAGGGATTTGCAGTCTAAAAGGCACGAAAACACAATTACACAAGAGAATTCACCGCAGACACTTAGAAGCACGATAGGAACTGGCGTACAAGAAATACGACTTTCAACTGACGGTACATGTAAACTCGAAAGCCGCTTAAAACCACTTCTTGTTAAGTCACGCCCACTGGCAAGGTTGGTGGCTGGTACAGCGTGGTACCAAAGTCAACTGGTGTCAAATACCTCCCGACGTGAACTCGGCAACTATAAATTCTCTTTTTTTTTTTTTTTTTTTTTTTTAATTTTGCAACTCGACTTTTTTTTTTGTTAGTGGTTCTGGGTTGGTAAGTGACAGGGTGGTACTTAGGCGTGTTGGGACTGTCTCTTTTGTGCTTTATATTCTCGTGATTCTACTGCAATATTCAGTCTTTGTTATTTGATTCAGTCTAGATTGTTTTGTATCAAAATGTCGTGTGTGCCAAACGAACTAACAACTTCAGTTGAAGTACAAATATCCGAAAAAATGTGGTGTATACCGGAGAAACCAACAACTTCAGTAGAAGTACCAATATCACCCAAAATGTGGTGTTCACAGGAGGAACCAGGAACATCTACCGAAATACCAATGTCCCCCAAAAAGTGGTGTTTACCGGAGGTAATAGAAACAACTTCAGCTGGAGTATCCATGACTCCACATCGACAACAGCAGTTGATGTCACCAGAGCTTACATCAACAGAAACATCATTCCCAGCATCAGCTCCATCAGAATGGTCAGAAACTGTGGATGAGGTCGTGCTAAGACTTCTGCACGATTTAGAACTTTTATTTGGTATAAAGGTAAGCAGTGGACCTATTCAAATTGATATTGTGCCGTTAGTGTCAATCCCAATAAGTGCCAAGAGAAAACAACCCAGAAGGTTGTGCAAAAGACCGTTCAATTATAAATATAATTTTTAGTTTCAGGAGCAGAAGACTATTATAATTTATAGTGTTAAATGTAAATGACCATTATAATACAATACAAAGTGCAAAAGGTAATTTTAAATATATTTTTTAGTAATATTAATTCGATGTATAATAAATATTCTTAAATTTTATTTTGTTTCTTTTTTTGCGTCCGCATTTAATTGGTAATAAAACGTACTAAGGAGCATATCAAATATGGAAGTGTGTGGGGCTAAAAAAAAAATTATGTATGATAATAATATTCTTTATTATGTGTTTAAACAAAAATTAATTATATTTTCTTATATTTTATTAATAATTAAATTGTCTTGTGATAAATCTACTTCTATTTTTTTTTCATTTAACAAGTTTTATAACAATTTTTATAATCATATAATATTTTTACATTAGCCAAGGCACAATGCCAAGGACTTAAATTTTTATGAAAATAACATTCTGGAATTTTCTTAAATTTGCGTAGTTTGGGTTCCTCGTTGACTGGAATGCTTATGATCAGCTCTGGGGTGAAAATTTTTCTTAAAAAGTTTGTCTTTGTAATGCCTTTGACATAGATCTTCGGATTACTATATGTCTTTACAATATTCTTGAGTATTTCTTCTATTTCATTTAATTCTATATATCTAACGTCCCATTCCAACCCATGATATTCTTCAGACCAATAAACTATTTCTTGATCCTTGGCAGATAACATGGTTCTTTTAAATGGTGACTTAAAAAGAAAATTAGACCAGCGTACACCATCGTAGATAGCAAGCTCCTTTGAGACCAAGTCAAAATAGACAATTATAATCTTGAATGTCCACGAATAGTTCTGAATAGCACTCGACCATGATTAATCTCCTACTATTAATTGTAAAGGTTATTCTGCAATTTTATTTTTAAAATAACTTTTGTCCACTAAATGGTTTCTAATTTTTTTTTATACTTCACTGCATATTCTACTGCTTTTTTATAGTGCGTAGAAAAAAACTCCTAGGTAATTTTTTGTTACTGCATATATTTACAAGTCCTCCACCATAATCCCATCATTCTATCCTTTTCAAAATGTATTGTATCTTTTTTTTTTGCCTAACCTTATTCAAAATTACTTTTGTCCACTAAATGGTTTTCAATTTTTTTCTCTTCAGTTTTATTACACACTACACAAGTTTCAGGGGCACTGAAATGAAAAAGATTGTCATTGCACAATGTACAGCGCAAGTCTTTTTCACAACATTCCATTGCTCTTTTGTAATGTGTAGACACAAAACTGTGTTTGCCAAGGGGTGCTTCTAATGCGTGCAAATAATAGCATCGTAAGCACAAACTATAAGCACCACCAAACGAAGACATTATGACGACATAATCTTGAAAAACACAAACTTCGCGGCGTAGATAATTTGGTTCAACAGCATCACTAGCACTTGTTTTTTTAATATTTACTAGACCTTTTTCACCACAACCGGCATCAAAGAAATTATGTATTCCCTCATCTTCACTATCGTCTTGAACCTCTTCAAAATTGTTTTTATCTAGATCGGCTAACCATGCTTGTTTAACGTCGAAAATGTTTTTTCCTCCCACCGTGAAATAGAGTATTTCATCTTCGTACATTGAAGACATTTTTTCCAATTGCTCAAAATGTAGGTCACTTGATTCTTGCAAAACAACGTGGCGACAACTCATTTTAATTAATATATATTTTTTAATTTCGTTACTTTTAAAAATACTGATACTACAGTAAGAATGAATTGCTCTGTTGGCTGCTAACACTTAAATAAAACATCTCCCTCCGGATGCACAAGTAAGAGTGGGGAAGACCAATCAGAATCGAGCAGAGTCAAGTAGGCGTGGCAGGGACGGGCGCGGGAAGTGGGAGACCAATGAAAAAAGTGGTGGGGGAGCGAGACTAACCCCCCAATCCCCTCTACTTATGAAGATTACAATGCCCATAATGAGCAATTATTTAACGAGGATATATAACGATTGTCTTAAGTTCGGCTATTTTCCTAAAATATGGAAGATCGGAGTAATAAACCCGATTCCGAAGAATAAAAATGCGGACGGCACCCGCATGGAAGACCTAAGACCGATAACGTTATTGCCTATAATGGGTAAAATTCTGGAACAACTGATAAAGAACAGGATGTTCGATATAACGGGCGAAGACGAATTCCACAATGAAAATCAGTATGGATTCAGAAACGGTAAAGATAGAACGGAGGCTATAAGGAAATTGATTAATATGGTGGATGAAACTAACGATAAATACGCAATTGGGATATTCTTGGATGTGAAGGGCGCATTTGATAACGTAAGATGGAACTCAATAAGGAACAGTCTGAGGGTAAAAAGGATCCCCGAATATATAAGAAAAATACGAGACAATTATTTCAGAGATCGGGTTGTCAAAATCACGATAAATGATGTCACGATTGAGAAAAGAAGCTCACAAGGATGCTTTCAAGGATCTAAGCTTGGACCGAATATGTAGAATGCAGTGGTCGTAACAGCTAATAGCCGATATAATCTCGAGCAAAAAGCCAATAGGATATTAGAGTCGATAAACGTTTGGGCCTTAAATAATCAACTTACTTTCAGTGTACAGGGTGGCCTACATAAGATGATCCACTACCTTATCTCAGAATCTGTACGAGATAGGGAAAAAAGTTTTATACAAAAATTTCTTAGGTTTATCTAGATTTTTTAAATATTATATTTTTATATATATGGGGTGTGTCATTTTGCGTTGACAGATGTCAACTTTGTTATTTTAAATGGAACACCCTGTATCTTATTATGAATTTGAATAGCTCACTTAGAGACGATTTCAACGATGTATTATAAGATGGGTCTACGAGGCACCATTTCGGAGATATTTACGATCATCTTCAATTTTTGACATACTTTCAACTTGTATCTCTGGTATTTATCAACTTTTTTGTTTCATTTTTGTGCAGGAAAAAACATAATTTTATGCTTTATTGGACGTGTAGGTAAAAATATTGAAATTGAAAAAAAATGTTACAGTGTTGTCACGTTTTGCGTACCATCAGTTTTCCCAAGATTTTTAAATGCAACCCCCTATATTTTTTAACGGATTTAAATAGAGCATCGAAAGACGATTTCAACGATATATTATAACATAGGTTTACAAGTCACGGTTCCCGAGTTTTGGGGATTTTCTTCAGGAATCAATTTTAATATTAAACAATTTTTACTAAAACATAATATAAACTATTAAACGTGACATGACATGAACGAAGACAACAAAATTAATATTATATGCTAAAGAATATCTAAATTAGATTTTCTAATTGCTTTGAATAATTATTACCACGCCGTTTTCCAGATCAAACGTAAAACTCTCTAAAAATCAGTTAAATACATAATGTGTATTTTTGTTAAAATAGTGTGAATCTATTTAAAAATAGTTCTTTATGTTTCCTTCCCATATACTAAATAAGCCTTATCAATGTTATGATTAGCGATTACCGAAACAGACGGCCAAGGCGACTGTGTCGATAATGGTGCCGCAAAATGTCTTTGCTTACTAATCATTTTTGTTGTTTCGTTTTTATATAGAGCGTCTGAAAGTCAGTCGAGTAATAAACGTCATCAAGCTAAGTATTGGCTTCGTGTTTTTTCTCTCACAATTATTTACCAACCTTTCCACAACCCTATCAACAATTTTAAGTAGGCTGTGCTTCAAAACCATGGAAACAAACGAAATATTATTTGCATGAAATTTGACAGCTTGGTTGCATTTCTTGATTAAATTAGTAAATTTAAGAAATAATTATGTCGAACTACACTATTCAACAACGTTTAAATTTATATGAGTGCTTCATTAGAAACAATAAGAGTCCCGCACTAGCGTTAAGGGAGTATAGAAGACTGTATCCAAACAGCAGAATTCCAAGTAAGAAAATCTTCGTAAGAATTACACGAGATCTGGAAAATGGCGTTGTGATAAACAATAAAAGAAACCGGCCTAGGACAGTTCTTTCAGAAGAAAATCAACTTGATGTTCTTTTATATTTTGAGAAAAGCAATGAAAATTCCCAAAGGGATGCCGCACGGGACATACCGCATATTAGCCGAGCAAGTATTCAGAGAACACTTAATATCAACGATTACCAACCGTTCAAATTCACTCCGGTACAAGAGCTATCCATAGCTGATTTTGACAACAGAGCTACTTTTTGCATGGATATGATGGACCGCCACTTTGATCAACCGGTTTTTGACAAAATTCTTTTCACTGACGAAGCAATTTTCAACACCGCGGGAATATTTAACCGAAAGAACTGCCACTACTGGTCAAGGCAAAATCAACATAAAATCAAAGCCATCAGAAAGCAGGGACATCAAAGTGTATATGTTTGCTGCGGAATAATAAAGGACCGAGTGATTGGGCCGGTTTTTTATGATAGGACTCTTAACGGACAGAGATACCACAGTGTGTTGCAAAATGAAATACAACCTCTTATTAATGAATTACCGGATGAAATTAAAGATGGTCTTGTATTTCAACAAGACAGTGCGCCGTACCATACCGTAAGACCTGTAATTGAATGGTTAAATGAAAGATTTCCAATGTGGATTGGCAGATTTGGGTCAATACCCTGGCCAGCTCGGAGTCCCGATTTAACTCCACTAGATTTTTTTTTATGGGGAAATATTAAAGACAAAGTGTATAAGAATAAAGTTAATAACGTAGACGATTTAAGGGGGAGAATAATGGAAGAGATCCATTTGATCAATGAGAGTGGAGCAGTTCGAAGGGCAATAAAAAAATTAGACATTATTTATACATGTATAGCACAGGAAGGTGGTTATATAGAAAATTTAATTTAAGTAATGTTTATTTTTTTGTCTTTGTTCTTGTTATGTCATGTTTAATAGTTTATGTTATGTTTAGTAAAAATTGTTTAATATTAAAATTGATTCCTGAAGAAAATCCCCAAAACTCGGGAACCGTGACTTGTAAACCTATGTTATAATATATCGTTGAAATCGTCTTTCGATGCTCTATTTAAATCCGTTATAAAATATAGGGGGTTGCATTTAAAAATCTTGAGAAAACTGATGGTACGCAAAACGTGACAACACTGTACCATTTTTTTTTCAATTTCAATATTTTTACCTACACGTCCAATAAAGCATAAAATTATGTTTTTTCCTGCACAAAAATGAAACAAAAAAGTTGATAAATACCAGAGATACAACAAGTTGAAAGTATGTCAAAAATTGAAGATGATCGTAAATATCTCCGAAACGGTGCCTCGTAGACCCATCTTATAATACATCGTTGAAATCGTCTCTAAGAGAGCTATTCAAATCTATAATAATATACAGGGTGTTCCATTTAAAATAACAAAGTTGACATCTGTCAACGCAAAATGACACACCCTGTATATATAAAAATACAATATTTAAAAAATTTAGATAAACCCAAGAAACTTTTGTATAAAACTTTTTTCCCTATCTCGTACAGATTATGAGATAAGGTAGTGGGTCATCTTATGTGGGCCACCCTGTACAAAAATGTAATTACATATTACTTAAGGGAAAATTGCATAGAGCACCGATAATCCGAATTGGAAGGGAAAACATTTCTAGAGTACAGCACGCTAAATACTTGGGAGTAATAGTAGATGAAAAGAGGAATTTCGCTAAGCATATTACTTGGATAGTTGATAAAGCACTAAATATGTGGAATAAGTTGAAAAGAATAATCAAACAGGATATTAAAATAGACTGCAGAGCATTGATGACCCTCTACAGAATGGTATCTATACCAATACTGGCATATGGAATTGCAATATGGCACGAAAGAGTGAGCTTAGTAAGAACGATCAGAACTCTAGAAAAAGTAAGAGGAGCTGTATCTAGACAAATAATAGGGGCATATTGTACTACCTCCACAGAAGCTGCTGGTGTGCTGGCGGGGATCCCGCCAGTACACCTTATTTTATCAGAAAAGTACGCTATGTACTGCAGAAGAACAGGAGATAGCATTGAGCATTTGGGAAATAGATATGAAAGAGTCGTACCTAAAAACACGTAGAGAAGACTACTTAGAGAGAATACGATAAACAGCAAGACTCCCGCCAGAATTGAGTAGGACGGGAGTGGAGGTGATAATGGGGCCACGGGGAATTCAGAACACATCTACTTAGGATTGGTAAAACAAACGATGGAACCTGTTGGGAGTGTAATACGGCTGACTCACTGATACACAGAATTTGTAACTGTAAGCAATACAGACTTATAAGAGAAGAACTCATGACTCAAATGGGAATTCGAGAATGGCCGAGAACACCCAAGGAGATGCAAGATAAAGGGATGACAAAAGAATTTGAGGTATTTGCAAGGAGTATCATGTGGGCTACGGAAAGATAGAGGAACTGGCATTGTACGTAAGTAAGCTAAATAACCTAATAATGTTTAGTAATATTCTAGTAATAAAACAGATTCTAATTTATAATGTAATTTAATTAACTAGAACGCATTAATGTTATACATAAGAAACAATTAGTATGTAACTAAGGAATCAATTAAATAAAGTCTCTAGGTCAATATCACCATGTTACACTAAAGGGCGGCAGTGTACATAGTTTAAGAATTAAGGATAATTTGAAATATATCGTCTTTAATAAATTTATATTTTCCTTTTGTTCTTTCCTAATAGGAAATGTCTATCTAGATGGAAAAAAAAATTAAGATTAAGGATAATAAATATAACATTAAGGCTAATCATTGATGGTGATGCCACGCCTAACTAATGATTCCTCTGGAAATCGTATTTCAAGACGCATGGTCATAACTTAAATGTAAGAAAATTCAGGCATTAAGCCAATAAAACGTATATACGCATCACTATTGAGGATCTATGGGACATGTTTGTGGGATGCACTAAAATAAATATAAGAGAATAGAGGGTATCAGGAACCTCTATGATTAATTAATCAAGACGAGCGAAAACGCTAACCGGAAGTCGGGAAGCCCACCAGCACGGACCGAGCCTTAACATTAAGAAAGCTATTATTATGTATAATGCGTGTAAGGAAAGTGAGGTGGAGGATTTTAAATAATCTTACATAAGAGACAATAAAATGATAAGTTTGAGAGGAATGAGGCGCCCTTGGAAGCCTTCAGCGACCAAGGGTGAGAAAGAGTTGGGCGGGACCTCCCTCCACTTCTCTTTTTTTTTTTGTTCACAAGTAAAGGGTAAGGGAAGATAGGGACAGTGAATAACTCAAAACTATCATGGAATTGTTCAAGAATAAAACAAACGTAATATGTGTCCTGTTCATAGGCGTTGCATTAGCAACCATTGCAGGTATTTTTTATGTGAAACAAAGCTCAGAAAGCAAATGTGCAGAGTTTTCGCGAAGAAGCAACGATCAGCGCATCGTCCGGTAAAACATCTCGGCGATGTAATACCTACGACGACGAGGGAGTAGAGGAAGAAGCCGAGAATATAACTTCGGCGGAGACTAATAATTATGCCGAGGAAAAACTACTAAGCGAAAACGACCACTTGGAAAATATAACAACAAGTCACTCACAGGTGTCGGACAAACGACCGAGTGTGTCGCACTGATCCGGCACTCATCAACAGTGCACCCTGGCTATGGAAAAACAAGCGATATTGCGGCAATTGCCGCGTCTAGTCAACGTTAAATCACTCACCTTCCGCGTGATATCATTCGATTCGGCGACACAGGCGACCTTTGAAAATTTGCATATTGCAGACTACAATTGTTCGGCTAAAGGCCTAGTCAATACCACGGAGGACATTGCAAATCACGAAATGTTTGATTTGCAAGTAAACGTGGGCTATTACGACGAGAATAGCGCTTTGGTCGTCGGTAGCGTCCAACTGAATGGCGAACATTTATTCCCGACGAGCACTATCAAACCAATAAAGATTCAAAAATTGGCCATCATTCAGAAGAAACCACGTAGCATTAGGTCAAATTGCACTTACATAATCAAATGAAATGAAACAATGTGATTAGAAAATTATGCCATGAGGAACTACAGAACGACTCCTTGTCGATTTTGTATTTGTCGAAGGCTGCACCATTTAAGAGTCTAAGTATAGCGATGAAGTATCAGATGCAAAGGGCAACGAGGAGACCGCTCAGTCGTATGTGAATTGTGATCCCACGTCTCACGATACCGTTATATGTCCAGGGTCATTTGACGTATTGTATGCAATTCGACCAAACAACGGCAATTATAAAAAAAAGTCCACGATCCAATACTTGGAGCCACATAAAGGCTATTGTTTGCCAATGCTCAATACGACAAATCATACATAATGGACGCGTTTGACTCGTTAGACAATTTTGTGGCCACAAAGTCCTTGGGATTAGTAGATCCTTGCAAAATCGATGCTATAACCAATAATCCTATTAATACGAAATATTTCGATAGAGTGGGCTTTAAAGTAATTGACGGAATCGGACAATGCGTCTCTCTTCTGCCCAAGATTTTCACAATCACGTTCGAGGACGATTATTTATGTAACAATCGTGGACAATTACCGAACGGGATTGTCCAAATTGCTAGCGACCAACATGACGATTTTGATTCGCACATTTTTGAAACACATACCATCAATCGTGCGGCAAATAAATATTATCCAGTGTTAATTGGATACACTATCCCGCGAAAAAACTTGTTGCCTCATGGTCGATGACATGATCGATGATTCCGCGGATCAAGTAGACTTGATATCCGAAATAAAAAGCATTGTCGTCTATCAGACGCCGACAACATACTTGGAACAATATTATTTGTCGCAGTCGGCGACAGACCCCAAGCCAATGAACATGGCCAATAAATAGAACGCCTTCGATCAAATCGTCGACAGCACCTTCAAAAGTTATAGTAACTTTTTCATTCGCCTGGCCCCGCCGTCGTCGTCGTCAAAAGAGGAGCAACGCCAAAATACGTATTATATGCATTTTCCAGCGCGAGTATTGAAAAACGTTAAAACGCAAAAGTCTAGCCATCAAAATGATTACATCATACCATCACTCACTATTATATCGGAAATACCAGTTCTTGATATATATCTCGGAAGTACACTAATTAAAGATCATTCGGGCATTTTAACTCAATCTTCGTATTACATCTCGATCGATCAGATCGAAGGCCATCAGGGCAGTGACGAGAGTGTGGATGAAAATGCAGCTTCCACATTTCGAATTAAGATCACGAACTTTATTCCGCTGTTGAATCTCAATGATTATTCGGTGAACACAGTGCAATTGAATAAATTAACGGCCGACATTCAAATCGAACGCGCCGTGATATACATGTATCCAAAAATTGGCGAAGTCAAAGACCACGAGCCACACCGCATTCATTTGCGGGGCAAGTTGTTGGCGTTGGCCGCTCGTTAATAATTATTTGTGTGTCTATTCTATTATTACCTCGCTTATCGCTGAACTTGTAACTTGTCTGATTTTTTCCAGCACTTGTAATGTATTTCATGAATAAAACAATAATTCAAATTTTTAACTGACGTTTATTTTTTACTCCTATAAATCCCAAAATAGCAGTTGTCAAAAACAACAGCCACCCTCCAATGATTCTGTATGGTGAGAAAGAAGAGCGGAAAATAATCCATGATCGTGTAGGAGAACAAATATACAAGAGCCAAGCAAGAAGTACGCGTACTTCTTGCTTGGCTTGCGCCGTCAGTCTGTTTTGGTAGTGCGAACGACTAAGATCTACGAAGCAATTGGTGGTCAGTGCCACGAATCTGGTATCGCATTCGCCTCAGTCTTTGATATTGTCCGCGCGTTGGCAAACAACAACAGAACCTGCGTAATATTATTCAGCAATCAAACTTCACAAGATAGTAAAACCCATACGTATATCTTCTGGGGATCGCAGTGATACCCGTCGTGCAGGTAAAAAGAACAAAATCCCATTGTCCATCAGAAAAGGTGATAAAATTATTTCAAAAATTAAACGCATTTTTGTTTTTTTCTTCCTAGTCCTACCGTCATTGCTCTGAGTTTTGTAGGTGCAAGAAGTTTTGATGACGCCACTGAAGCCTCGGTTTTTTAATGTGGTCCTAAAATCAAAAACAAAACCAACTACATTTTTTTTACACTTTAGGACCACATAAAAAAACCTAGGCGTCAGTGGCGTCATCCGGTTCTCCTCGATCCAAGTCATAGGAGAGACTGTAAGGCTGTAGAGGATAAGACGAATGTTTTGTTTCGGGACTACACTACAGTGAAATAAACTTATCGCCAATAAAATTGATATTGGTGAATTAATTCGCATTCATTTACGCGCCAAGTTTGTTCGCTGTTTGTAGAGTTGGGCAGAGTACGCGTTAGCGATGGATTGTAACTTGTATGATTTTTTCCAGCAATTCAACAAAAATAACTACAAAAATACATATATACAATGGGGACGCTACTTGCAATATGTTATACTTGAAGTAACACCTCACAATATTATACTAATTGGTATGAAAAAAACCATTTTACTTCTACTCGAAGATTGCGTTGATTATTTTAATCCTATCAATCCTGAATTAGCACCGTTTCCAAACAGTGATCGTCTCACTGAAATGGGATCGTCGATTTGCGCAATGTTTTAGGCCCAGCAGCATTCCAAACCAGTAATAAACACCATACGCTTTCGATTCGATTCGCAGTATTTCAAACAACTGTTGAATGCCATCGATACCGAAGTAGTCGCCTTAACTCATACAACAGCCTGACTTATGACACGTTAATAAATAAGTTATTGGATTTAAACATATTAGATTTTTAACACAGCTCGTCATGGCTCATCCAAACATAAATTATAACGATCTCATGGAGAAAGTCGTGCACGTCCCAGGTGTCTAGGACAGCTCCGCGCCCGTGTCCGCGTTGTCCGACGCCTTTCTCCGCAACGTCCGGCGCCTGGTTGTCGCCTTAATAAATCCCCAACACGCGCAACTGCGAGAAGTATGTTCCGGTCACTATCGACCAACATTCCAGAAAGATATATTTGAGTCGGAAATCTATAGAACGGTGCGTTTCATGGCCAAAGTGGATTACGAAAAGTTTCGTGAATACAACGAACAACCGACGTTAGATTATAGTTTGTTTCGTACGGAGCCGCTAAATGGACAATATCCATCTACAGACGATCGCTCTATCAGTAACTTTTTACCAACAAAAGGCTTTGACAGCATAACCATAGCAACCATTGATGATGACGCTATGTATAGTTTGTACTGAGCGCTTAAAAAAATGAAAAGATTTCGCAAGCATTTGTTTTTGACACGCTGGCTACCACAGATGTGCGACATGCACAGCAAGTGCACTGTCCATCGTGCATAATGCGATAAGGGCGAATTTTGTTTAACAACCTGCGTATCATTAGTGATACAATAGGTCTGCAAAGGTTAAAGATAATACCCCACGGGGTATAAAAGCTTTCGCCAATAAAAATATTAAGCATACATCAACCAGACACAGCCCTAGTAGGCGCCATGAAGTGTAAAATTGAAGATTTTAGAAGTTTAAGCGACGGCGTGGAAAGTGGCTTGGTTGACGGGATCGCACACCGCGCCAGCATGCGTGGATTAATGATCAGCAAGCAATTGCTGGCTCTGGATGCTAAACTTTCGCAGATGATGGTGTTGATCGAAAACATGACCAAGCTAGTGCAATCCCTACTTACCGCCTTGGCCATCGAAACAGATTTGTAAAAGGTTTAAAATTTTTACCCAAAAATCCACAATAAATGAACTTGGATTTTGTTTTGTTCTTTTTTTTTTCGTAGTTTAGGAGTGTTTTTTGTCCGAAGAAGATAAGACGACAGCATCGAGTACTTTGGACATGGACATTACACGCATTATACGATTTGCCAAACAATCGATTTATTATTTATATGTAAACTTTTTTGAAACACAACACGCCTACCAGAATCAATCGACAGGAGACCTTGTAAAATTTCTGGATCACTATAACGAATGTATGAAACGATATTCGGCCATTTTTTTGACGTTTAGTCGAGACACCGAAACCAATGCAAGTCATCCAGTCGTAACCAATGCCTCCGATATTCCAAAAATGTTATTAGCACATCAAGCGACGTTTCGCCGTTCATTTATGCTCAGTTTTGAAGAGTGTGGCAACGTTTTGGCTCGCGATATCAATCAGTTGTTTGTGAAAAAAACCACACATAAGTAATGCTACATAATATTTGCTACCATATGGCAATAAATTTGTCCATGCAAATCCGCTCCTGGACGCGACAAGTCGCATATTTGTACAATTTGCGATTAACGGCGGACATAATTTAGAAGTTTTAAACACGGGCATTCTTCGATGCTACAAGGTCCCCATTTTTGTACTACGGTTTGTTAATTTTTGTTCGTTAATATATCACGAATATACTTTACTTTATAGCAACAATTTCGACGAGAATAATTGGTCTATGCATTTTCTCAATTTGTTTAATGAAAATTATTTGCAATTAACGCACAATGTGTTGCTGTTTTTCGGTGACTTGGGTTTAAATTTCAACGGTGGCAATGGGTTTTTAGCACAACGAAGACATCATGCTACCAGCGTTGACTTTGAAAAAAAAAGTATCTATCCCTTTAAACAAATGTACCTTTGCGAATTACACGTGCCTGGGCCTACAGCGGACACAGCAAGCATCTCGGAAAATACAGTCGTAGTCGAAATGTTAAATGCCATAATTATGCTTGTTTGTCTTCAACAATCCGCAGTATTTACACTTCAGGCTTTCGTCGGCATGCCGAATGATTATTTATTATTGTCAGGCACGTGGAACGCCATAAAACGTGTCACGGTCAAAGCAAAGGGCGCAAGACGTCACGTCGAAGACGTCATGATTGAGTTTGGTCACCGATATCGTGAAAATAGCGACAGACAAATTTGTTACATCAATTACATGGGTGAGGGGGCTATAAAAATTAATCACTTTTTAATGGAGTTGGAAGCGCAAAGGTTGTGTAATATATCGCATTCGGTTATGCAATTTGGCGAATATAATCGTCACAGTCTTAGTAGTGGTGGTGACACAGTAACAAATTAAACGACTGCGTCTTCTGAAGGTGGTGTGGACACAGAACAAATAACAGATGCTTTGGCAAATACTCGCATTACGGATATAACTGCACGTCAAGAGAGAGATCCAATGCAAACGAAAATCGGCTTCACCTGAAAAAAACACCACTCACTGCCATGAAACACTCGGTAATTGTTATGGAAACAAAAAGCAAGTATTACATTTATTTAGCGTATGCTAACAATTGGAAACACTATCGGACGATACACTCAGACAATAGCAGATCTTCGGGTTCAAATTATTTGTATTTGTATGGCGGGGGGGGGGGGGGGGACTTTTGAATCCTGTGTCTGTGGGAAGCGAAAATTATCAGAAGAAAATAGAACAGTATTACAGAGGCTTGGCCGTGACGGCGCCTTTAGTACCTGAGCCATTTATATTAACGGCGGCAACAAAGGATAGAGACTTGGTAAATTCAGTGGTAACTTTTGCAGACACTACTCGACGTATTTCAATTTCTTCTTGGCTGCAAAATACCGTGGGGTTGATTACGTTTGACAATTACCGTGTCTGGTATGGGGTCGATTATGCTGCCTCTGGTGGTGGATATAGACACACAAACCTAGAATTGCAATCATTACCTCCACATCTTGTTGTCACCGAGGACGTGGGTGCCTTAAAACGGATTATCGAGTATTTGGGATTTATATACGAATCGGAAGAATTATTGTGGTGGAACGATACACAAAATTCGATATATGTAATGAAAATTCGTGTGCAGCGGTGTTCGGGTCTAACGGTGCCTTTGATTTTTATTGTATATTGAAAAAAACCACAAAGTGCTTTTGGGTCCCGGTTGCGCAGGTTTATGGCAGCGACGAGAAAAAAATAAGTCTGCTGGCGAAAATTGAAGTGGTCAATTATTTAACATATTATATCACCGCGAAAGGCTAATACTTGTAAAATTGTGTTAGAGTTCGGGTGTTCTCGGGCGCCCGCCCGAAGCAATCTGCAGAGAGGTCAGGGACGGCGGAGGCCGGACGGGCGGAACGGTCTTAAAAAGGTCCCACTCCCGACTGTCGCTCCTTAATAGCGATTGTGCAGTGTACAAAGCAGTGACATCTGTCGTGTTGAGCTCTGCTCTATTGAAAGTTAGCAAACTTACGACAGTGTCCAAATCGTCATGTGCAGCCGATCAGTGAAATCAGTGCGCCGTTGTTGTGGCGAGAAAAGTCCACTTCAGTTACTCTTGGCTCATTTAGTATCAGGACGTGAACTTGCAGCGACATTAGATGATCCAAATTTGTCAAAATGGATTGAGAAAGCAATTTTACATACCCAAAAGCCCTTCAAAAAGAAATTGAGACACTCGAATTCCGCGAATTCCCCATGCAGTGGCGAATCAAACCTAACTCTAGACCAGGCAGCATCATTAGCACCATCAGCACCCGCATCAATACCAGCGACTCCCAAACGTGAATGCTCCATTTGCATGGAGTCCTTTGAAACACCACTGGTTGCGCAATTTTTGCCTTGTCGTCACGAATTATGTATATCATGTGCAGTCATGATCAACACGAAAAAAAAATACTATAGGACCAGTGGTCGACCAACTTGTCCGTTCTGTCAGCAATATTTCATGTGATTTTATGCACCGTATGTTCAGGTCGTACCTTCCGTTTTATGTGACGAACCGCCAGTGGAAGAGCACGATGCTAATGACGACGCCCCACACAACAACCATGACGCCTCTGCAGAAGAAGACCACGATTCCGACAACCCTGCTGAACTTGATGAGGAATTTGGCAGAGAAATTATCTCAGCGATGATGGGACATTTGTAGACATAAAATCAGGTTTTATATATAAGCTTGGGCATTGTAAAAAATAAGAAAATAAAATACAAAATTTTCATTTGAGTCTTAATTCATTTGATTGGTGGAAAATAGGCAGTAGCGTAGCACCATTTCAAAAATGCCTCCTCGCCGACATGCCATGGTGGCTCTTGGTCTATTACTTGGAAAAATAAAACACTATCAATTATCGCCGATTGCGACGCCCGAAAAATCAATTAATCATTTAATTGGGGACTTTAACAAATATCTGAATCAGTACGGTTCACCGATTAAGGAATTTACTGAGCTTTCGCAATCGACAAACGGAAAATCCCCAAACACTGAAATACATGAAAAAACAGAACTTTTAATAAACAGCAACCTGCCTCTGAACGATCAAAATCCCGTGTTGCCGGATATTCTGACAGACGACACTAAACCCTATTGGCATACTCTGAGGTTCAATCAAGTGATATCGAACGCGTCGTTTAATGCACTGTTAGAACCCTCAGTGGTGACGTTAAAGGTCTAATGCGGCGAATTTGGACAACGGAACGTGTTAATATTCTGAGATACATGTTGTTGAGTGGCAGTTCGTGTCCAATTTTTTTTTAATTTGAGTTGCTATTACATACTTGAATTGCGCTACCTTCTCATATTTCTTTTCGTACCGTTACGCCAGACGACATCGGGCGATCTGCGGTCTCACGCCGCTGTTTCATAGTCTCCTCAACAACGGAAAGCCACTTCGCAAAAGCCATGGGTCTGAGGTAGAGGTTAGATGCGGTCTGTCACGGGAAAAAGGGCATATTAGCTCAATAACCCGATATTGCTGATATCGGTTTTCACGTGTGGACATTTATAAATATTGACATTATTGGAAGCGTTTATCGATGCAATAAAAAACAAGATAAGGAAAAAAATGATAATGCCAAGTACACGTACAATCTATAGGAAATATATAACAGTAGATTGAACATTACTGTCCATAACATCACGGTCTCTAATCCGTGGCCGCATATAATTTCGCAATAAATAAATAACCGCGTCAAAATAAGAGTCTTTGATAAATCCTTCAAACAAATACCAGTAGGTGCAATGATTACACATTTCCATAATGGTGCAAACTTTTACATTGGTGTCGTATAGCATTTTATCGTGTGGTTGAGCTATTAGAATTTTGCCGAACGAATCGCCGGGGTGCCAACGATACGTTAATATCCGTAAACCAGTGTTGTAGCGCAAAGTATGACTGTGTGGTGCGAAATTTAATTTTTATGATATTGGACGTATCGGGATCGTGTGCGTGACGTGGGAGTATTTCAATGCGTTGTTTGGCGTGATCGCTATTATCAGCATTAGACTCGACTGAAGAATGCATGGGAAATAATTGTGATTCCACGGCGGGGGGCTCGCGGTCCAGTTTATATGCCGACCATGCTTCAAGGGCTAATTCGATACGTTCCAATGTATATTTATTTTGATAATGGTTTAATTTCAGAAAATGGTCCATGGTGGCAATAAATTAATCGAAATGCCTGATGGGATGTTAGCTAGACCACAGATAGGGCTCGAAATTTTAAAGTGTCGTGCGACGACACGTTGTTCATACGTTCCGCGGACACTACCTTTTTGGTCTATGGAGACACTTTACTTATCCTTTTCGGACCTAGAAAATATTTATTAATAAGACGCACGCGAAATGTCCCAGCTCAGAATTCAAAATACCCGAGGCGGTAGTACGATTGCAGATTTAATTCAGCAACAGCTCGCAGCAGATGTTACGCCAGATAGTGGCGACGACGGTGCGGGAGCCAATGCGTTCGGTTCGCAATTACCGCAGTTGCCAATAGACGGCGGCGGCAACCAGGACAATGACAATAATACCAAACAATTAGTAGGACGGGCGCGTAGTCTTGCCAATCCTTTTGGCGGCATATCCATGCTCCAAGCCAGCCAATTTAGCAATATTTTATAGGGATTATACACGTTGTTGTACGCCCCAGTGGATAGCAATATTATACACACCACTCGTCAATTATACTATAGACAAGATTTATTTGGGAAGGGAAAGACTATAAGTAAAACAAGTTTTCGTAAAAATCTTCACTTTATTACAATATTTCAAGAAATCGTAAAATTACATTCATTATTACTAAACTTGATTTGGGAGCAGCAGCTGAAGCCCGATCCTGAGACTTTGGTTGTTCCACGCACAGATTTGGAACAAAATTCACCTGACGCCCTCAATATTACTCTACATTGCATAGACCTTTTACAGGCATTATTTTATTAACAATACGCACATTTGAACGATCTTCTAATACGACACGGATCGTATTTACAAGACTAGGAGTGTCTGATCGTCTATCCGTTGGTGTTTAGCTAGATTCATGGAAGCTGTAATTTGCGCGAAGGCACTTACGACGGTTTTTCACAACAAAAAACATTTTTACAAAAGATCGAATGTCAACCACCTCAAGAGTCGTCTTTTGATGTGTTCTTTCGGCGTTGTTGAGCAGAATACGACCATGTATACACCCCCCCCCCCCCCGAAGATGTACGTATACTGGATGCGTTAGAATGTTTGATCAAAAGCAACACGACTCCACAAATTCGTTTGCAAAAGAAAGACTTGTACCAACTTTGTGAAAATAAAAAGTTTTGTTTTATTATTGTCGATGGGGTAAACAGCAAAAAACCATCAGCGGATGGTGGATTTTTTTTTGATATAGGTTTCCAGCGAGTTGACAGTATTGGACGTATTGGGAGGGAAAAACATGTTGCAATAAATGGAAAGCTGTGTCTCTCGATTGCAATACAACAAAGGGAACGTTTGGACGCACTCTACCGTGCGTCGATTTAAATAGTGTATATGCTTGACGGCGTCGACAATACTGACGGGGCAAACACCAATATTTTTATCATAAGTGTCATAAGAAATTTGCGCCAATATGTCCGTTAAATATATAGACTCCCCGATTATTTCGATTGTACCAATGTAATAAAAACGAAATCCAGACGACGAGACCAGATGTGAATTAGCAGAATGTGCATGTCGCAAAATATATAACTCGGTGATAATAATATAACCTTTGTGTCCATCTAATTTCAGAGCACTCCAACAATCTTTCACGTGCATATCTAAAGTATTGATATGACACTCGGTGAAAGGGCGGGTAATGGTGATGGTGCATAATAAAACGCTAACCTGGTCGGGACAAAGATAATCATAGCGTTGACTCAACCAACGAACCTCACTATCCAGCAAACTCTGAACGTGTCCGAGGGCAGTTTCGGTAAATTTTTGAAAGCGTATTAACATATCGGTAGAAACACCAGAGTGTGAGGAATCTGATAGAGACGACGACACTGATGTAACGGCTGAAACGTCAAGAGAATGTTCCAACTCCAAATGCATATAATATCTCGTGGTGTCAGAACTATAGTCATATTCACTTTCAATGGCAAGTCTCTGATTTGCGACAAGTGGGCTAGTGGCAATTATAAAGCGAGAAATTATTTTCTTTTCCATCAATAATTCCGTCAAGAGTCGTACATGAGCGTTCACATCAATAATAGTGTACTTACACGCTTGTGATTCGCTAACGGGCAAAATGTCGTTGTCATAAAAAATAAAATTTACTTTGGCAACGACGTTGTGCTTCAGCTGTAGCTGTATAGATGTGGAAAAAAATAATTGCTGACAAATAATATCCTTGGCTGCCATAGGTGGTAAGTTCGCGGTGGCAAAACGCTTTTTCATCCATCACCTTGTATATAATATTATATATAATAATTATATTGTATATAATTTTGTGTTGCATTTCGAGCGGAACAGTGGTTGGGGATTGTTCTAAATGGGTAAATTCTACAAAATCCAAGGGAAATCTTAAACTGTATTCATTCTCCAAATATTTTTTGTAGATCATATCTGTTGTGGTGGTGGTAGGGTCCGAAAAGTCCATTTTCCGGAGGGAGTCGATGGTGTACTCTCCATCTATTACTTCAGCGGATGTCATTCCAGAGCCCATATTAGTTGGTGGGGATCTACAAAAAAAGAAACAAATAAGAAACAAAAAACTAGTAGTATTCAAAATACCGTAGGCTAGGGTCTAAGTCAGTGTGGCCCAAAACAATTATAGCCACATCTATAATACTACTATTACTACAAGGAATAGAAAAACAATGTACCGGGTGGCCAACTAAGAATGGACGCCGGCCATAACTCGCTAACCGTTAATCATATAACTTGGGAGAAAAAAAATTATTAGCTAAATCGACTAAGAGAAATCGCTGGAAAATATTTTGAAGTTCCGCATATGGCCGCTAGGGGGCGCAACTGTTATGGTCAATCAGAAAAAGGGCTGTTTCTTAAAAAATATTCATGTAAAGGTATATTATAAATACTGCCATCGTAAAGAGTAGAAAAATTGTGATTTTTTTGTTAAGGATATTTTGCTCTATCTCGTAAAATGTAGTGGTGGGGGAAGGTCAAACATGTTTTTATTTAAATGTCAATAACTCCGTTATAAGTCAACGGAATTGAACAAACTAGGTCTCGTTTAAAAGAGCCCATCTTAACTAATAATCTGATGTAAAAAAAAATCCGATTTGATTTCGCCGTGGTAACTAGAGGGCGCTGATTGACATCACAACAATTATTACGCATTATTTTGAAAATTTTAAATAGCACGCTATATCTCTTTTAACACAATTTAATAGAGGAGGAAATTCTCAATAAGTCAGTGCAAATTTCAGCTTCCTAACTTTTTTCAAACCGGAAATATAAATAAAACAAATATTAGGGCGCTGGGTACGCAACATCTCCCTAATCTGTATGGACATAGCCTACATCACAATAATTCAGTAATAATACCACAGATAATATTCAACGCAAATCGCTAAAAATTATACTAATGTTCTGAAATAACCACCAGGTGGCGCAGTAGGAGTCAATCAGTGCAATATTAAATTTTCATTATAATGGGAAATGAAAGCCATTTAAATGGAACGTGTGAAAGAAACGATAATAAAAATATAATTCAATTAATGCCGCCCTAAATGTTCAAATTGTCGGCCATCGTTTTCGATGCACTTATGCATCCTATCTCGCGTGGATAAAACTGCAGCCTCCAGTTCAGCAACTGAAATAGTATTTATACAGTCTCTTATTCGCTGAATCATATTTTCCCGTGTAGTGGGTCTGGTGGCAAAAACTAAATCTTTCACTCGACCCCATAAATAAAAATCTAAACACGTTAGGTCGGGTGACCTAGCTGGCCATGGAAGGGTGCCGCCTCGCCCTATCCATCGGCCAGGATAGTGGGCATCTAAAAATTCCCGAACGTTGACGGCGAAGTGCGCTGGACAACCATCGTGCTGGTATACCAATCGTTGTCGGACGTTCAGAGGTACGTCCTCCAACAAAATCGGCAATTCCTCCCTTAAAAATCTTAGATATCTCTCACCATTCAATGGATTATCGAAAAAAAATGGTCCGATAATTCGTCCGCCTAAAATCCCTGCCCAACAATTTACAGACCAACGGCCTTGGTGCTGGACTTCGCGCATCCAATGTGGATTTGTTCTGGACCAATAATGTGTATTGTGAAGATTGACACGTCCATCGCTCTGGAAGGTAGCCTCATCGGTCCACAATATTCGCCTCAGAAATTGCCGATCTTCCCTCATTACACCCAAAAGCCAGTGACAATGGTTTAGTCTGTGATCAAAATCTGCAGCAGTCAATTCCTGATGCAGCACTAAGTGATATGGATGTAACCTAAAACAAGATGAAGATATTTAATTGATGTTCCAGGAAATTATTGGTTTTCTAGGCTTAAAGACCTATGTGACATCAGAATCACGTGACTTTTGTTAAAAAATATGTCCAGTTTATATTTGCAATGTCGTTGCTTACCTGTGCTCTTTGAGTATATTTTGAACAGTGGTTCGCGTTACTCCTAGGTCTAGCGCAATAATTCGAGTACTTAGTTGAGGATTAAACTCGATATACGCTAGCACATTAATTACATTCTCTTCGGTGCGTCCTCTGCGTTGTCTGCGGTATACGGGAATATGCACGTTTCCAGTGGTTCGCAAACGCTGGATCACTCGAAGAAAAACCTTTTTACTTGGGTGGCGTCTCTGCGGATATTCCTGCGCATATACTCTTGCAGCAACCGTAGCATTTCACAAACATTCAAAATAAACACCTATCATGTCGAATAGTTCTTGATTTGTATAAATCATTTTGTTCTTAACACAACGCAACACGAACAATAACAAATCTTGAACAAGAAAAATACGAACTACAACAATAACATGAACAACAGCAACTAGAAAAACTCAAAAAACACGAAAATCTCGGACAAAAACGCGAAATGATAGCAATACTATTAGGAAATTCAAGAACGATAAATAGCAACTAAAAAGCACTGACAAGAAACTATTGTTTATTTTTTGACGTATTACTTTCAATTTTGTTTTCACAGCCTACTATTTTTTTTGCTTGATGTAGCAGAAAATTGCTAAGGAATTATTATTTATCTATGTTTTTAGTTTATTGTTATTCTTGTGCATAAATTGTCGATTTTAAGAAAGACGGAGATTTGCAACGGTCGAATATATTAGGATTTTTCTTATTTATTACCTTATAATGTCTAACTTACTGAAAATAGAGTAAACTACAAAAAATATAGAGAAAAGTAAAATTGCGAGTAAAACTATGCTTATTAACGTCTACTGCGCCACCTGGTGGTTATTTCAGAACATTAGTATAATTTTTAGCGATTTGCGTTGAATATTATCTGTGGTATTATTACTGAATTATTGTGATGTAGGCTATGTCCATACAGATTAGGGAGATGTTGCGTACCCAGCGCCCTAATATTTGTTTTATTTATATTTCCGGTTTGAAAAAAGTTAGGAAGCTGAAATTTGCACTGACTTATTGAGAATTTCCTCCTCTATTAAATTGTGTTAAAAGAGATATAGCGTGCTATTTAAAATTTTCAAAATAATGCGTAATAATTGTTGTGATGTCAATCAGCGCCCTCTAGTTACCACGGCGAAATCAAATCGGATTTTTTTTTACATCAGATTATTAGTTAAGATGGGCTCTTTTAAACGAGACCTAGTTTGTTCAATTCCGTTGACTTATAACGGAGTTATTGACATTTAAATAAAAACATGTTTGACCTTCCCCCACCACTACATTTTACGAGATAGAGCAAAATATCCTTAACAAAAAATCACAATTTTTCTACTCTTTACGATGGCAGTATTTATAATATACCTTTACATGAATATTTTTTAAGAAACAGCCCTTTTTCTGATTGACCATAACAGTTGCGCCCCCTAGCGGCCATATGCGGAACTTCAAAATATTTTCCAGCGATTTCTCTTAGTCGATTTAGCTAATAATTTTTTTCCCCCAAGTTATATGATTAACGGTTAGCGAGTTATGGCCGGCGTCCATTCTTAGTTGGCCACCCCGTACAGTAACCGAAATACAATTGCACTTACACGGAAAAAGGTGGGAGATGCCACTTTTTTTATAATTGTCGTATTCTTAATGACAGTAATAATACTTGCTATCTTGCTCGTGATTTATCGACAAAACATACGACCCACGGACGAAGTGATCGCTCTTCGAGACAAAGAGAGAAAAAGCCAAATATGGCAAATGTCTCAAAAGCGTCTGATCAAACGATATGCCGAGTTAATGCATCAGTGTGTAATGGACATTCAACTAAGGGACGACGACCTGAATGAGATCGAAGTTAATTTGGCGGCTTTTGTTGAATCCGACGAATTATTTCAACGGTACAATTGGGCCGTTGACGAGGAGCAATTGAATACGATGTGTTATTTTGACACCAGATTACTCAAGTATACATTGTTGCAAAAGGATAGCGAAAAAAAAACGTCTCTGGAAAATTATTGAATGTGTATTAGAGACGATAGTCTGCAAATTGCCGCCACAATTCCCAACACAAAAAGTCTGTACAATTGGTATCCATTTTGCGTTTCTTTCCCACGCTTCGTAGTAACTGCCGCCTACACCTACCGACACGAATACAAACAGGGTAATACGATGTTGGATTCGTTTGTGAAAGAAACCATCCCTTTAATTATCACAAATTCAGGAACGGCTTTGGGATGGACTCGCAATGGTCCTAACACCGTTATGTTGTGCATATCGTATTTAGGTGCAATTATTTTCCATGACAATTACAAAGAAGCCATGAAAACCCTTCAATTTAAAGCGGTGTTAGATTACATCCAAGTCAAGCCGACTCTCAAAGGCGAAGGCATATATCCCGATCATGGTTTTGTGTTTCATGGCAACTGGCGCCCGTACTGTTATATGTTGGAGTGTCGACAAGACGTAAAGTTATTAAATGCTTTTTTCAATTTAAACAGCTACGGCAGGTTTATGGAAGTGTTATCCATCCTATGCAACCCGTCGAGTCTCATAGACGCCACAAATCCCATACTAGTTTCGCGCACGCCAAAAACGAACGTGGCGCGCATCGAAACGTCGTCCTACGGCTGGAATGTCCTGTGCTCAATTGGTGTAGTGTCGATTCGCGAGCAAAATTACACTTTTCAATTTATCGGTCAAAAAGAAGTATTAGCATTTTACGAAGCCTACAATGCCCACACTAAGCTTGGACAATTCACCGCTATGGCGCGAACATATATATATGCAGACTTCGTTCGCAAATTACGAACGGAATATATTACGCGCTACCCCGGTGTAATTTCATATGATAATAAAGTAATTGCCCTGGAGGGCGGAGGGCCATCAAACACGAAAACATACATGTGCACGCAAGCATACTCGATACAAGTCATGCTGAACAATCAAAAAACAATTGGCATGTACAATCGTTATTCCATCGAACAATTCCATTTATCCATCGAGGAAATGATCCTAATTACCGACATCGGCTATGTGGTCAATTATTACGTTGTCCCAACGAACCAGGAGGAGGGCGTGGACGATCAAATGAAAGACAACGAATTTAATCAGCGTAACATCCCCCTCCGGCCTCACCGATGCTTTAGTGGTATTTAAGAATGAAGCGCTATATAGAGCAAGTGGAACGCTTGGAAGATGTTGCCAAATTTGATTAGCTCCAAATATCCTTAGATAGCACCAATCAAGCGTGTTTTAGTACTTTTCGCGGTAAAGTGGGCCATTCAGTGTTGCACCGCAACAGGCGAGCCATTATTACCAATAAACACCGACTCTACTTTTACCAGGACAATCTCTACCTTGTCGACAAAATCGGCACACGGGCAGTTGTCGTTGCATACCTAAAAATAAAAATAGGAACTTGGCCTAAATATTACGACCGATAAAACATGTTCGTACGGACAAAGCGAAAACAGTTGAGACAGAGAATTACGGGAGAACGAACGAAGGGCGAGAGAATGGGAGTAGACGAAGACGAGAGAAAGCCAAAAATGGTGGGAGAAAAGTAGAACACACAAGAACAAAGAATATACAAGACGTTACACATACAAAGTATAAATCAAGAATCAATGTCATTCTCTATATGTTTATTACCAACAAAAATATTTTTTTTTATTTAACACCCTGTGTCTCGGCTATTATTGATTTTGGTGTTCATGGTCCTTAATCATTTTTAACTTTTTTAATGTCCTGTATTTTTTTAAATTATAAAAAGTAATTTAAAGTCTATTTCTTTTGCTTTTACTTGGTTCTGTTAAACATGAGATTATAGAAGCTTTAAAAAAGAAATGTAAAAAAATACAGGATATTTAAAAAAGTAATAATAGCTGATTAAAAAACATGTGAAAAAATGAGTGGATCACTTTCACTGTTGAGTAGTTTATTTGTACCCACGCTTTACATAAAATATTGTAACTTGTATTTTTTTATTACAGGTATAGTGGTGAAGAAGGAAGAATGAAGAAGGAAGAAGGAATTGATAATTAAAAATACATGTACCGGGTGGTCGAAATTGGTCTGTTTTAACAGAGAAAACCTATTTCCTGACTAGATAGAGCAAAACTGACTTAGGTGTCATGGGCTCGATTTCTGAGAAATGTTTAATGGCAAAAACCGCCTGCCGATATTTTCACTGCCAACTGAGATATAGGGCGTTTTTCAATTTTCGGCCATTTTGAAAATTGTCCATAACTTTTTTATTTTGCGGAATATTAACATTCTGCAAAGACATTCTAAAGGCACTTTTTTATGTGCAATCCAGTGGCGTACTCAGATTTTTTCTATAGTTGTCCGTTTTATCATAAATAGGCAAAACTTTTTTTTTTCAAATGGAAATCATAGTTGGCTATAAATTATAAAAAATGCTCGCGTTTAGCCCTTTTCAGTGATATAAAGTTGTAGGTACTTATTTTCAAAAATAACGAAAATATTAGGTGTTTTTGGTTTACATCGAAGTAGGCCTTGGAATAATGACGCGCGTTCAATATTTTGAATATATTGCTGTCAGATTACTGTAGTCTGGTGTAATTATTGCGTTTTGGTGTTATCTTTATAAAGTTGTGTTAAGTTGCTGACAAAATATGTTTGAGAATTATGAAAAGTATGATATGTTAAAATGTTACATATTATCTAACGAAGTTCCTGAAGCAGCTAGTGAATTATATTTTAATACATTTCCCGAGCGACGTCAACCGGATAACCGAATTTATCAAACATTAAAAAGTAATTTAGTAAATTACGGAAGTTTTAAAAAGTTAAGAACAAGACATTATGAACTAAATGAAGAAAAGGAAATCCAGCAGCTAAATATAATTGGTGAGGTATTAGATCATCCTGGCACCTCCTCTCGAACATTGGCTAATATAACGAATGTTCCAAAGCCCACCGTTTTAAAAATACATAAAAAACATAAATTCAAACCGTACAGAACGAGAAGAGTTCATCAACTCCGTGAAGGGGACGCCGCTAGAAGATTGAGATTTTGTCAGTGGTATGAGCAAAAATTCATGGAGAATGAGAATTTTCCATTAAATATTATTTGGAGTGATGAATCCAGAGTAGATACTTCTGGTATATTTAATAGATATAATTCATATCACTGGTCCACTGAAAATCCACACGTAGTTGTGCAACAAGACCGGCAAGGTCGGTGTGGATTCAATATATGGGTGGGGATATTCCGAGGAAGATTTGTGGGACCTTATTTTTACGATGGAAATTTAACTGCAGATGATTATGTAAATATTTTGCGCACATATATTGTCCCTTTGTTGGAAGACATACCTTTAGCTGATGCCAGAAATATCTACTATCAACAAGATGGTTGTCCCCCGCACAATGCAAGGATCACAACTGATCTTTTAAACTTCGAATTTCGAGAAAATTGGATTGGTACGTGGGGCCCCATACCTTGGCCTGCTAGGTCCTGTGACTTAACTCCCTTAGATTTTTTTTTGGTGGGGAAGATTGAAGGACTTGATATTTAAAGGAAGAACCTTTCACACAAAAGAAGAATTGCAAGAGGCCACTAGGCAAGCTTTTGCATCTATTAGCCCAGTTGAACTAATAAATAGTTGCAACTCGGTACGCAAAAGATGCTTAGTTTGTATTCAACAGGGAGGGGCTCAATTTGAACAACTTCTCTAAATATATTTATCAGAAACCTATCTAACTAAATACCTAGATTTTCATAATTATTTTTTATTTTCACTTGTAGCTGTAAATAGTAGTTTAGTTTGTTAATTTTGTTCAACTTTGCTATGTAAACAAAAAAAAAATAAAAAAAATTAATAATAAATAATTAAAATAACGTTAGCTAGTGTTATTTAAAGTTGTGTTTAAGTTGCTAACAAACTATAAATCTTAACAATACATAATTGAGATATTTTCATCACAAATCAAAGCCTACTTCGATGTAAACCAAAAACACCTAATATTTTCGTTATTTTTGAAAATAAGTACCTACAACTTTATATCACTGAAAAGGGCTAAACGCGAGCATTTTTTATAATTTATAGCCAACTATGATTTCCATTTGAAAAAAAAAAGTTTTGCCTATTTATGATAAAACGGACAACTATAGAAAAAATCTGAGTATGCCACTGGATTGCACATAAAAAAGTGCCTTTAGAATGTCTTTGCAGAATGTTAATATTCCGCAAAATAAAAAAGTTATGGACAATTTTCAAAATGGCCGAAAATTGAAAAACGCCCTATATCTCAGTTGGCAGTGAAAATATCGGCAGGCGGTTTTTGCCATTAAACATTTCTCAGAAATCGAGCCCATGACACCTAAGTCAGTTTTGCTCTATCTAGTCAGGAAATAGGTTTTCTCTGTTAAAACAGACCAATTTCGACCACCCTGTACATGGTTATTCACTCTATATATACGATACGAAATATTGTGGCTAAAATGCATTATTTTCAATTTTTTTTCTTTTCGGATATATTACTGTCTGTTATGGTTACTTTTTTAAATATTGTCATAATATACAGGGTGTCCCAAATGCTCCAAAGGTATCACAGTTGTGACTTTTTTTATGAAACCCCTTGTATATTACTGAATTTTTCGATTTTATTTTCAAAAATATGTGCATTTTCAACCGTTTTTGAATTGAAAGTCGTGAAAAATACAACTTTGACACCTTTGGAGGATTTGGGATACCCTGTATAATATGCGTTCTTTAAAAGTAACTATAATAGACCCTGATAGGAAGGTAAAACTTTTTGAGAGTCATGTATGTTGGTCACAATAATCCATGCTGTATATACATATAGCGTGAATTGATGTATATATTAAATACATAATGTATCCTACGTTTGTTTAAAAAGTACCTACCTACCTTCCTATTAAAAATCTCTAAAAACGTGACGTTAGGAGTTTCATTTGCAACACCTTAAAAAAAATTGTCAAAATAAATGGCATTTAATCAAAAATGTGTGCCGACTTTTGCGACAAAATTGACCAATGTTGCCAGAAATAGGCACCTCATGTTTTATTTTATGTTTCTAACATTGGAAATGTTTACGTTCTTTTTTTCGTATCTGACTTCATTTTCAATATTTCATCAGGTACATCGCCCAAAACTGTTTAAAAATACACGAAGAAAATAATATTTTTTAAGGCTTTCAGAAATGTTCTAATTTCTGCTAATTTGGTAGTTTTTTATTTTTTTAATGATGTCCCGGAAAATGTAATTATTTGGTTTTTTTTCTCGAAAATAAGCAAGATACGAAAAAATGTAAGTTGTATTTTTAGTTGGTTATCTATTGTTACAAACAATTTGGTAAAAATACCCTTTTCATGTTAATAAAATTAATTTGCAAACCCAATCATTCATTCTGTTCATCCGTTTTGCAGATAATGCGATTGACTATGAAACATTTTTGGCATTAACAGATCAGGACATAAAAGATCTGATACCCAAAATTGGTCATCGCAAAAAATTTGCTTATAAGCATCAAAAATACTTGGTCGAGAAGGTATAAGTGTTTTATGATTAATTAAGTAAATACCTTAATTATTCGTTGTTTAATTTATAGGCAATGGAGGAATCGGTGGTTATTATTGACTATGAGATGAATAATTCGAGTGTTAATAGTTTGAATCATGAGATCACGCAGAACGCGGACGGATGTACGAACGCGTTTGAGGATTTCAGGGATCCTAAAAATATAGACTCGTGAGTAAGCGACAGTAATTTGCCAGTCGAAGATCATCCGGTAATACATCATATGTCATCTCCACACTGCTCAACATCATCATCAGTAGGTCATCAGCAGTTTCGACCAACTTCACCAGCGAATACGAATAATGTAATAAATTATGTTAATGGAAATAATGGTAGGGGTGCCCAAATTTTCTTGACCAGTATACCTCAATTATTTGGAAAGATAAAAATGTAGTCTTTGAAGGGAAATTTTACTGTAGTAACATACTATAGGGCACCTCAAAGAGCCTTATAGATACCTAGCAATTTTGCTTTAAGAACCAAATTTCTATCCTTTGAAAAAACTTAACTCTCAGCAGGGCAAGAAAATATGGGACATCCTGTATGTTACATATTTATTACGTTTACATATATATTTTTTATAGGAGATTCATGAGTTACTTCTTGCTTCGACCGAAGGGAAGCAAATTTTGGCCAGTTATGGTCCAAAAAAAGCATTCCTGCGTACAAAGCTATGCCAATTAGTTATTAGAGAGAAGTTGAAATTTAATCCAGCTAGGACGTAAGTACATAATACGTCATGTCACAATTTTATTTAACTACTCATGTACCGTAGAATACCAACGGAAAGATTCCAACAACTAGCTACGAATATTATTGACGTATTTCCTCTAGAGCTAGTGGCCGTCTATTATGTGCCCTATGAAAAAATCCCAAAGGACATCCTCGTGCTGCTCGCGGGAAATTATTCTCGGCGTACCACTATATGCGAAAACAGTTGAAACAGTTCGGTTTGATACCAAATAAGTCAGCGCACAAACATCAGCAAGTTCGTTCAGTAAATGATAAAGGTATGTAGGTACATTTATAATATTAAAAAATAGTATATTATTGTCACTTTTTTCCAGCTCACTGTCACCCTAGTTTTCATCTTTTTGACGCCATCATTAACCTCATTTTTTAAAATACGAACCTAGATTTTTTTATTTCATTTTGTGAAAGCTTATGACTTCCCAAATACGATGATGTGTCACACATACCCAAAAAATGTATAATAAGGAAAATTACCATAAATAGTAATGTGTTTGAGAGAGATGGGTATACGGATCTGTGCGTGTAAAAAACTAACAACATTTTCTGGGCAAGTGTGATACATCATTGTATTAGGGAGGTCATCATAAGCTTCCAGAAAATGAAATAAAAACTCAAGGTCCGCATTTGAAAAAATGAAGTTGACTATGGCGTCTAAAAGACGAAATGTCTGGTGACGAATCTAAAAACGCCATTGTGTAGCTGGAACAAAAGTGACAATGAAAATGTCTTTAGTTTTGACCTATCTGATCAAAAAAACATCAGAAAAATATAAAATTGAAAATACTCGGAATTTTAAAACTCTTGTCAACGGCATATTTTTATAGGCACATAAATGCGCAACTCTGCCATAATTTAACCGAAGTTGTATCTCTTACGGTTTTAGAGATCCCAATGATAAGGCTCGAATTCGAGACCCCCTGTACATCAAATAATTAAATACCATCAGTCAAATTCACAATTGGCATCCTATGTCATCATAAAGAATTATCGGGATAATACCACGAGTGCTTAAAAATTTCCGATAATTTTTCACGAATGCGTGTTTTCTTATAATTTCCCGAGTCGGAAGGACGAGGGAAATTTGTAGAGAAAACACGTATGAGTGGAAAATTATCTGGTTAATTTTTAAGCACGAATGGTATTTAGGAGGAATATTCCACGAATCAAATACAGGGAAACTAAGCTTTATTAACTGAATATTAAATACATACCTCTTTCAAGTTCAGAAATTTGAATTTTGTAACAAATTGAACACAAATTGAATAATAAGATACTAATAAAATTATTTGTCTAAATATTGAAAAGTACTTAATATAAATCTAAATATTCAATTTTAAGTATTGATTGTATAATAAAAGGTACAGTTCTGATAATTATTAACCACATTTTTGTTTTGCGACGACGTAGAAGATGCCGTCAGACCACTAATTGTACTTGTGCTGGGTGATGATGCTACAGGGGCTGGATGCACGTGCTGTTGAGGTGGTTCTTTTCCACGTTCCCTCATTTTTTCAATAATTTTTTTGTGGTGACCTGGATCCATTTGCAAATAACTTGATAGGGATTTCGCATTCGAATGACCTGTAATTTTTATCAAGTTTTGCTCTGACACTCCGCTTTTGGCCAGCTTGGACACGGCAGTAGCTGTGAGGGAATGGTTGGTAAATTTTTTTGTGGTATTGAGGCCTGATTTCTGTGCTTGTTTTTTTGTCCAAGTTGAAATCTCGTTTTCTCCTACTGGGCTGTTTTTGAACCATTTTTCGGAAATTTTCCAATGGGGGTCTGGAGATAGTTTTCCTTTTATCTTGTAATTATTTATAAATTCTTACTGGGCAAAAGCTGGGACTTCTCTCGTTTCTCACCAACCACTTCGAATCGGCGAGTTTTCGGCCACCACCTTGACATGTTTTAGAAAAAACAAGATTGTATTGAATTCTACCTGTTTTTCCTCCGAAGTTGTCAGTTTCTTCTTTGAAAAAAGTTGTTTCGGCTCTTGCACCTTCTCCTCCTCTCCAGGCTAATTCATAGGACAACAGAAAAAAACACTTCTATTGTAAACCCTCTGGAGTTGATTCATGACAAGCTTCGATTGGATTTTTTAATTCATTGTATGTTAAAAAAACGGCCGATTCTCTGCGTTTGCCTTCAATACCTTGCAAATGTCTCCTTTTGGCATTTTTTGCGTCTCGGGCCGATTTGAATTCGATCTGCTCGAAGGGATTTATTTTCATTTTGTATTCATTGAAATACCTTTCCATCAATAATTTCGCCGTCACATTCCAAATACTTTTTACCGTGCCTTCTTTATATTCCTCCCCGCATTTTTTGCGTATTGTAGGCCCAGCTTTTCAAAATCATTGCTAGTTGGGATACTGGAGTATCTTGGTCAAACGTATAGTTTTTTTCATTGCAGAATGACATAAACTGTCTCCAGATGCTCTTCTTGGATTTAACTTAGTTTCTTGGTTCGCTTCCAATTATATTTTCATCAATTTCCTCTTCTTGAACTAGCCCAAAGCGATTATTCATATTGACAACTTTTCAAAAATGTTTGAAAGATACTTAAAAAAAATCAGTTTCTAGGGACTCTAGCGTCTCTCAAAAGCAGGTTTCATATTGTCAAGATTTCATTTCTTGGTATAGTAGTAGTATACAAGGCGGGGTACTGTGACCGAGGATGGCCTGTCTGTCCAAAGATTGGGTGTGTCCAACTTCTTCGACGAAGTGACACAATCCTGAAAAATTCCTGAAAATGGCCGAAGAAGAAGTGGTCGACAATGACCAGAGGCTGTTGACCAGAAGGGCCTTATTAGTGTACGGGTTCAAAAAGGCCTTGAGACCCCTAGGGGAGTTTTTTTTTATGGGGATGGTTTTAGGGTGTTTTTATAAGGATGTAAATAGGTAGATGCAAAAAAGACTTTTATATGTGAAGTGTCTTTTTGGCACTCACACACATGCACCCCTATAATTATTACTAATTTGTTTCTTAGAAAAAAAAAAGCCCACGCGCCCGCCTGGATTCGAACCGTCGACACCGAGATTTGTTTTTTGTCAAATTTTTAACTTCTAGACTACTACCGCCATGCAGTACGTCGTAATAAGTAAACAATTTAGATGATCTTGTTTATCTTTTAAACGAGCAATAATAGTAATAATACGCAGTTATACAGTACAACACATGTGGTAAAAAAAATAGAATGTTTGTAGGGCTTCACGCCGCACCTCTGGTATAATTTCATGAGCCTAGCCTAGCCTCGTCTAACCGAAAATAAATGAAACAAATAATTATATCTTTAATATATTTTTTATTATTTAAATCAATTAAACCTTTCAATATAAATTCTAGTCCTATGATTTTCATCAAGTACATTTTTTAAAATTAATTCTAAATTAGCTATTCGTCGTTGAAAATGAATTTTGTTGATAATTTCTTCATCTTTTCGAGCTCTTCTGTATGCATAACTCCAAACAATCATTAGGTGTATATGATTTTTTGATTCATTAAAGCTTACCGACTTTATTGGTTTCATAACGTCTCTCTCCCCAAGTCAGATAACATAGAAATTTTGTAGATAGATTTATATATTGTTATTGGTATACTATAAGACAGGTCTCAAAGGTTGAGTTTGTGTTAAATAAATAATCCAACATTGTTAGTCTGTTTTCTATGTATACATTTTTGTTTTGAAAATATTTAGATGTATATTGATTACAATGTATATCTGCAGGTTCATTAATATCTACAGGAACGTAACTCACATTCGAAACTTTGTTTATTAGTTTCGGTATGATACCAATTTGAACTTTAGCCAAATTATATATTTTATCATTGTGTCTTACATATTCATCTGGTTTTATTAGATTGTAATGTGTGTGGAACCAGACATTATATCCCGTGTCTTGAAATGTCCTTAAACTTAAATGTTTCAAGATATGGTACTCTCTATCGTTTATGTACACTGAATTGTAACTGTATTCTTCTTCTTCTTCCTCTGTGTATTGAGAAGATAATCCAAAAAAATTACAAAAAAGTATGGTAAATAGCAGCACTAATGAGCTTTGCATTGTTGTGAGATTTACAACTTACTGATTGATTTCAAATGTTCTATAGAGCTTTTATACGAAAGTAACTAGTTTGTTTGTGACGTAGGTAATCCATTCTTTATAGATGTTGTAAATGTGAGAAAGTACTACTACTTGAACTACTTCCTCTTGATGAGCTACTACTACTACTGTTATTGTTCTTTTCAGGCCAATAATGCGATGGAATATGTTTAGATGCATCTAGTATTTTAGCTTTTGCTTGATAAGCACATGGCAAACATTCCAGAGTTCTAACATCAGTTTCACCCAAACAAGTGGGACATTTATGTTTCACTGGAATTGGCATATTTATAGAGCAATATTATTATTTATGCAATGTTATCTTTTAATATCCAACTGTTGTGTTTATTGTCAAAACCCAACCATTTAACAAAAACCTTATTCCCTTTTCGTTTCAATACTCGTTCAACTAGATAAATATCTGGATATTTAACTTTTTGAAGCTGAAGTTCATAAAATCCACCCTTAATATCTTGATGTTGTTCGTCTTGCAGTAAATATGTAACTGGATTTGTAAGTTGAACTTTCTTGATTATAAATATTTCAGTAGACCAATTCGGCCTATATTGCTTATCAAACACTCCTCTAAATTTAGAAATGCGAACATGGTCGCCTACATTGTATTTTGGTTTGGGAGCAATTTTTATTTTGCTATAGGCAGTCTCCAACAAAAGTTTTTCATGCTTTTTTGTTATTTCTGAAGGTTTGAAACCTGTGGTCCTATGTTTTCTGTTGTTATAAACATTTGTAATATTTTTAATCAAGTCAAACCATTTGTAGGACCCTTGAATGCTAAATTCTTTCCACATCATTCCTTTTAGTGTGCGATTAACTCTTTCGACGATTGAAGCCTTTTTTTCACTATACACCACGTAATGTTTGACGTTATACTTTTTCATTAAGTTTTGTACTTCTTTGCCCGTGAATTCTCCTCCAGAATCACTGCACAGGTGAATCGGTGTTTGAGATTTGAACACATTTTCCAGCATTGTAGCGACTTCTTTTGACGTTTTCGATTTTAATGGAAATGTCCATACATATTTGGAGAAACAATTAATGACTACTAAGATGTATTTATAACCTTTATTTTCCTTTTCATATTCCCTCATGTCGACTAAATCTGCTTGCATAAGATCCAAAAGGGACTTAATTATAACTTTTCGTCGTTGAAAATTAATTCTGGCTGGCTTATGTATTTCTTCAACAATATGACGTTTTACATCTGTAACGTATTTAGACATTTTCGAAATTATTCTATAATTTGAGCTTCTCGTAATTCCTCGATGATTGAAACGATTTCGTTGTTGTGACTCGAATTACCTGCAGCTTGAGATGCAAGTAACAATCTTAGTCTATCCACAAGTTCATTAGGGTCGTCCCAATGAACATAATCAACTGGTCGGTTTGTTACTGTCATAAGCATTCCTTCTCCTTGTTTAACATTTTCTTCCCTACCACTATCACTATCTGTCTCTTGTTGCATCATAATTGGCTCAATAATTCTTGTAAATTTCTTATTTTTATTTGTAGACACCATAGTTGAATCAAAATATTTTTCAACAGCTTTAGTATTGAATAATATATTTGCGTAATTTTGAGCGTCGTCTTTAGTATAGATTTTAGGAATATTCTGATTGAAAAGTAAACCGTAAAGCCCTTTAGTACCTTTATATTTTTTCCCAGCTACTAAAAGATCAGGTCCGTCAAAATCAATCCTCTTGTTTCCAATGGAAAATCGTTCAATGTCTGGATCAAACTGAACTCTAAATTTTCCATCTGAATTCTCACTGTTTGGGTCTTTAATAAACTTTTTAATATACGTTAAAGGAAGTGGGTGATATTGTTCATAATAGTCGCTAAGTGATTTGTCTTTAATCGTTTTATCTAGTTGTTCCTCAAACTCTTTTTGTTTCCGAGCTTCGTCTTCTTGCATTTCCGTTTCCACATCTTGAATCATTTTTTGTTTTAATTTATTTTTCGGCTGACCGATCGCTGAAAAGGATAATCTTCGCTTTGGACGCGGTGCAGTGGCTGTTAGTACCTTTGGTGTATAATCATATTTTGCTTCTGGTGTGGACTGTATTAGTTTGGGTAGTGATACCGCCGGTTCCGACACTGTGGATTGTGTGTCATAATCGTCAGAGTCAGATACATTATATTCAATTTGTTCTTGTTTTAAACGATTTCTACCTTCTTCGTTGTGAACAGGTATTGAACTTGCATTGCTTAAAGTCACAGTTTCTCTAGGAATTAATTTATTTTCAATATTCTGCAAATGCTTGGTTATGGGTTTGAAAAGATTTTCATGTGTCATTTGACCGTGCTTAAGAAGTTTTAGTTTGTTTTTAATTTCATTTCTTTTGGTTATAAGTTGTTTTTTCACAACTTTTCTCGCAGTTTGTTTCTTGTTTCTATCGAGCCCAACCATAGCTCAACTCAATTTAAGTAGATTTTCAAGTAAACTAATAAAATGTCATTATGTTAGAGATATATATAGTTATCCAAACAATATCGATAACGTCCATCATTCATTTTATTGTCTTTGAAAATTGATAAGAACCCATAAGGTTTTCCCCAGCAGAAGCCGCAAATTGACTTAAAATCTTCAAATGACATATCAGTACCCACGTGATCTGTGTAAACATGACGTAGGTTTAAATCGTCTTGTTTGAATAATATTAAAACATTGGCATTGTCTCTTATTAGGTGTTTTGGTATTTTAGCATAGGTTTGACACAGATAGAAACAGTCAATGTTATTATGACGTCCCATACTGAAATATTCCCTCATAACATCCTGTTTGTCACATGCCACATCGTCAAAAATGATTACAGAGTTAGATTTACTGTCAGAGGGATCGAGGATAGTGTCACCATTGTTAAAGGTATAGTAACCGATACCTTTGATTGGTGTCAACAGCTTTTCCAGATACACATACTTTGGTTGATAAAGAGATTTTGAGTAGAGATAGACGTTTTCGAATTTCAATCCATTTGGATGTTCCAGCAGACTAATCATAACATTGGTCTTTCCACAGTTTGAAGGACCTGTGATAACTGCCCTTATTGTAGACGGTAGCAATTTACTGTGTTTGATACTTCCTCTTTTAACTTCGTCGTGATTTTGAATGTTTAAAGTTGTTTTTTGTTTCACAACTTTCTTCATAGCGTTAAAAAACAAATCTTGACATGAAAAAGAATAAAATATGAATAACAATAATAGACGACAACATAACAATTTATAGTTAGTATGTTTTGTTACGTCTTACAATCATGAGATATTATACAAATCAAAGTGAAACAAAAAAAACCGGAAATGGTCTGCTAAATACTGTAATAAATAAACTACCATTCGAGATGCACATACCTGGCTACCAGTTCTGTGGACCGGGTACCAAGCTGCAGAAACGTTTAGCACGTGGTGATAAAGGAATTAATCCCTTGGATGCAGCATGTAAGCAACATGATATTGCCTATTCAAATAACAAGGATTTAAGTAATCGTCATCAGGCTGATAAGATTCTTCTTAAAAGTGCTTTGAGCAGAATCAGTTCATCATCAGAGGCTGGTTGGAGCGAAAAACTAGCTGCATTAGGTGTATCAACAGCCATGCAAGCTAAACTAAAACTAGGTATGGGTATAAAAAGGAAAGAGAGTTCTAAAAATAATCAGTGTGTGAAACAAACTTGTAACGTTCTACGTAAAGGTTCAACTGTCATGGCACAAAGTGCAAAAAGTATGGAAAATTATTTAAAAAAGATTGAAGCCTTGCTTGAAGAAGTGAATTCTTACAAGAGTAAAGCTCAACAAAAGCAGCAGCAGCGAGTTAGAAAGAATTCTCCCCTTAGTCCCACAAAAAATAAAAAGAAAATCGTTAAAAATTTTGAAGAGGAATCAAGTGATAGTGAACACATTGACAATTATCATGAAAAGAAAATGAAAGAAAAAATGTTAAATCGTAACATAAAAACTGTTAAAAGTAGCCGACCCAGCAGCAGCAGCAGCAATAAAAAAAAAACTTTTCGAAAATGAAATGAAAATGGATATCCAAACGTTTAACAAGCGTAAAGCAGATATTTCGTCTGATATTGACTATGATAACAATACAAAAAAACCGAAGTTAGAAATCAACGACAACGATTTAATTTCACAAAAATTGCAAAAACGTAAACGAAGTGATTCTGAGGACAACAATATTGTTTTTGAACCGAAGAAAAGATTTAAAGGCTAGATACCGTATAAATATTTAAGATTTTTAGTTTTCAAATTAGTTAATACCGAGCACTATTAAAGTAACAATGTCCTCAAAGAATAAGCAACGTAACCGAAAGAAAAGATCCTCCAAAGTGATGAAAAGACAACAAAAAATACAACACAAAAAGATGCAGAGAAGCAGAAGACAAGGAAAGAAACGTATAAACTTTCCACAGTTAACTAAAAAAATTAAAAATAATGTTTTAAAAAATCAACCTCGTACTATCGATGACGCTTTAAAGATTGCAGTTCAAACAGTTAAGGGTGAAAAACGAAGGATCAAACCACCATCCTCGAGAATAATTAGAATTCCCAAGACAGGAGGTGTGTTACCACTAATACCGATTTTTGCCGGTTTGAGTGCCTTGGGAGCATTAAGCGGTGGAGCTTCAGCCATAGCAAAAACTATCAATGATGCACAAGCAGCGAAACGTCAATTGGAAGAAAATAAACGACACAATAGAACTATGGAAGCAGTTGCACTTGGCAAGGGACTCTACTTGAAACCCTTTAAAACTGGATATGGACTTTTTTTTCCCAACTTAGGTCCAAAACGTCAAATAAGCTAACATTACCAGCACACGCCCTAAACAACTTGGAACTTGATTTCTATGCAAAAAAATTGAAAATACCCTATTTTCGTGGAACTTTTATGAAATATAAACTCCCCAAAAAAATTTATAGAAATGAATCGGCTATAGTTAATTTGGACAACTCCTACGGACCTGGCACTCATTGGACTGCATATCGAAAATATGGAAAAAATATTATTTACTTTGACAGTTTTGGTAATTTACACCCACCCGTAGAGCTTTTAAGATATTTTAATTCTAATGGTACTTGTAATATATTTTATAATCATTCTCAGTTTCAGTCCTACAATTCTTACAACTGTGGCCATTTATGTTTGAATTTTTTATCTCATATGGAACAATGAATAAATAGATTAACATTATCTGGTTTGTTTCATTTATTTTAATAGATTTGTAGTGATCGTTTCTCTCTCTTTTAGTTATAATGTCATATACATTTACCTTATCGGGGAAAGAATCAACAATTTCTGCAAAGATTTACCCACCAATTATATTGAGTGAAAGTGACGAGTACGTTTTAGGTTTAATAAATTTCGAAAGTTACAATTCAATTCCAAATGTGGATAAATCAAACAATGTATTTCACTATGGTAAAAATAAAAAATAGAACTACCTGAAGGCTCTTATGAAATACAGGATATCCAGAACTACTTGTTTAGGGCGTTAAATTTGGAAAAAGAAGGTGATCCAATTGTACTGCGATTGCAAGCAAACCATAATACACTACAGTGTGAAATAAAATGCAATAGGTCAATAGACTTTTCAAAAGACAACTCAATTGGAAGTTTGTTGGGGTTCAAAAATAAAGTATTGGAAGCAGACAAATTGCATATATCCGAAAACCCAGTAGATATATTTAAGGTCAACTCCATTGCTGTAGACTGTAATTTAGTTACAAATGCCTACAATAACGGTAATCTGGTTCACATAGTTCACATGTTTTATCCCGAGGTGGCGCCCGGTTTTAAGATTGTTGAAAAACCCTCAAACGTTATATATTTACCAATAAACACGCGCTATGTGGATGAAATATTGCTTAAAATAACCGATCAGGACGGAAAATTGGTCAATTTCCGAAAAGAACTGATAACAGTAAGACTACATCTAAAGCAGGTATAAGAGCATGGTTTTTCTTTATGAAGATAATGCATTAGGGTTACCCATTAAGTACCATAAAAACAAGTCGTCCACTGGAATAATCAACAGTCCAAGACTACGTGAACATCAGTTAACATCTGAAAATAGAGCTTTTTTAATTTCCTTAGGATTTAAACTAAATAATAATAATAATTATAATAATAATAATAATAGGAAAAATAAGGAGATATTGGTGTAGTTTTAAGTTACTTCTTAGTGCAAATCTTCGACACTTTTTTTTAATATTCAACTGGAATTGTGCCTATAGTCAAAGAAATGAGTTCCAATATTCTAAAAGTAGGAGACAACGTAATAAGTGATGATTCAATAGTTAGTTACCAATATCATACACATCAACCGTACTCTGCTACGACTTTGAACAACAACGATGAAATTAGGATACCTATTCAAACCCAAGATCTCTATACCTTACCTAGTCAAAGCTTTCTATACATTGAAGGCAAACTGACAAAAGAGGATGGTACATTTAGTGACAACATAAAGTTTACCAACAATGGTCTTATGTACCTTTTCGAAGAGATCCGTTACGAATTGGGAGGAGTATGCATAGATCGAGTAAGGAATCCTGGAATAACCTCAACTATTAAAGGTTATGTATCGCTTACGCGAAGTGAAAGTTCTAATTTACAAAATGCAGGATGGAACACTGAAAACCATCCAAGTCTATTAGATGACAAAGGAAACTTTAGTGTATGCATTCCCTTAAAACTTATAATGGGCTATGCAGAAGACTTTAATAAAATTATCATGAATATTCGACAAGAATTAGTGCTTATTAGAAGCAACAATGATTTGAATGCAATATGTCAGTTGGCCGATAGAAAGGAAACTTATAAAATTGCACTTAGTAAGGTGTTGTGGAAAATACCACACGTCACCGTGAGTGATAGCCAGAAGTTACGTCTGTTAAGACAATTTGAAAGTAACAGAGATTTGAATATTGCTTTTAGAAGCTGGGAATTACATGAATACCCTCAGCTGCAACAGAGTAAAAATCACAGTTGGGCAGTCAAATCATCAAATCAGCTGGAGAAACCTCGTTTCATAATAATAGGGTTTCAAACCGATGTGAAAGGAAAAATTGCTAAAAACAGCAGTCATTTTAACCACTGTGGTTTAACAAACCTAAAGGTTTACCTAAATTCAGAAGTATTTCCATACGATAACTTAAACGTGGACTATGACACCAACAAATTTGCCATTCTTTACGATATGTATGCACAGTTCCAAAGATTGTATTGTTACAAACGTCACAGCGATCCATGTTATGAACCTGCAAATTTTAAAGGTAAAGCTCCACTGGTAGTCGTCGATTGTTCTCGACAAGGTGAAGACGTGCTGAAAGGAGGGGCCGTAGATGTTCGCATAGAGTTTGAAACAAGTAAAGCAGTGTCTGCCAATACTACAGCCTATTGTCTTATTCTACACGATAGACTAGTTAAATATAATCCTCTAACTAGCACAGTAAAAGTTCTTTAGTAGAAAAAAAAAATGTACGTTTTGGATGTTCAAGGATTTCAATATGGAAACACTAGTTTTTTTTGTAAAGAAATTGCAATTCTGGATACTTCAAGTGGTAACTACAAGCACGCAATGGTTAAATTTCAATTTGATCTAAATCTATTTAAGTACAAGATTGAAAACCACATGAATTGGTTAACTCGAAATATACATGGTTTGGAATGGTTTAGTGATCGTTGTGGTGGTGTCGGAAGTATTATTATAAACTATGAAAACTTGACAGATTTTATCAAGAATTTTATCAATACATCTTATGGTGTTGACACTGTTGATGGAGCAAATGTCATAATCGCCGTAAAGGGAGGTCAAAAGAAAGAGTGGTTAAGCAAGCTGTTGGAAGAGAATTACCATGTAATTGATTTAGAGGAAAACAACTGTCCTTCTTTGGAAAATTTAAAGAAAATGTTAAAATCTAATCACTGTAATAAACATGTAAATAACGACTTAAATTGTGCGTTAGAAAATGTATTTTTTATATACTACTACTGGAATTTGCTACACAGTAAAACCTTGTAAACAATTTTGTAAATAAAACTGTATATTAAATAAACCATTTTGTTTTTTCTCAAATAGTTAAAATGCTGAAAGTGGGAGTGATTAAATTTAATATAAATACCTGCAGCTCATTCAAAGTAAAAAAAAAAAAAATTAGTTCACATTTCGTTCGTGGACTGAGTGGTATTACAAGTTCTATTTATGGAGTCTATTTCAGCCAACTCTAGTTTTAAACAAAATTCTAAAAGAAAAACTAACAACGATGAAAAATGGTTGCTGACGTATGGACCGACTACGCTGTGTATTGAAAAAGCAAGAGCGTTAATTCCACCTGGTGTAAATAAGTTTATTTTATGTTTATATATAAATCGAGGATGGGTGAATAGTGGCATAAAATTCATACCTGTGACGTCTTCCATTGAAGAAACAAGAACTTTATTAGAAATTGTGTTTAAAAATTTCACATACAAATTACCAAGTGAGGAAAAAATGAAAAATCGACGGAATATTTATAAACACGCGGCACGGGAAGAAGCAGATGATGGAATGTTTTCTATTTGTATTGCCGAAGAACACGCCTACATATGTGTTGCTAAAGCTATGCATTCAACAGAAAATTATAAGGAAACCTTCTTTGACTTTCTGGAATTTCGTTACCGTAAAAATAAGGAAGAATTACGAAATATGTGATTGTAACTATTTATTATTACATACATGTACATTATTTTTAACACTTGTTATTTTTCTAAGACATAGCATAGATAAAGAATCTGCATTTAATTCATGTTCAGTACGCCTTGATATATATTCAACACGACGCGATACTCTTGCTACACAATCTTCAATACTTTTCATTTGATTCATTTTTATGACATGTAATGTATTGTTGATTAAAAGTAATGCTGTTTTACATATATCGAAATCAAATTCCATTATTGTCTTTACAATTAATTCTTCGTAAGTTAAATATATTAGTATTTTAAAAATATACACTGTATAAGCATATTTTTCTTTTTTGTTTTTAAAGTAATATTTCGAATATCAAAAAATTTGAAAGGTTTGTAATTTACTTCTCTTCTTGTATTAGTATATATTATATCTCTATAATCATTTTCTATGAGTTTCTCAATAAAAATATTTAACGCTAATAAACATACCTCTTCTTTCAAAGGATTGAGTTCGATATAAATGTCTATGTCAGAAAATCTGTCAGTCCGTCCTACCAAAAAACTAGGAAAGCCTCCTGCTACGAAAGATCTTAACGGTACAGATTTTAGAAATAACGTTATAATTTTTAATTCATCTCCCAGATTGTGTGAATATCGAATAGTTTCAATTAAAGGTTTAGAAGTCCAGAACTTTTTAGAGCTGAAATAATCGTAACACTCTCCCAATGTTAAATCTTTCTAAAATTAGTAAAATAAATTGATATTAATAATAATAATAAAATATTTATTTTTATTTATATTACATAGCTTGATCCCGCTTGGCTTGGTCCCGCTTGGGTCAAATTCTTCTGCTGCTCCTCCTCCTCCTCCTCCTCCAAATCACTAAAGATGTCTTCAAATAGCATTCTTTTTCCACCCGATTCCAGCATTTTATGTGTTTGTTGTTTTTGTTGTTCTTCTGTATTATCATCCAACAAATTAAATTTATACCTTTTAACAACCTTTTCTAAAATCTTGAAATCTTCATTGTTTTCAATTTTTGTTCTCATATAACGAACCGGTAAATTTCCAAACTTCCTTTTTAAGGTTATAGCCTTAGGACTGTATGTTAGTGATATAAAAATTTTATCACCTTTTTCCAGTATTTCTTTTACACCATACCTACAAATTTATACACAACAGTAGAATTACATCAACCCACTGCAAAACACACACACACACACACACACACACACACACACACTTTTCCCTAGCGGATAACAATCGGGCAGTGAACTGGTCACTCCGTCAAGCCGATCAAACCATACAGTTCGCACGTAGCCAGACAAAGCACTTGCTACACGCGAGCACATTATGATTCAATATGTAACTTATATCTATTCACACACACACACACTTTTCCCTAGCGGATAACAATCGGGCAGTGAACTGGTCACTCCGTCAAGCCGATCAAACCATACAGTTCGCACGTAGCCAGACAAAGCACTTGCTACACGCGAGCACATTATGATTCAATATGTAACTTATATCTATTCACACACACACACTTTTCCCTAGCGGATAACAATCGGGCAGTGAACTGGTCACTCCGTCAAGCCGATCAAACCATACAGTTCGCACGTAGCCAGACAAAGCACTTGCTACACGCGAGCACATTATGATTCAATATGTAACTTATATCTATTCACACACACACACTTTTCCCTAGCGGATAACAATCGGGCAGTGAACTGGTCACTCCGTCAAGCCGATCAAACCATACAGTTCGCACGTAGCCAGACAAAGCACTTGCTACACGCGAGCACATTATGATTCAATATGTAACTTATAATCTAACACTGTATATCTATTAACAAAACCAAAAATAACTTACTGGAAAAGTTGTTTTATAACAACGGACGCATATTTTAGAGGAAAATTAATTTTGTCCTCGGTATACACTACTATGGTGGTTGGAGTGGATGCCATTTCTTATAGTTGTTACTGCTGTTGCTACGTCTTGTAGTAATGAAGAAGAACAAACGAAGACTGGTGATTTTGCATGTTCATTTTAATTGCTTATATATGAATATACAAAAAAAAATCTATTAATATTTTGTAATTAAAGATTTCACGCTAGTTCCAACACATCATATATTTTGAATAACAACAACAACTAGATAAGCAAAATCAGCAAAACAAGTTCAAGTTCAAGTTAACAAACATGTGCTTATCATTAAAAAAAACATTTATCAAACATATGCAGCATTTTTTGTAATGAAAATTTTAGCTAAATAGATCGTCGAATTAATGAAAATCTCAGACTAGTCAAGTAGCCAGCAGAAGCATACAGCACTTAGATACCAACAACAACAACAACAACAACAACAACAATGGATAAATATTCAACAGAAACTGTCAAAAAAACTGAATTGGTGAGTAGACTACTTAAAACGAAAGAAGAATACAGACACCATATTCATTTACTTAAAAAAACTATTTTTATTTTAAAAAAAGCTTTAAAAAATAAGGTTTATGTCAATAATTATAACAAAGTTGAAACTAATCTAAGTATTTTAAAAAACTATTTGCAAACGTTTAAAATGAAAAGTAAAAGTAACAAAGTTTTAGCCAAAAGGCAGTTAATATGGCAAGACATAGACTCTTGCTTTAATGGTAGAATTAAGTCCGGAATTATCACAAATTTAAAATTTAAAGAACCAAAAGAATTTTTACGACAAGCATTTAGGATTTTTTCTTTCAGAGTTAAAAAAGAGTTAAATCATTGTTTGTTAAAAGTAAACGTTGTGTTTTCGGGATTATTTATAAAACCTCAAAATCTGGAAACATCAGTAAAGCATTTTTCAACAAAAAATAATATTATTGACCATAATACAAATATTTTTCAATGGTTTCAAGAGAACGTTGTTGATAAAATTTTATGTAAATTAGAGGACTTTCAAGAAAAAGATAGTGGTTGGGCTTTGTGTGAAATTTGGTATCTAAAAGTTAATATAAATAAATATAATCCAATTACAGTAGGTTTCAGCACATATGTAGAAGTACCTAAATTTATTCAAAAAACTAAGAGTGTAATAAATATTAAAAATAATGATTCATATTGTTTTTTGTGGTCTGTGGTTTGCGCCTTGCATCCACCACCTCAGTACAAAAATGTTTATCGTACATCGTCTTATCCTCATTTCAGTCAAGTTTTAAAATACAATGAAATTACCTTTCCTATGACTTTAAAAGATATCCCAAAATTTGAATCTCTAAACAGGTTAGCTATAAATGTATTTTGCATTGAAAAACAAACAATTTTACCATTAACTTTGACCAAAACAAATTTTCCCACAAAAATCAATTTACTAATTTTACCTTGTAATAACTCTAAGGAAATTAGCTATTCTGAAAACAATATTAACAGTAGTAGTAGTCGTTTAAACCATTTTCATTTTGTCTGTATTAAAAATTTAAGTCGATTATTAAACAAACAAGTTGGAAATGTACAAAATAAAAAATGGTTTTGTGAGCGATGTTTTAATCATTTTAAAAGTGAATCAATTTTATTAATTGTATTGCAGGTAGTAAAAGAGGTGGTCGATGGGATATATATTTAAGAACATCCACTCGACGATCATACAGTATCATTCGCTGTAATATCAGTTGTCGCTATTATTTATAACGTATAACCAAATTTTTTATCAAATAAATCTATCTAAATCTAAAGTTCCTAACGATGGCAGAAAATATGATTGGAAACGCTGTCCAAATTGAAGAAAATAATGTGGAGATCGCCGCTCAAATTGAAGAAAGAGAAGAGATTTTTAATAACTTGGAAGGTGATTCCATCAGTTATAAACATTCATTTTTGGACAAATCATCTAGGCTTGTTAGAAGATCATTCTTGTTTAACATTGATATTAATTATATTGAAGAGGAGGAAGAAGAAGAGATGGAGGAAGATGATCAGGAAATTGACGAAGGAGTGGACATGGATGGACAACTGCTAAATTTAGGAACCGAGGCTGACGTAAAAGTAAGCAAGTTTAGGGCTAGTGAATTATTTAATAATTTCGAAGAAAAAGATGTATGTGTTATACAAAGCTACACTAAAATTGAAAGTCGAACACTAGGAACATTTGCTATTTGCCTTCCGTGTAGTGCAATTCACATGAGATATTTACGGAGAGGGGAATCCGATCATGTGAGCTGCCACTACAAAAGAGCTTATGTTGTTAGTGCTTCTGATTTACATTGTGCTATTTGTAGGATACATCTTTTTCTACTAATTCCTGAACATGCTTGCTTTTACTGCAATAAAAATGAAAAAAAAGATATAGACGATTATGTTGTTAAATATTAATATTAAACATAGTTTGTAAATGTGATGGGTAGATTAGTTTAACAATATTAATTTTAAATATAGGTTATAAACGTAATGGATAGATAATGTCAAAAATATTAATTTTAAACATAAATTGTAAAGATAATAAGTAGAATACGTCAAGAATATTAATTTAAAAATGTCAAATGTTACTATAAACGGTTATATATTTTCAGTGCTATATGCAAAATACTTCTTTTTATTCTAACATCTGACACTGTATTTGTAAATGAAATAGCTAATCATATGTAAAAAAAAAAGTGTCGATTATGTCAACTGCCACTAGAAGCACTCATATATTAGCATAACATTTTGTTAACGCTTGTTTCTGTATTCAATTGAGTTTTCTCTTACTTGATGCAAAGTATATTAATATTATTAGTATAATTAAAAAGTAGTAGATTACGCTATGCCGGTCCGACAATCAAAAACGTCATTTTTACATGTAAATTCCCATAAGAAAATTTAAGCTTCGATTTGCAAAAGTGGTGCCATTTTAGGGCGTGGCACTTTTTGTGTCAACCCATAACAATTGTTTTGTTATGTAATGTGAAAATTAGTATGTATTAAAAAACTTGTTAGATCATTGTTGTCGTTTCAATATAGGAAAAGGAAAAAATGTGTGTCAATTATTATATATATATTTACATTTACTTTTTTTACAAAATTATTTGTTACCAGAGTTTTCACAAACACAAATTATAAAAAAAATATTATCCTCTTTTTAAAATTACAACAAAATGATGTCTAATTACATCTTTGAAGATTTGTACCAAATAGTAATATCTAGTGCGACATACAGGACAATTGTTTACCATTATAGAACAACAATTTTCATCATTCCATCTTAAAATACATTTTACAGTAAGTTTTAAATCTCACAACAATGCAAAGCTCATTAGTGCTGCTATTTATTATACTTTTTTGTAATTTTTTTGGATTATCTTCTCAATACACAGAGGAAGAAGAAGAAGAATACAGTTACAATTCAGTGTACATAAACGATAGAGAGTACCATATCTTGAAACATTTAAGTTTAAGGACATTTCAAGACACGGGATATAATGTCTGGTTCCACACACATTACAATCTAATAAAACCAGATGAATATGTAAGACACAATGATAAAATATATAATTTGGCTAAAGTTCAAATTGGTATCATACCGAAACTAATAAACAAAGTTTCGAATGTGAGTTACGTTCCTGTAGATATTAATGAACCTGCAGATATACATTGTATTCAATATACATCTAAATATTTTCAAAACAAAAATGTATACATAGAAAACAGACTAACAATGTTGGATTATTTATTTAACACAAACTCAACCTTTGAGACCTGTCTTATAGTATACCAATAACAATATATAAATCTATCTACAAAATTTCTATGTTATCTGACTTGGGGAGAGAGACGTTATGAAACCAATAAAGTCGGTAAGCTTTAATGAATCAAAAAATCATATACACCTAATGATTGTTTGGAGTTATGCATACAGAAGAGCTCGAAAAGATGAAGAAATTATCAACAAAATTCATTTTCAACGACGAATAGCTAATTTAGAATTAATTTTAAAATATGTACTTGATGAAAATCATAGGACTAGAATTTATATTGAAAGGTTTAATTGATTTAAATAATAAAAAATATATTAAAGATATAATTATTTGTTTCATTTATTTTCGGTTAGACGAGGCTAGGCTAGGCTCATGAAATTATACCAGAGGTGCGGCGTGAAGCCCTACAAACATTCTATTTTTTTTTACCACATGTGTTGTACTGTATAACTGCGTATTATTACTATTATTGCTCGTTTAAAAGATAAACAAGATCATCTAAATTGTTTACTTATTACGACGTACTGCATGGCGGTAGTAGTCTAGAAGTTAAAAATTTGACAAAAAACAAATCTCGATGTCGACGGTTCGAATCCAGGCGGGCGCGTGGGCTTTTTTTTTTATAAGAAACAAATTAGTAATAATTATAGGGGTGCATGTGTGTGAGTGCCAAAAAGACACTTCAAATATAAAAGGCCTTTTTGAACCCGTACACTAATAAGGCCCTTCTGGTCAACAGCCTCTGGTCATTGTCGACCACTTCTTCTTCGGCCATTTTCAGGAATTTTTCAGGATTGTGTCACTTCGTCGCCGAAGAAGTTGGACACACCCAATCTTTGGACAGACAGGCCATCCTCGGTCACAGTACCCCGCCTTGTATACTACTTAGGTATGTAACCACACCTAACCAAGTAAGTGAAAACACCATGTTTTCTAGACGACGTGGTATTTCCGCTATAATTTTTCGAAAACACCACCAGTCTTACGGGAAAATTTGTACATGAGTGGAATATTCATTGTAATTCGAGAGTACTTTATGATATTTTTTTGCCAACCTTTAGTCTAGAATTTGAAACTGTCATTGTATTTAAAAAAAATAGACCGTTTAATCTTCGTATTTTATAAAATGCTCGAAAATATAAATACGTTTTTTTGCACATTTCGATTGTGATTATGACAGGTATTTATTTGATACAACGGACAACTTGTCAATAAAAAGAATAATAAAAGATGCTAAAAGTTACACTTATCTTGCAATAATGGTATTATTCCTATTTTAAAGACGTTTTGCTTATTTAAAAGAAACACATTTTGAACCTAAGTACCCGCGCGGACAATCTAATTTGTGGCTAGTTTAATAATGAAGTATTGCCAACTTTTAACCAAACATTTTGAACTGGCACTGTATCTCTAAAAACAACCGAAGGTTACGCTGTACTTTTGGCTATCCGTAGGGCATGATGATGATGATGACCTGTTGGAGGAATACGAGCAATTGCTACACAACAACGATTCGCCGTTTCCTGAAGTAACGGAAAAATGGGAGTTACTCTATCGTCTTCGCAACCATTCAAAGGAGGATATTAATGACTACGTTAAATATTTTCCCGGTTTACAGCAGCCACTAGGTTATACCCTTCTAATTAAGGATTTTTTGATTTTGTATCCTGGAAAGGAAAATATGTTATTTGTAAAATGGTCCACAGTGTACCCAGACATGTTAAACATTTGTGAAGTAAAGAAAGATTCCTTCCTAAAGAAACTTATTGAAGATTACATCAATATTAAGACCAATGGTAATTCAGTTATTACCTGCATTATTTCTTATGTTTCGATATTATATTGAATACTGCCTTTTTTGCAGATGACTTTTTCACCTTAACTCTCTTGCCACTGCTGCTTCCTTGTGTTTCAATCCAAATAAAACGCAAAAAAGGGAATAACAATAGTGCATCATTCAAACCCTCAAAAATTAAACAGATGAATGGCTTTATTTTGCACGTTAAGGTAAGGGAAATTGCGGGATTATATAACTTATAGGTTACTTCGTGTATTCCACGGTTTACAGGACCAAGATGATCTCCTGCCTGCGCTAATCGCAAGAAGAGATAGGTATCTCAAATATTTTTTGACGGAACAACCGATAGCCGCAATCGTAGGATCTTCAATAACCAACATTGAATCATCCTTTGTTGTGGTAAACACGACGCTATATGCTATGGAAACACCACTAAAAGCAGTGGATACCTGTTTTAAAATGTGCTATGCTTTAAACGCCAAATACGCGATTGAAGTACAAAGTGTCTGGACATTTATTCAGAAGTATTTTTTTGACATTCACACTGTACATGACAGACAGTTCGTATGCGTTAATACTTTAACTGCCGATTTGGCAATGCCAGTAAGCTTCGCATTGTAATAAGTTCATAGGTTGTGTAACATATAGGACTACCTCCGCATATTATTGATTACTGTAATTATAAATATTGTTGCATATATATAATATCATATACTATTATTAAGGCTATTTTTAACAAAATGCTTTGCGTATATTGCCAAAGAGTGTTCGGAAGCCCTAAAAGTTTCTTATACCACCTAAAGATAATACACATGCACGTCCGCGAGTACCGTTGTGGAGAGCAAGACTGTCACAGAAACTATTCAAATATAGCTGCGTTTCGCAAGTACATATATAAACACTTTTTTGTATCTGAAAAGCGTAATACGGCTTCTACCATTGCAGATACTGTCTCAAACGCTAATGACTTCAATATATCATGCCTGCACGTCAACGTTGATCGCTACACCAAATTCTGAGAATACGTCGCCTTTGTCTCCTCCCTTAGACATGCCAGACTTATGCAAAGAATTTACAGATACCGTTGCTACTTTTATTTCCGAAATGTATAATAATTCCTTAGTGCCAAGAAATTTTGTTAATTTCGTTATCACCCAAATAGACATAATATTTTGCAGAGGACTTATTGAAAATTTGTCCGAAGTTGTACGCGATCAATTATTTCAATTGCAAGCAACACCAGAGCCGGTACACACTGAACATAAGTGTCAAAAATTTTTTAAGAACTGTGGAAAATATAATTCGCCAGTAAATTTTAGAATTTAGAAACTCGTTATGTGTGGAAAAAAACAAAGGCAGGTAGTGTCTCGTTCTCTCAGCTACTATAAATTATATAAAAAGGCTTAATTCTGTGAAAAGTTACGAAAATTTTATTCAAGGTCGTTTGTGGCATAGTATACTGCAAAGTACATGTCCTCAAGAAAACGAAATAATTTTGCCGCTTTTCTTATACTTTGATGATTACACTCGGGAATGCTTTGGGTTCTCGCGAATAGAACCAAATTAGGTGCTTTATACGTAAGCATTCCATGTTTGCCTCCTCATTTGTTTAAGGCACTAGATTCAATTTTCCTATTTGCATTGTTCAATTCCAACGATCGAACAGCATTTGGCAATGCGGCAGTTCATTCAGGAACTGCAAAAATTACAAGACAATGCAATTGAAATAGAAAATTGTTCGAACGTTGTACGTTTAAGTTTTCGACTCGCTTTGGGCTTTGATTCTGGGAGATAATTTAGGACTCCATTCGATCCTAGCCTTTAACGAATCGTTTTCCTCTACCTTTTGCTGCCGATTTTGCAAAACTCGCAGATAAGACCTTAAAACAGCTGCAGCAAATTTTACCTTATTCTTTTTTCCATGCAGGCGACTGAATATCTGCAATGTCGATTGAGTTTAACAAACTTTGTGATAGTAACTATGTCTTAGAAAAAATGCCGGAAATTGTGGAAACAATGTCAACATTTTCACATTTTAATGTCCAAATTTCACATTAACAGGATACATTAGTTTCCTATAGTGCACCGCCAATCAAATCGTCTCAGCAACGTTGGGGGCGGAGCGAAGGGTGACAGCATTTGCCGAGTTATTTGAAAATGCGGAGATTGTTTACACGCCTTTGTGGTATTTAGAAAATAGATTCTCTGATTCTCATAATATGAAATTGAAATACCTATTTAAATTTATTAATAAAAGAAAAATGGGCAAGTTCCACATCGAAATAAGGTTTAAACGGTAGCTTTTTAAAAGATATTTATTTTATTTCATTGAAATACATGCCTATTCAATTTGTTTACATACAATTAATGTATGTGGGTTTTTGTATGTAATAAGTTCAGGGTTTGTGGTTTCTCTAATCTATAATTAGTGTAGCGTCGCCTACTCCTTTTAATTTTAGAGATAGAAAAGCCATTTTCTAAATGTTTCGTGTCAATATTACGGTTATCATTTTTTAAAAAATGTAAAATTTTGGGTAAGAAAATTTATATTAATTATTATTTATATCCTTGTCCATAATTTATCTATAAAAATGCTAATATACATAAAGTAAATACACTGACCGGCACAATAAACCGGACACTTAAATTTTTTCCATAAGACGCAATGCAAATAAGCTCTACTACAAACTCCGTATATCTTCTATCACACCCCACAGAATGTCTAGAAATAAAAGTAAAAGAAAAAACACTCTGTAGAGTGTGCTGTTTGCAATTGGATACTGTAAGTAACTGGGGATGGTAGCCCTGCTTTTTCTGGACAATCTGTTTTTTTAATCTCTTTGATGGATGATTTATTAAGGAAGATATACGGAGTTTGTAGTAGAGCTTATTTGCATTGCGTCTTATAGGAAAAATTTAAGTGTCCGGATTATTGTGCCGGTCAGTGTAGTCTTAGGAATGAGGGAAAACAGAATAAGATCTATATAGAGGTTATCCATAAAATTTATTTTCGGGTATTGCATACATACATATAGGATATACATAGGTAATAAACACAAAGTTTATAGTCTTAGAATATATTATAAAACTTAAAGTACAGAGATTGTGTGGTATGTTGTAATATAGGTGGAGTAAATAATATATACAATTAAATATTTAAAACAATATATTAAATTAGAGCAAACCACAACCTATAGAAAATCTAATATAGAAGACACCAACACAAACTACAGTGGTAATTTATACAACTAAAAAGTAATATATTTCAAACATATAATATATTAATAAACGAAAACCTTATGAGCCCAAAATATAATATAAACCTTAAAGTACAAAGATATTATGGCAAATAATATTTAAAGCAATAGAGGCTGGGGATTTTAAATGGAACGGTGCTTATAGGGGATCTGGGAATGAGATTTCTATAAAATCCAGAAAAATCTTTGAGGACGTATTTTTGGATTTTAGAGCCATCTCATTCCCAGATCTGCTGTAAGCACCATTCCATATAAAATCCCCACCCTGTATATTAGAGCAAACCAGAACCTATAGCAAATCTAATATACCAAACACCAATACCAACCATATAGCGGTAGTTTATATGACTAAAAAAATACTATATTTTAAACACATAATTAAAAACTATCTAAATTAATCCATAATCTATTTATTCCAAAAGCCCAAAACATAGCAAGCAGATTACCATCACGTCCATCACCCATTCTAAAAAGTATAAAAATTTATTGTAATATACATAAAAAAACACAATAATTATTATATAATAATAGTTTTTTATAATAGTGAAATGCAATGACACCCTCTTCTCTGAATAATATGTTTCCTTCTCAATTTTCCACTTTTTGCAGTCTCTACCCTGATCAATGCTATTTCTAAATTTTCTGTACTCTGCCATGAACCTGTCAAACGAATTTTCATCCAAACCTCTACCAAAATTACACATTTCTTGCAAGGCAATCTAGGAATAAAATAATATTCTGTTAGGAAATGCATTTATTTTTTTTATTGTGTACCTTTCGTCTATCTTCAAAAGAAACTGGCTCCTTTGTGTTTGAACTCTCTTTAATAAAATGGTCTAAATCATCCTGGTAAAGCAATTTGCTTGTTGTTGGCTCGTCGATATTTAAATTATCCGTGTCAGAAGGTGGAGAACCTAAAACAGACTCATACAAGGCTACTGCGTGTATGTGTTTACATAGTACATTTTTTAGAGAATTTTAAGGACACTGGCATACATGAGCCTTTGTGGGCGTGATGTCACAATATGTATTATATTTAAAGAAAACAGCAGTTTTATCAAACCTAAAGGTTAAAGATATCACATTAAGGAACTTCCAAAAAAATTTCTTTGTGCACAAGAATCAGCCGAAATTACAAAAACTTTATGGTCATGTTGCGATTCCATACTAGGAGAATTTCGAAAATAAGTAACTTTTCTAAAATCTAAAATCCTTTTTTTGCTGTTCTGCTTTTTTTTGATTAGATAACCAAGTTTTTAATTGTTCTGGGGTTTTTGGCGATAATACTGCAGTTTTTTTAATTAAAATCTGGCACTGTTGCAATGATGACAGTTTTTGTAGTTTTTCCAGGTTTCCAAATTCCTTTCTCACTGCAGTCCTCTCTTCGCCGGTCCACCTTCTGGGAATGATTACTGCAATGAACGAACGAAAAACCATAAAAATGTAATTTAAAAGTGCTCTTATTATCTCAATATTTTGGCTATAATTTTAAAACATTAGTTAGTATTTTTGGTTTCTTGTTAAGGTACCTATTGTTGCAACTAGCAATTAATAAGCAATTATACATTATACATACCTTGTATAGAGTTAATTAAGTAACGATAGCATAGAAATAGTTACAGGTACCTAGTAGATATTATAGATTTAGTATATCAGTCTACACGTATGTAATTATTATTTCTTTATAGTTTTGTAACTTTTATCACAAACATAAATTAGGTACTTCAAATTATTATCGATGTTAGACTAAACAAACCTAACCACTAATTTTGAAGAGAAAGCACGAATTTGTAAAGTCACAGTGTATCATATTTCATAAAGGGTTGTTTGTTTACGTAATCGAATTCTGGGTCGACGCAGGTTAAGCTCTTCGGCCTAAAACGAATGTATCGGTATTTTTATTTTTTAATATAGACCGAATCGTTGACTTTTAAGCAGCGTTTTATTTTTGATCATAATACTATATTTTTATGAAATAGGCTAGGTAATTGAATTCCATAAGACAAAAAAAAGTTGCTATTGGATTCTGAAAAACTGTAATCTTGGCAACATCGGGAATATTACTAACGGATTCGTCGTAAGGTTTGTCAAGTTATTAATTAAATTATCTACTTTACTATAAGACCACGATGAAAGTTATTTAGCTCGCACGCTAACAGTTCAACCAAAAGAGGTAAAGGGATTAAACTTACCGGTTTTTCTCCCTTTTCCTTTTGAAGTAGATGGGTATTCGATACTATTACTTTCCGTTACTTCTTGTACTTTTTCTTCTTCTTCTTCTTCATTGTAGTCACTGTCCGAAGAACGGTCGTTCTCTGGAAACGAGGCTCCCGTTGGCGATTCTGTAGTAGCGCTCTGTTGAGTTTTTTTTCTTTTTTCTCTTTTCCGTTCCTGTTTCTGTTCCTTTTCTTGTTCCTGTTCTTCTTGATTTTCGGCATTGTCATCCTCTTCGCTGTCGCTCTCGTCATCCCCGTCTTCCTCGTCGTCGCCCATCGCAGCTTGTAATAAACGAGACACCTCTGACATGTCAACAAAACCATCGGGAACTCTATAAATATTTTTGTGAATTTGTTTATCGTGTCCCAAAAAAATTGCCAAATCGGTCACTTGACTCTCTTCAACACGAAGCATCGCAGTATATGTTGCAATATGTTTCCGAAGAATAGTACCTCTCAAAGAAAAGGGTCGTTTAGCTCCGCATTCTAACGCAAATTTACGCATAAGAGGACACGCTCTTAGATACTCTTTTTGAAGTGGATGTGACTTGGGGAGGGCGAATACGTATTGATTCGTGGATACTATTTGAGCTTCCTTTCGAAATTTAAGAATAGTCTCAATACATTTATTTAAAAAATTATCTAAAAGAGTGGGAACGATTCTGCCCTTTTTGTCTCGAATAGTTAGACGTATAAATATCGGTATTTAAGGTTTTGTCAAGAGTCTCTTGATTTCTGTAATCTTCAACTAAAAGTCTTTCGATTTCTCCTGCTCGGCGACGGTTAAACATCTGAACGAGAATAAGTGTTGCTTCGCTTAATTTTTTCCATGAGTTCAAATTAAACGATTTTTGTAGAATCGCCATTGAATCAAAAGCCATAGTGTTGAGGTATTTGTACATTTTTTGTATATCACTTTTGGATGAAAGCAACGGTTTTTTTCCTCGCCGTTTTTTCGTTTGATCTTCGACCACTTTTCGATTTACGGTTATGCTAAAGTCTTCTTCAAAAAGCAAAAGAAAATTGTCAATATGTTTCCTGGTTTCTTTATCTTCCTTTTTAATGCATTCCACAGCCAACAGCTTAGCACACTTTTTCAGGAGCGTTCCTAGTGAAGAGGCGTTGGATGGTGAGTCAAACATTTTGGTTTTCTGATTATATTTGGCGCATTGTCGAATTGCTTCTATTGTATTATCATAAAAGCGAGGATGAAAACCCTAAGCCAGATCTGTTATATCTTTATTCAGATTACGAATTGCGATTTTAAAATGACTAAGAAGTCCTAACTGACTTCGTATCATGTCATGTTGATGATCCAGGGTGTATTTTTCGCAGAGTCTATTTCCTAAAATAATTAAAAGGTCGTCGTATTTTATAGTTATCAATACTTCGTCATCTTGCATTACAGGTAAAATTTGACTTTTCATGATTTGACTGGCACGATGATTAGTGGAACCTGTTAATCTTCTTCCATCCACGGCTTGGCCTCGAGTACCCTTCTTATGATTCGGGTTGCATTTTTTGTAGTGAAGGCGTAGAGTCTATTTAGAAAAATATCCTAGACAATGACTGCAACAAATATAATTATCGGCCGTAGTTTTAAATTTTTCCTGTGCCCGTCGACACGTAATTAATATTCCGGTGTTTACTTCGGTATCCGTATTGTGTATATAATCTCCTTTTCTACGAATCATCTCGATAATTTTTAGGCGTTCAGGATTATATTTCGGAAAATGAATAAATTTTTTTACTTCTTCATTTTTTGGTTTATACTCAAGGTGTCTGGCAAACTTTGTTCGTAATGTTTTGCAATAAGGGCACAGGTGCTTTTTCGTCATTTTTTTAGAAATTGGGACAGATAATAATTCCTTACTATCCATGGTCAGTCCAAGTTAGAGAAGTCGTAGACAACGTCAAAGCCGTTAATAGCTGGTAACTTTTAAAATTTAAATCTGGAAGTAAAGAAAAGGCGCTTGTTTATATGTACCTATACTCGAATCGTGGCCTTATAATAAAGTCGCAAAGACCTTCATCTGAAACGGTTTCGGATGATTTTGAAACTAAAACTAAACATAAATGGCTAAGACTAACGTATCTCTTGTAGGCGTTTATTTTTTATTAGTTCCCAAAGAAGTGGATTCTAAGAAAGCTGGCGCTAACGATGAACCGATGAATATCAAATAACCCCAAAATGCTTGAAGACCAACACACGCACACGATACCCGGAAAAGTTAAATCTTATCTCTCTCAGCGATATTTAAAAAATTGCAATTCTTTGCAGAATTTTGAAGGTTTAATTTTCAGTGGCCGAAAACTTGTAGTCCGAACCATAATAAACAAAACATGAGATTGATACAGCAACCTCTGATCTAGACCACTTGACAATAACACTCTGTACTGAGGAGTGCAATGGACATCAAAACGCGAGGGTCGTCTCCAGACACAGAGCCTTGTTGAATACCCTTATGAGTCGTGCAATGGTCCCAGACCTCCTCAAGGTACCAACAAAACTATTGCCAAGACACCACAGGCAAGACAGTCACAAACGCACAGAAGGTATAATTAAAATATCTTAAACTGTGTTTCTTTTGAATAGTACTAATTAAATCAATAATAATAAAATATCGATAAAGGCAAATATGTAGAAAAGTATACCCTGTGAGAAAACTCACCCTTTCTTGTAGCTTAGCACTACCACAAAATTAACACAATTAGTATGCCCGTAATTTTATTCACACTCTGTTAAACGAAACTAAGATTCGAGTGAAATCAAATAACAAACTAATATAACGTTGGGCCTTTTCGATAATATGCTTGAGTCATAAAGAGATCATTATATTTTAGCTTATTAATACATTCGGCATCGAAAAGCGAGCGCTATGCTTGAGAAACATTATACAGTGAAAACAAAGCAGAGCAATAGGTTTATCTTAATGGCCTGACGAAAAATATATGATAGGCTATTTTACGACTATTTTCCTGTTGGTAAAATAAATACTAGAAAATATACAGGGTCTTACATAACCATAAAATTCATTGATTTAATGAATATTTTACATACCATAAAGTAAAACTATTTATTAATAAAATACATATCAATACCGGAATTTCTGAAATTTTCGTATTCGACTAGCCGTTTTTCAATTATTCGAATAGTCGAATATTTCGAATATTCCAAATATTTTAATAATTCGAATATTTGACTATTTGAATAATCCGATTTTTCGAATAATTTAAATTAATTGTTTAATTATTCGAATACTTCGATTATTCAAATATTCCAATAATCAATTAGGATGGTAGCCAAATATTTGAACAGCAGTTTATTTAAATTTAAACCTATTACATACCCCATATCATATAATACAGTAGTATGTCGGACTATGTCCCCAGATAGAGAGCCCCAGAGGACAAATGCAATAAATTAAAAATGCGCAAAGGAATGAAAGGAGTTTAGGATTTGGTTTGTTTTATACAGAATGTTTGAGACAACGAAAACAAGACTTTCGTCATGTGTTTACATTTTGAGCAACTTCAAAAATGAGCTAGGGTTAAAATTAATTTATGAGCAAAAAAACTAGTGCGAAAAAGAAAGAATATTCAAATAGTCGAATTATTCGACTATTAGAATAGTCGATATATTCGAATTATTCGAATGGTCGATTTTTTTGGCTGACAAAATATTCGAATTTAGAATAGTCGAATTATTCGAATAAAACCCCGAGCCCTAAATCAATACGTTTATCCAAAGAAACTGGTAACAAAACTATTAATAAAGGTACTTTGTATTGAAAAAAAAGCGTATATTTCATAAACCTCCGTTTAATAAACGGAATTCATTAATATTATGAAATATTTTCGAGTATACCGGGGTCCGTTAGTTCAATAAACTAAAGTATTAATGCAATGTACAGTTTGTTGCTTAATGCTTTAAGACACTGATATTATGTACATATTTTATTAATGTTGTTCGTTAAAAATGATAAAGCTTTTCATGTATTCAGTAAAATAATTAATTGAACGGATGTAAAATGCACTGCCTTAATCAATATTTTACATAGTCTAATGTAAAATTATTTATTAATAGAATAAACAACGATGCGTTCATTCAATGAAAGCAACTATAGACTTATAATAAGTGTATGTACATTGGATTAAAACGCTAGGCACTGAAGGGGTCAGAAGTGTAATAACAACACATTGTGTCAAACATTTTATTATTAGGAAAAGAAACAGTAAAAACATTTATTTTTGGTGAAAATCTACATTACAATCAACGTATACACCTACACCACATTTTTTACACATTGCTCTAACTGAATAATAATAGAATGGCATGCTGCATTTGCACACCTCCATCTTTTTTTGTTAGGAATGTAGATCATGAAATGATCCACACGATCATATCGCACGTTGTCGCCGATCCTGGTACTTGAGCTACTTGGCAAACTTGAAGATGGGCGGCCTGGTCCTTTTGATGCAGTTCTATACCTCATGAGATACGTCGTGGCAATTTGCCTACGGAAGTCAAGTTGCGAAGTGGTATTTCCAGCTCTGTTGTATATATACCATGCATTTTCTTTTGTCACGTCCACCATCCAAGTAAACAAGCACCACCACCACTTTTTACAACGGATAGCAATCCTACATCTAGCTATGTTTTGATCCATTAGATCTGTCCCCCCCCCATGGAATTGTTATATCTGTCAGTTAAATGTGGTCGTGGCACATGCACCATTTGTTTTTCTTTTTGCGAAAACCTTTTCACATGTGTTATAGGTTCAGTACCGAAGCACGTTGACGCCATAGATACGACGTTATTATCCATCCATTTGACATATAAAATGCCACTCTCCCGATCCAATATGTAATGGTAGTCACTTCGATTTGCTTTTTTTTTGACAATTCGTTCTTTGACGGCAAAGGAATTTCCTTGGGCAAACGATTTTCCCTCGTAGTTCCTGTACACCAAATATCAATGTCGCGCATTCCTTGCAACAAATTGGCACTCGTGAACAAATTATCGGTGTAAAATTTATATGGAAGGTTTTTCTTGACATGGCGAAGTTCGTCAATCATCATGACTAACGGGGCTTTAGATTTTCCGTAACGAACTTCAACATCCTCGTTGCTGCGGGGATTTTTACCCTGATATATGTCGAAGTGTATCAGATATCCACCGCGAGTATTTAGTGACCACATCTTGTATCCAAAGTGGATTGGCTTGCCCCTAATAAACTGTTTACAGCTGTGCCTGCCGAAGTATTTCACCATTGACTCATCATAATTTATTTCTTCCTCTGGTGTAAAATGTTCCAAAAACTTTGTCTTCAATTTGTCCATCAATGGACGAACTTTCCATGCTTGGTCCGTTTGATCTGGATTGTTGTTGTCCGCGAAGTGAAGAAATTTTAAGACTTGCTCAAATCTATTTCTTCTTATAGCATTTTTAACCATAGGATGTTCCACATCTGCTTTGGAGTCCCAATAAAATCGGCGCCCAGGTTTGGTGTTATAGCCACTAAGAATAAAAATACCAAACGCGCATTTTACTTCATCCAGAATTATATGCGGATCTTGATAATTCTTGAATAATGCATAATTTTTTGTTTCTTCTTGAACGTGGTTATAAATGTCTTCGGTCCAAAATAGCTCAAATAACTTCAGTAGGAGAAAGGTCAACTTCAATTCCGCTTGTGCCCGAAGTTGTCGACCAGAGAGATGATTTAGATCTTCATCGCCGTCTTCGTCCCCAGAATCGTCGTCAGTTAGAGAGCTAACTTCAGGGGACTCCACATAAATTTCTTCAACATCCATGGTATCATCGGCATAAGCTATTTCCAATACTTCCTGGACAGAAAAGTTCTTTCTAAAACAAAAATCAAGAATTAACGATAAATACTCAAAACCAGAAAATACAGTAGTGTATTATCCTAGCGTTGCATATATGCAACACGCGTGTTTATGCCAACGTCTTTTGAAATCTAATAAACATAACCTCAAAATTGTAGGCATACCATTCTAATACATCCATAGTAAATATATAAATGCTAAAATACTATCAAATTTCGTATAAAAAAAAAATAAATAGTACTTACTCGAACCGTAGGTCCATTTTTTTCTGTTTTTTACAACAATAGCTCACAAAACCACAATTTTAAAGAACACATTCCAAGAAATCGTTAACATTCGATGACGGTTTATTTGATAAACGACATCTATCCGCCAGAGCGCAAAGTTTTTCCGTTACAGCCTAGTTTTGAACCTCTAATTTACGTTGCACCTATGCAACGCTAGGCGTTAAAGGGTTTATAAGGAATAATATTTTTCTCAGTGCAGTTATTACTGGGTGGCCACTCTTACAGTGGATACCGTTAAGTTATCCGAAGACTAGTTAGTTGCATAGATATTAACATTTTGTTTTTTTTTTATTTTTTTGTAATCTTTACACCTGACTTCTTTTTTAATATTTCAAGACCGTCGAGCTCAGTTGGAGAGATATTAACTTTTGTTTTTTTTATTCTCACCACCAACTTCCTTTATAATATCTCAAGACCGTCGCGCTATTTTGCATACGACCTTCGGCCATCAAACGTCTTTGCCGCTGATGAGTTTATCGCGGAGCGTATGTTGACTATAATTGGCAGGTTAGTGAACCCTTTGGCTCGTAACATTTATCCCTAACAGGCCAAAATTATGACATAATATAATTGCAATTGTTCGACAAAAATATTGCGGTTAAAAATAACAATCAGACAAAAAATTGAAATTTTATTTGGATTCTATTCGGACACATTTGGTACACCAATCGGCTTTCATAATGGCGTTGCGAAATGTCCCTTGTGACCTTCCCTTCGAGGACAGTGATGTTCGAGGGTCGTCAATATCCTGAGCCATCTAAAAGGAAACACACTTTACAGCTAACACCTTAAGCATACCAAAAACAAAATTTAATTTCACATATGTACATAATTTTTGTTGTCCTCAATCTATGCGTTATATATATATTTTCTTTGGGGACCGTCCTCAAAGTATACAGAAGTCCCCAAAGTATGCGTTATACCAGTAAAAAGTCCCCAAAAAATGCGTTGTACATATATATATATATATATATATATATATATATATATATCAAATGAGGAAAATTGAAAATTGTATTCTAAGCAGTCTTAATCGTCGAGATAATATATATATATATATATATATATATATATATATATATATATATATATATATACACTTCCCCAAAAAATTAACGCACCACCAAAAAATAACCAAAAGTTCAAAGCAAGATTTTATCAAAACTACTGGTCCGATTTAGACGTTTTTTTTTTAATGACAGGTTGTGCCATCCACAATGTTAGTATACTAACGGTATTCTAATAAAAATCTTTTTTTTACTAATACCGGGTGTAGCAATTATAGCGTGTTTTTTTAATAAAACTTGTAACACCCTGTAGAGTTGATCAGTTACAATATCAAGTTGGAATTGAAATCACGCCATAGCCTTATCTTTTTTTTACATTTTGTTTTTTTATTTACTCCTTTATCTTTCTTATTAAACGAGAAACAGCATTTTATAGCATAACATGATTTTATTGGTTTTAATTTACATTTTTCTCACTAAAGTAAGTAGCAGGCTATGGAAAACCAAAGTAACAGTAATTGTCAAAAATGCAGATGCTTTTTGTCACTGTCAGTCCGCTTTGTATGAATGTAGATCAATATGCAACGTGAAACAAGAAATCTTACTCGCGAAGAATGTTGTAGTATGGAAAAGTATCACCCTGTATAGCGGATTGTTATTATTAGTATATTGCAATTGTTTAATATGTAATTGCGAAATGAGCACGCTGACGAGGCATCGTGCTAATGGCAATGTACTGTATGCAGTCCGAGATACAGGGATATTGTAACTAGCTATAGACGAGAGTGGTAGTAAGGGCAAGGGCGGACCTTGTTGGTCCGGCCCTTGGGCTGTACTATTGTAGTCATAGTAAGAGTCAATAGAAGGTGTTGTTAGTAAGCGTCTTTCTTTATCCAACAACCTGGACAGAAGAGCAAATGAACCACCCTAAGAGATACCTTATTCAAGCCCTATTCATAAGTTATTACATTGAGATACTTGACTTAAAGATCCTGCGTCAAAGAGCTGTATAAATTAAGAACATGATTATCCAAGAAACCAGATGGACCAGAAGGACATTTTTTTTAGGTTTTATTTTAGGTTCAAGAGAGAACGAAAATAAGATATGGAAATGGGGTTTGGAAAGAACGAAAAATTGGTGTATAAAAGACATAAATTGTAGGCTTAAGGTACTAGAACTATCAATAAACTTAAGGTAATAGAATTATTAACAGGCAATAAGTCATTTTAGAATAGAATTTAAGATTATTATCGGACAATATGTCGTTTTAATTTAAATAGGGTGTGTTTTTATAAAATTATGTTGATATTTAGTATAAAATTGTAAGTAAGTGTATATTAATTTAGGGAGCAAAATTATTAAAACCGTTAAGCACTACCTACGTAACAAATGAATTCTCGTCTTAGAAACAAATGTCAATTAATAATGATTTTTTTTAATCTCTTATCTCTCGCAAAAGGAAAGGATGCACATTTAAAAATAGGTAATATATTAAAATAAGAAAAAACAAATTTAAAAAAAAAAAAATACTCATAGTGGACATCAGATGTTGATTGACGTAGATATTATTCTAAACTTCGTAATATTATGCCAAGACGACTTGGGCTGAGAGTTTTGCTATTTATTAATTTTAATTTATTATAGGTATCCAATATAATTATTAATAGTATTCATTAAAACCTTAGAGAATGATATTTTTATGTATCAATCGGATCAATTGAGACTAATAAGCAAACAACATTTTAAAAGTTTGATTAACAAAGCAAATTCATGCTAACCTACTTAATTTGTTGTTACCAAAACCATGCATTCTAAAAAGATGTGGCGTCATTTTACTGAACTGTTTAATTTTAACAAACATAAAAATACTAAAGCAATAATTTTCTCAGTTTTATATTAGAATTCATTAAGGAATTAAATTAAGCGATAAATTGAGATCCTCACAAAAAATATTATTAGTTCTTTGTATTGACTTTTTTTAAACTAATATAACACAATATCAAAGTTCGTTGTTCGCTTCATAACCCTTAAAGTATCGCTTTTTAGTGGAAATAATATTCAAATTCTTTAAATGCTTTTGTGTGTTTCAAAAAAGTATTTCAAACAAGAAAATTATCGTTCTGCAAAGTCACTACGGGTTGTAATTTTTAATATTGAATTTTGCTAACGTTATTAAATGAGTAAATACGTCACACATTTTACACAATCTGAGCATTTCGGATGGATTAAGTACAAAACATTTTTTTGAAGAATATATACAATTTAGTTATTTTTTTAGTATCTCAAAAAAAAAAAAAAAATTAGTTAATTTTCTAATTTATTTAAGTACTCAATACTTTAAAACACACACAGTCGTACAAACACACTGCTTTTAATTTGATTTTTGATAGTATCATTCTTAATAGCCATCAATTTTGTTTTGTGGTGGAATAATTTGAGGCTGCTAAACAGATTATTTTTGTTTTATTGATAAATCATGATTTTTATACTGAATTTATGAAAAAAAAAATCAAAATAAGTAAATAATTTTTTAGAGAATCCTGATAATTGAAAAACTGCTTTACACAATCATTTTATAGGGTAGGTACAATGATATTTTTTTGACTATATTAAATAGTAAATATGCATGTATGTATAAGTAAACAGGAAAGATTAAAATAAAGTGGCCAGCTAGCGATTTGTTGGAAGTATAGTATGAAATTTTAGGCTGGCTTAAAACGTATGGTTGATGTTTAATAAGGGTTGGCTGAATTGGAAGCATGGATAGATTTAACATGAGTCCCGTGTTCCCTGAACTTTAGCTTCAACTTTTAAATATAAATATCGAATCAAGAAAGTACGTAAAAACAGCTGCTACAATATATTATAACAAAAATGAAAATTGTCTTGTCATACTTAATATAAAATCTAACCGTTTCTTGGACTAAAATTATATTGTAATTTCTATAATTAAATTTTAAAAAAAAAAAAAAAAAAAATCACTTGTGAAATAAACTTTTTCAGTTTTATAAATCATGAAGTATCGACCTCGTTAATTTTGGTATTTTTTGCAACTTAATATCTTTTATGCTAATTTTTTTTCTAATGTGACCTATGTTCATTCTTCTATTTTTTTTTTCAAAATAAAATTTTGCTAAAGACAAGGGAAATTATACACGCTTTCCTGAAATGTCAGATAAAATATGATTTTAATACTAACATTACAAAGTTAAATAAAATTCAAAGTATAAGCATTAATAAACTTTCAGGATAGCTAAATAATTTTTATAATTTCCTTCTATCACATGTATAAAATTTTGAAATCATTAGTTCATTGACTAATTGTTATAATAAACATGCAAGGACCGACTGCGACCTAGTAATAATGCTGACAATGATATTTCGTAGAATATCTAGTACGTTCAAATTGGAACATTGCAATTGCAACAAAAATTAATATGCTTATTTATTGCTGCAGTTTTTCATTCTAATTTATGATTGTTGACTAAAAAATACACGAACAATAAATTTAACCTAAAGATTCTGATAAACATATATCGAATAAATAATATACTCCTTTTTCTTATCATGATAAACTGACTACTATATAATACCATTAAATACTTAGACAAGGAATCTTGTCTAAGAATAAAGATACCTAGAGTTCAACAGTATATTATGTAATATGCAGAATAAGCTGTTTGGTCATATTTATTTAAATTTATTAGGATTACTTTGAGTTCAAGCAATAATGTACGTAATTATTTCTTTAAAATAATATCTTGGATAACAATATTATCTAATTATTATTTATATTTAGAAGTATAATGTATTTTTTTTGTAAGAGAAGGTGTGTGTATGCTAGAGTATTAACTTCATCGTTATAATAATAAGAAAAAAAAAATAACCTCCTGTGTTATAACTTACTTAGACATTAATTATATTGCATCAAATTTTTAGCTGAACCTTATTAAAGTCCCTGATACATTTATAAAAAAAAAAAAAATAGTAACTCTCTCGCAATGAAAAGCCTATTTTATTAAAATTTGCGAAGCTTAGACAGTAGCAGTATTATTATTATTATACAATGATATAAGTCAGTAGGTAGTAGTAAGTTTTCTCCGGGTATTAACGAGAATGAAAGAAATACTAGAGCTAATGAAAAGGAAAACTTAGATCATTAATGGTGATATTTTTTAGAGCAAATATTGCTTTAGCCTTAATCGGTGGCTGATGATCACAAAGTTGGAGTTAGGAATGGTAGAGAAAATTAGAAAGATTGGAGAATGTATGAGTATTTAAATTGGAATGTGCAACAGTCAATATCATACTTAAATAAGATAGGAACCATACAGGAAAGGAAGTGATCAACCTCAAATGTATGAAAGTCCTACCGCGTATAGATATTAGCTGGTCTGCACAGAAAGTATTGAGAAAAGAAATAAGGGCACGTTCCTATTCATTAATGGTAAGTTAGGCGTTTATATGCGCCATTATCTAAGCTAGATGGGCTGATGGAAGGAAGCGTTGCCTATTAAATGAAAAATAATTATGAAAATAGTGCCTATTGCAGAAATCCCACAGGGTACCCATAAAATATAATGTGAATTCACGAGTAATATTTCGACCAGAATCACCGATCGGCGTAAGACTTAGGTACATCGTTGAGGTAACTGGAAAGAGGAAATATGAGTAGAAAATAAAATTTCGGAATAAATTGTATATTATTAGAAAATGTCGACATTATAGAAATTATATTGATAAAATGCATGCAAAATACAAAATATGTAAAGTGGGAAAATAGACAAGAAATTAAAGTATAAGGTAAGGAGTAAGAATGGTAAAAATGTCGGAGAAAGGAATTAAAATGAGCTAAATAAAAATAAATATTTATAATAAGAATTTTTTTTTTTTGAAGAAGCTACCTATGACGCAATAAAAATTAACATCTGATGGTCCCAATCTAATAATACATATAATAATCTCAATCTATTAGTACGTCATAATATGAGTCTGAACAACACATATACTATTTCTAGGTCTTCAGTTACAATCTTAATAAATAAATATATATAATCCATGTCAATACATGTCGAGTTTAATCACTTATAAACTCATAAGACAATAAAATTTACTTAATGGAAATAAAACTTACAATATTATATTATATTAGCGTACGCCCTATTATGTGTATAAAGTCCGAAAAAGTGTTACGACTATGTTGATGTGCAAGATATTGACTATTTGAATTTATAGAATTTTATATTTATTTAAATTTATATTTTATTAATTTGTTGACAAAACTATGCAAAAAGCTGTTAAAATATATACCTATCCTAAAACCAAATAACTCAAATGAGCATTTAGCTAACTCTATCCAAACAGCGATGTCTTTCACAAGTGGCCATAGTGAAAGCCATTAGCTAGAATGCTAATTGCATGAGCTCAGTCAACAGTTGCTATTACTTTTATAATAGGCTAGTATTAAGATTTTTTTCAATTTATTCTCAACCAACTGTTTCGTTTATTATACGGAAAGTAAATAAATAAGCTAACATTAAACAATTACAAATGCACTTAATATGATATACATAAAAAAATAAAAAAAAAAATAAGTATTTAATTAATTAACAGATAATGAAAAAAAAACTAAAGTAAAATATGAAATTAATTCCTAAAAATTTAGCAATTTTTCCAGAAAATATTTTTGTTTTTTTTAATATAAAAATATTTCTAACACTTCTTAATGAGCTAGTAAATTATTATATATTAAAATACCATCACATAAGATAGCTTTGTACAAAGTTACTTTTGCTAATGTGATGTGTAAATTTTTACATTGCCAAATATCATTGTAAATTTCTGTAGATTTATTAAATGCTACATAATGTTTTTCCAAAATATTTTAGAATTAATTAAAATGCACGTTTTAACTTATAAAGTTTCAATGTCTAAGTAGTTTTTTTCCTAAAGTATAGCTGTTATTAAATTGTTGTTATCATAAGAATGATTCAACAGATAGTTAAATCATTCTTCCCAAAAAAGGGGGAAGGTGTAGTATGGAAAAGTATCACCCTGTATAGCGGATTGTTATTATTAGTATATTGCAATTGTTTAATATGTAATTGCGAAATGAGCACGCTGACGAGGCATCGTGCTAATGGCAATGTACTGTATGCAGTCCGAGATACAGGGATATTGTAACTAGCTATAGACGAGAGTGGTAGTAAGGGCAAGGGCGGACCTTGTTGGTCCGGCCCTTGGGCTGTACTATTGTAGTCATAGTAAGAGTCAATAGAAGGTGTTGTTAGTAAGCGTCTTTCTTTATCCAACAACCTGGACAGAAGAGCAAATGAACCACCCTAAGAGATACCTTATTCAAGCCCTATTCATAAGTTATTACAATGTGCTCAAGCATTAATATTGTTTGAGGATGGTTGGAGCTACCGAAGAATTGGTGAACGATTTATGGTAACTCATACAACCATTTCACGAGTTATACAACGATATAGAGAGACTGGAAGTAATTGTCGCAGGCCGGGACAAGGGAGGAGTCGAAAAACAACTCCGATTCAGGAGCGTTTTTCGAGACTCGCAGCATTAAGACAGCGTTTTGTAACAGCTCGAGCCCTTCAAACTCAGATTCGAGATGTTAATGGTGTACAAGTTTGTACAGAAACCGTTCGTCAGCGACTCAGAGAGCATAATTTGAGACCTAGGATTGCTGCTCGAGGTCCAGCTTTAACTAGAGTTCATCGGAGAGCAAGGCTAAATTTTGCTATGGAGCATCGTAACTGGTTGGAGGCTGAATGGCAACAGGTATTATTTACGGATGAGTCCCGATTTTGCTTGTTTAACAATGACAGGCGTATACGTGTATATCGACGTCCTAACGAAAGGTATGCTCAGTGCAATTTTTCACATACAACATTATTTGGGGGAGGATCTTTGATGGTCTGGGGAGGCATTTCATTGACTGGTCGCACGGAACTTGTTATTATAAATGGAAGCCTTACAGCTGAAAGGTACATATTGGAGGTGTTGGATCAACATGTTGTGCCATATGCGCCATTTATTGGGCAAGGATTTTTGTTAATGCAAGATAATGCCAGGCCTCATGTTGCTCGAGTTGTGAGAAATTGCCTAGAGGAAGTCGAAATCGCTACCATGGCATGGCCTGCTCGGAGCCCGGATTTAAATCCGATAGAAAATCTCTGGGACACTCTTGGGAGGAGATTACAAGAGGAACGTAACGTAAACACTTTGGAAGACGTACGGCAGAGACTTATTCGCATATGGGAAGAACTGGACCAAAATGACATAAGGTCTCTAATTTTAAGTATGAACCGTCGTTGTCAAGAAGTTATTCGTGCCAGAGGCATGTTTTGGTTTTTCGTTATTAATAATTTGCAATAAAATCATGTTATGCTATAAAATGCTGTTTCTCGTTTAATAAGAAAGATAATGGAGTAAATAAAAAAACAAAATGTAAAAAAAAGATAAGGCTATGGCGTGATTTCAATTCCAACTTGATATTGTAACTGATCAACTCTACAGGGTGTTACAAGTTTTATTAAAAAAACACGCTATAATTGCTACACCCGGTATTAGTAAAAGAGAGATTTTTATTAGAATACCGTTAGTATACTAACATTGTGGAAGGCACAACCTGTCATTAAAAAAAAAACGTCTAAATCGGACCAGTAGTTTTGATAAAATCTTGCTTTGAACTTTTGGTTATTTTTTGGTGGTGCGTTAATTTTTTGGGGAAGTATATATATATATATATATATATATATATATATATATATATATATATATATAAGACGCACTGAAAATGCATTGAATGTAGATACCTTAACAATGTTGTTGGAAAAAAAACAAAATGTCTAAAAATTTGATAACTATTTGAATAAATACGATTTACATAATATTTTAGTTAACCTTTTATTTCAATCCCCATTACTATATATATTTACAATATAAAATTTTTACATTTAAATATATTCCAATGATATAAATTAAATACGTTTTCCAAGATACAATTTAATGTATTACTATCATGTTCTTGACAACGATACGATTTGAATACATTTTGTAATTCGGCCAAGGGTGGACATTCTCTTGTTTCCAAATCAATATTGGTGTAATTTGTTTTGAACAATCTAGTCAACCACTCCAATTTTTGATTTCCCTTTACTGCAATGATATTGTCGGTGTAGTCATCGTTATTCCCAGAGTTAACAGTGTCATATCCATTTTCTTCATTAATAAAACTTTTTATAAACTCAGTCCAGTTTTCATAATCCAAATTTTCAAAAGCATCGTTTGGCCATTCTAAACCATGTACGTTGTTAGTTAACCATTTCATGTGATTTCTATTTGATCATTGCATAAGTCCACTTCAAAAGGAAGTTTAACTGAATATTTATTTGAGGTATTTAGAATTGTAATTTTCTTGCACAAGAAAGTCGAGCTGCCATATTGAAATCCTTGTATATATATTATAAACATGACTCTTTACAAAACGATCAATATACTGCCCAGACTACTCCACCTTTTAATACGTCTTTTTCTTACAGCGAACAATCGATGACTGACTGACTAATAGTGGCGCTTTACTTTTAACAGTTTGAAATTTAATATACTTTAACCGTACTGATTGAAGGATTGTATTTGACTAAACAATCATGTAGAATCAAACAGAAAGCTGAGGTATTGTTTTTGTTTTAGTTGTTTAGAATTCAATGTGTGGTTTTTGCTTGGTTGAAATTGTGGGTATTCATGTAGTTCCCAACTTCTGAAAGCAATAGTTAATTCTCTGTTATTTTCAAATTGTTTAAGTAAACGTAATTTTTAAGTACCAATAACAGTAACATGAGGCATTTTTTATATGATTCCATCTGTATCAGAATTCTTTACAATTAATATTAATTTTTGACGAAAATTTATGATTATTTTATAAAAATCCTCCGTAAAACCCATCAACATTTTTAGCGGAATAAATACAAACACTAAAACTACAGTTCCCATCCAAAATTTTTGGGCTGTCTTCACAATCCCATCCAGTATTCTGAAGTACATAATATTCAGCTTTCGAAAATGATGCGTAACCTTTCATTGTTGTGGCTATACTAGGACTTCGAACCCGATCGATAACTTAACTACTCTTCCTAGTTCGTAGCAAATTTTATCGAACAAGTGAACAATACCATTATTGATTAAATTACATTATCACTATAGGTATTATCGTTTTTAATTTTCCTTCAATGTATAAAAAGCTTTAACTCGGTAACGTGTATTAATCTTGTGTTTGTATTGGTATTCTAATTTCATCGTTATTGTTTAGAGTTCTTGAGGTATAAGTTGGATGTATATGATATTGATAATTTATGATGGAATATTATAACTCATTGTCTTTTTTGCCTATACCTACACTTGCAAACTAATATAATAAAAATTCTTTCCAAAGTCGTAGTTTAAAACCACACCAAAATCTTTGTAATTTTCCAATTTTTTATTTTCCTTTTTGTTCTTCTCCTCCTGTAAATTGAATCCCAGTGAGGGTAGTACACGCTTGTTTTTAGGTGTTAACTCCTTAAACGTTCTGGTGGAACTAAGAGGTGTTTGTTCATTTAATTGGGTTTTATGACAATTCTCAAACGAGTCCGTTGGTATATTTAAAGAATTATGATTATACAGAAAAACCATTTTTAAGAATTTTCTTCAAATGTAACCTTAACGTTAGTGAGGTTACATTTGAATTGATTGATGGTTTTAAAAAAACATGTCATAGATTGTCAGTTGTTAAACAAAAATTTTGCAAATAAGTTAATGGTTCCCTTGAAAAGTATCAAGAATGGTTTGTTAGGGAACTCGGTAAAATTGAAAAGAAAATTAAGTCAATATATTCACAACCACGTTCCATGATACCTCTAAATAAGCAGGAAAATAAAAGAGTATTTTCAATTAAAATTATGTCATATTTGCAGTGGACCTTTTTCAAAGGATAACTAAATCTTTGCAGAGAGTATTGATTCTTTTCCCGACAAAGTAAAAGTATAAGACATTGTTTTTTTTTGGTAGAAGAAGAAGCTCTCACTACAACTTTATTAAAAAAAATGAAACAACTCAAATAGGGCAAAGGCATTTATTACAATTCTATTTAATGTACAGGGTTAGATAAAAACTTTAAACACAAATGACCACAATTGCAAGAATTGTAGGACTGATATTGAGTATAATTATAAAATATATTACAAGCTCCACCACTAGATTTAAAATATTTTGTTCACATTTTGTATAGGCTGTCCAATGGGTACCAGGTCCAGAGGAACTGTCCAGATTTATTATTCCTGACATGTGTCTGTGCATTTTTCTAGGTAGTTGATTCTTCATAAATGTGCCACGAAAATGAAGTATTTTCATTTTTTTAACATAAAAATCAAGCTCCAAGTTACTTAAAGCGTGTGCTAGTAATGCTAGGTTCTTGGACGTTATTTTAGGCGATGATAGCGCTGAAAAAAAGTCCATAGCCAGTTTTATGGGGTTTTAGGTGGAGTCCTTTTCCCATTGCTATAGCTTCAATTGTTTTATTATATCGTTGACTCTCTTCCAATGTACGTTTTGCCGATCGTGCATTATTGACTGCACTGGCGATAGCGGCAGCTCTACCACAACTTCCAAGGGCACTGAAACCGGCAAGAATTGGAATTAAAGGTAACACACCACCTGTTTTTGAAACTGGAATTACTCTTGCTGGTGGCTTAATATGTTTTTTTTTCACTCTTGATTGTTTGAACTGCAATCTTTAGAACATCAGCGATACTCTGGGCCATCTTGTTCTTCAAAACAATATTTTTAATGTTTTTCGTTAACTGAGAAAAGTTGATTTTCTTTTTTTTGCTTGACAATCTTTTATTTTAGCTTTTCCCACTTTTTTGTTGTTTTCTCAGTCGTCTCGTCGTCACCGCTTTGCAAGACTTTTTTATCCTTTGCTGTTTATTACAAGACATTGTTACTTTGTCAACACACTGGTTCTGAACTAACTAACTGAAATACTAAAAAGCTAAACTATTTAATATTTTTGTCTATTTTTTAAATCTTGTAGACTCAAATTTTCCTTTGATGTCCTTTGAGTCACTGGCTATACTTCTTACGTTTTAACCCCATATTATTGATCTCTATTTTAGGTTTTTTTCATGGTTACTATTACTCACTACTGACATCCATCATATCTATGTTAGTAAAAATATCATCTTCTGCCTTATGCTTGTTTTGACTAAATGTCGGAACACTTTTTTCCAGTGCCTTTTGCAAAAGTTTTCGTTTTTTTGTATTGGGTCTATTTTCAACTTCAGCAATAGCAGATGTTCTCTTAAGTGTCTGACTTTGCATTTTTCTCATGGTAGTTGTCGATATGTTCGCTATCACTTGAATCATCCTCTTTATTTGTGTGCTTCTTGTTTTTTTGGGGCACCATTTTTCTTGCAGTAGGTAAAGGTGTTTAAGAATTATTATTGTTATTATTATTATGAACAAGGTTGTGAAACAAAAAAAATACTTTAAAAGTGCAAAATCATGACGAAATTAAAAATAAAAGCTTCAAACACAGTAAACTGTGACTATCTACAATAATGCCCTGCATTACAGGACCTTCGTCCTGTGGTAAAACTAATACGATGATTAGCCGCTGAAACACCCAAATGGACTTAAATTTGAAAACGTCTGTCCATTGTCCATTACGTACAGAGTTTTATTATAATAAATATATAATTTGACATGTACTGTAAACAGAAGAATTTGCACTAAAAATAGCTCTCAATTCTGTCTGGCCAGCGCTGTAAACAGTGGAATGTGCACTAAACATGTGTTTTAGTGCTACAAGATTATTTTCAAGATAAATGTTTTTATTTCGAAAATATCGGACAGTATCCCAGTTGCAAGATATATTTGCTCAAGTTCATTAATATTCACAGATAGATATTTTAAGTTGATACATTGTTTTTTAAGTGAGGCACTAGATCTATTTGCTGATTAACCAAATTAAATATTTTATCGTTTGGCTTTACATATTTATCAGGTTTTATTAAATCATAATGTATGTGAAACCATACATTATAACCAGTGTCTTGAAATGTCCTTAAACTTACAGATCTCAAAATATAATATGGTCTATTATTAATTAAAACACAATTAGAACTGCGCTCTTCTGTCATCGTCGTCGTTGGTTGACCATTAGTGGATAACCTTAAAACATATCAATTGAAAAGAATTCCAAATTTACTCATTATTTTGTAACCTTCTCCTTCTTTCGTACTCTTCTCTTAAATAGTTTAAAACGGTATGTCTATTAATTCTTTTTTGTTTGTAAAGATCTTTTTGAAATTTTTTACAGCGGCAAAACGTACAGATGTTTGGAGATACTGAGTTCCCTAGACACTCTTGACACGTTCTGTTGACTGGAACAGGCATATATTATCAACAGTCTGGTTCGTGAACGACTGCTATTAAATCCAAAAATCACCGTATCTACATACTTTTGTTATCAGCGAACCTGACCTTTAGTGTTAAGTCGAACATATTGTTAATTTCAATAATTAACAGAAAAACAAAAAAAATCTCTTATCAATATATATATATATATATATATATATATATATATATATATATATATATATATATATATATATACAGTGTGTCCGAAATAGATTATGACAGTATTGGGATCTCGGAAACCGTGATAGTTAGAAAAACGTTTAAATGGAGAAAGTTTTAGGCAATTATGTTTGTAATTTAACGCCGTTTTGCTCGCGATGCTATCTTTTTTAGTTTTTGAGATATTTTGAAAAAACCAAAAAACCGCATTTTCGAAAAAGTCCTATAATTTATTTATTTATGAAAATTTTCAAAATCTGTAAGAACATTATTAAGGCAACTTTAGAGGGGGTAGAGTGCACCTATTAAGTCAGATTGTACATACAACGTTTCGATTTTCTAGAACCATCATCAATTTTGTTTTTTCTTATGGCCGCTGTGTTCGATTTTAACAGTTTTGAAAAGAGTATTTCTTTAGCTTTTCAACGGTGTATCACACTTTGTAATTAGGTTATTACTAAAGGTGCAAAAAGTGCGTAGAGAAAATATTTAAACGTTTTTTGGAATTATCAAAGTAAAAAATTAAGAAAATTAATAGTGTTAAAAGGCAATATGTAATTCAACATCCAGTTCTACAAAAAATTAGTAAAAACTACTCAATAACATTGCACAATGTTCACAAATGTTCAAATGACCAGCCGCAGATAACACTAACATCTTTGCTCAAGTAGGCTTTGGTTTTGAAATAATAGAATGCTTTTAATCTGTCAAAAATGCAACGTTTAAGTTTTATTTAACATTCATCGCTGTTTTAATAAGGATTACAATGGCGTTAAACTTTTCTAATGAAGAAATGTTTTATATGTTAGTGTGTTATATTAAAAATGAAAGAAATGCAAACAGGGCCATGGATGTGTATTTTGACACGTACCCCGAAAGACGGCAGCCTGGCAGAACTTATTTTCAAACGCTGGTTAGAAACTTGCTTGAGTTTGGCAGTTTTAATAAGATTCGCACAAAGAAGTATGCAAAAGACAACGAGCAACGCAATAGGCAAATCCTACAATATTTTAATGAAAATCCGACTTCATCAACAAGAAGAAGCGAAACAGAACTTCAAATTCCAAAATCTACCGTTCATGGCGTCTTAAAAGTAACTAAATATCGTCCTTACAAGCCAACAATTGTGCAAGGACTTCAAGCAGGTGATTTCGAAAGAAGAATTGTTTTTTGTAATTGGTATATCAATAGATGTCGAGAAAATCCCGCTTTTTGCAATAAAGTCATTTGGTCAGATGAGACTCATTTTACAAACTGTGGCATTTTTAATAAAAAAAATCACCATTATTGGGCTATTGAAAATCCGCAACTACGCGATCCACGCAGGCTGCAAGAGCGATTTGGTTTTAATGTGTGGTGCGGGATGCTTGGTAAGATAAACATAGTCTAATTGAATTGCTTATAATTCAATATTTTCCATTACTTTTTAAGATATCGTCTCATTGGTCCCTTTATTTTTGATCAGACACTGACAGGCCCAAGATACCTTGCCATGTTACAGAATCAAATAGTTCCTGTCATTCGAGAAGCTGTGCCAGATGATCAGTTTAATAGCTTGTGGTTTCAGCAAGACGGTTGTCCTGCACATAAGAGCAGGGGTGTACAAACCTTTTTAACAACAACTTTTGGTGAAAACGTAATATCCAACAGTGGTCCTGTCCGCTGGCCAGCTAGATCCCCGGATATCACGCCGTTGGATTTTTATTTATGGGGATGTGCGAAAAATGAAATATACGAATTTGACCCCCCAGAAAATAGGCAAGTTCTTGAGCAGCGAACCCGAAATATTCTAGAAAATATAAATAGAAATACCATTCAACGGGTAATCAGAACAGTTGAAAGGAAATGTGGACACTGCATAGAAAAAAACGGTCAACATTTTTAATCATAGTATTATGTAGCATTTTTTATTAATTTTATTGAGTAGGTAGTTCATACTGATTTTCTGTTAATTCTTGTAAGATTAGTACTTTTAAATCGCCATGGACAAAATTGATGATGGTTCTAGAAAATCGAAACGTTGTATGTAAAATCTGACTTAATAGGTGCATTCTACGTAAAAAGTTGCCTTAATAATGTTCTTACAGATTTTGAAAATTTTCATAAATAAATAAATTATAGGACTTTTTCGAAAATGCAGTTTTTTGGTTTTTTCAAAATATCTCACAAAGTAAAAAAGATAGAATCGCGAGCAAAACGGCGTTAAATTACAAACATAATTGTCTAAAACTTTTTCCATTTAAACGTTTTTGTAACTATCACGGTTTCCGAGATCCCAATACTGTCATAACCAATTTCGGACACACTGTATATATATATATATATATATATATATATATATATATAACGTTTCATGTGTCTAAAAAAAAATAAGAATTCGGCTTGGTTCGGTTCGGCTCATCACACACAGGTGTAAACAAAACCATCAAAATGATTAGTTTTTTTGTTTGTTCCCGTGCGCGTCGGGTGAGGCTAGCTAGGCTAATCCATACGCCCCCTATAACTTCTACAACAACACAGGGCAGTCATTAGCGCATATTCGCTTTGTATACATCATCCTCTTAAACATTTATAACCAGTTACTAAGTGGTCTAGCGGCTATCATCTCGGGTCCCGAGTTCGATTCTCCACAAATACTGAACAGTTCGTTCGTAAACAAGTTAGAACTTTATCCAGTTGGTATCGAAAGTTTTCAATTTGCTGTTTTCTCATATACCTCAGAGACCCGTGCTGGCGCCAAGTATTGGGTCACGTGACGTGTTTAAATAACATCACAGGCATAGATGTTTGGCCGTCCGTTCCTCAGCCACTCCTTAAATCGTCCACATTCAAATAATGCAATAGTTCTCCAAATAGAAAATGTTTCGATTGTGGCCTCGTAAATAAGCAATTAATCGGTCATTGTCTTCGTAACAGAATCAAGCGACGTGCGTGCTGTGGTTTCAATAACTTTATCATGCATAATACAGCTTTCACTTACTATGTCCCACGAAATAAAGTGACGTAACAAAATGTTGAGCTGAAAAAATTTTCAGTTCGTTAATGTTGTTGAGATAATTCAGTGAATTGATGCCAAGTTCCGATCTCATATACTTGACGTAAACCATGATTTCGGCTCTGTTTTTTTAAACAATCACTTGGTGTGTGATTATTTTTTGAAGACATCACTTGCTATATTATTAGGCAATTAACAACACTCGTTTCGGTTCTATTTTTTTAAACAATTACTTGCTGTTTTATATATCTTTATATCTGTTTATATTGCCCCAAGAATTTGCCCTATGCGTTTTTCGGCGCAGTCATATATTTGAATATAATCGATTTACCACAACATTTAGTCCATTCCAATTTCATTTGGCGAGAATTCGGAAGCTGAATTGTTCCTTGATTTGATTTAAAGTGTTCGGTGGATTTTTGATATAACGAGTTCGGAATTAGACTTGCTAGAATTTTGGACGTATTATTATCGATGCGCATCGGATTGCCAGTTTCGGAACTCTGAAAATGGTCCCAAAGAAATTCGTTAAGTAATTTAAATGGGACATAACCTCCTAAGCCCACGTAAATACCACTGTGAAACACTCGCTCGACCGATTTCAGTTGTTCCGAAACACATCCCAGCGAACCTTTCGAAACCAAAGATCTCGGATTTATAGTTATATCGACACGCTGACCATTTTCACGTTACTAAAATCGACAAATTCCACCATGCCTTTGTTGCCGGGACAATTGACAATTTTTGCATTACAAACTGAATCGTTGTAGTACACTAAAATTTCAACGGCGAATGTTTTGTCCATACGTTTACAGTCACTGTCGACTTCTTTGAACGGGATCACGAGCAACAATTCAAGATATATTTCATAACGGTACGGCGGTGGATCGTGGTTCAATTCAATGATTTTAAACTTTTTGCTTTCAATTTTTAATGGAGCCGCGCTCAATACATAACCAAAATAGAACTTGTGTCCGATGACCATACTTGTTTGTCGTGAATAAATGTGACTTTTTGATTTAAAGTTTCCTTTTTTAGTTCGCATGTAAACTAGGTCGTGATCCGACTGTGAACTTGATCCCCGACGAGGTGTCCGTTTTCGACGTTATGATTTTTGTAAGTAAGACAATGCCAAAGAGTCGAAGTTCCTTTTCGAAACAACCCTGCTTTTGTTCGTAAGTCGTTGTCAATGTAAACTCGCGGTAAGGGACACGTGTAATTTACTCAGTTCGGTATTATTCAGGTAGCCAAATTGCAAGAAATATACGTCACAGTTTTCAAAAAAATAGTACAGGATAAACTGAAATTTAATTTCGCTATAAAATGTGAGGTCGACACCAGCCCGATGGTGCATTGTATGTCGCAGCATCAGAACCGGCACACGGATGGCGACTTAACGTCATTTTGCCGCACGTACACGGCTCCAGTTCGTTAATGGTTAGAGGAAATAGAAGAATTCCACTTTGTAATAAAATTTTCACCCAACTGAGTCACAACACATTGAGGATTGACAGATTTGACTGAAGTTCCAAAGGCAGTTCGAACCGAATTAAAAACAATTTGCCATTTTGCATTTTCGTCATACAACAAGGCCAACCATAGAGCGCTGCACTCATGTTCCAGGCAAAACACAATATGCGTACTATATACCAGATTCATTTGTTTTCATGCCGAAGAAATATTTCCAATATTAGTTTTGGCCAGGAATCGTTCGTGATTTTGTAGTATGAACATTATCGAGGTGCGTTTTTTCTTTTGCGACCGATTAAATGGCAATTTCATAAAGTACGATTTTTCAAACAAGGTTTGCATTCTAGCGGGCACTATATTGTTGCCTTTGCGCAACGTAGTTCTGTTTAAGCCTATCGATTTCGTCGGCATCATGTCCGATATATTTTGTGAGATTTCTTTTTGAGACTTGAATTTGAAAAGCCATATTCCCAGTACGGATAACTGTGCGAAAATCCTTTCCCGCAAGTTTTTCATCTTTTTCACTCTGTCGTAACTGAACATACCACAGTTTCAGCAGATAGACATACGTAATGACAAACTTATTGTCCATTTCATTTATTGAAATTTTCACTACGAATGGCATTAAAGAAATGCGTCCACTTGGCCGGATCGTGTTCGATGAGCATGAGAAAATCTACGCCTAAACTTTTTGTAAGTGAATCGGCCAAAGACTCGATATTCAATATGTGTTCGTAGGCATTCGGAAATCGGCACCAAATTCTACCTTCGGACGTCTGCAGTAACATGCATCCATCAGAACCGTCGACATAGTAAAATGCTCGCGGTTCCATACTCACCGTTCCATTTACATTATATTTGTAAAGATGAATTTGTTTAACGTTGTTGCAAAGAAAATACGGTACTTGGCAATATTCACAATCTTTATTAGAGCCAATGAAACCTTGTTGTATTTCCTACGGCGAATACGTGTCTAATGAACATCCTATGACTACGTAAAGGATTTTACAAAAACGGTGTTCGCCAATATTGAAACAACACATAAACGGCTCATAACCAGAAAACGTCCGTTCTGAGCACATGAAAGTCCTCATTTCCGCGAAAAAACTCCTGAATTGTTTTGATGAACTGAATATCGTGCCACTGGCGGAAACGAATGGACTGCAGAAAATTCTTAAGCTCATGCTCGTTAATGGAATCGTCGCCGGAGTCGTTCAAACAGGAACCATTACCTTCGATAGATGGTGCTAGACTTGCTACACTATCCACATCCATACTATTTACATTTGGCCCACGATTGTACCAAACTATGGGCCCGTGTTATGTCACGCGTTAACCGTCAAAGATGGGCACATATTCAGTTCTATTTATATAAGACTACTAAATTCCATACCCAGCTTATATGTCAAGGACCAAAAAGTTGCCGCCCGATACAAACTACAAATGTTCCCCGTCGAGGCAAACTTACCAAAAATTAGCGATAAAAAAAATAACCGATTAAAACAGGTTTGAAAGTTGGTGTTTAACGATACTGATGTCGGAAATCGGACGAGCGACAAAGACGTAATTCGACTAAAAGAGGTCGCATTGAATCAGCAAATTGACATGATCAAAGAATGGGAAACGTGGCATCGTGAAAATGAAAAGCGCCAGGGGGCCGTGGGTGTAGGCCGTGTAGGTGATAAGGAAATTTTATAGTACGAACGTTACATTCGTTTATTAACCGAGTACAATCGTTTTACTTTCCGCTTTCTGCCGTTGTCAAAGGGTATACAGACTTTTCAAGAAGGAGTTTCACAACTCTACTGGCTTTACCTACACATTACGATGGCCTTAGTAAAGTTGAATCGTACCGGTGAAGAGGTGTTTATAAAACTATTGCGACACTTTGACTGGTATTTGCTTTGTGAAATGTTCACTTGCGAGTACAAGCTTCACGTGTCAGATCTGATGAAATTACTCGTTGATAGCGAGGGAGAAAAGTTAGTTTCTGATGCCGAAATGATTCTCATCAATTTTCATAATTCGATATCTCTACGTACGCGTCACATTGGACTAGCCCACGATCAGGTCGAGGAATATGTCCATGCCTATCGTGATGTTGCTGGCACAATTCTTGCGAGTTAGTTATTTTTTTCAACTAACCTGTGCTGTTGCGACATGTCGTTTAATGTCATAGCAACGATTGTTCGATATTAATATAGCTTGAAATATAGCGACAGTCGACATGTCAGAAACTAACAACATTTTTAAATTATTATTCCAATTCAGTAAAAAACTCAACTATAAAGTCACCGAGAATACGATCATGACAAATGATGCATACTGATTTTGGGCCAATATATCGCCGCAATCTTTTAAAACGTTACGAAATTGTTCTCCTTGTGCCGTAATTTCCCAAATGTTTCTTTTACCAACGCCTTTGGTATTCATAAGCACTTATATGTTTTACCGCCAATTTAAAATAGATCAACTACATGCGGTGCGACTATTCGCCTAGACTACAAATCGTGCTCGCTTACTTCTTTATACTGTTTCTACTATCGTTAATAATCGTATGGAATAACAATCCGAGGCAAAGGGTAGAATTCAAATTCAAGCGGGAAAAATCAAACAAGTCTATTCGTCTAGCCTAAAGAGCTTTTATTATTCTTCCTATAGACATTAATTTTAGGATTTCTATTATCTAAGTATTTATACTTAAATTACAACTGTAGCTTTTTTCGGTTTAATGATGGCAATGTCCTTTAATATAATAATTCATTGCGTTCTAAAAATGTCTAACGTACAATCCTCCACGAGACTCCCCCGTAGGCATAACTTAAATTATTGCCCGTTGTCTTTTGAAATTCGTCTAGGGCTGCGATAATGTCACACATATTCGGATCGGCTTGATATTGTCTACGGCAGGTGCTCGAACGCGATAGCTTGGTTGTTTTGTACATTTTCTTCCAGGATGATCTAGTCGATATTCTTTGGTGTTGCGGTATCCACTTTCGAACGTGAGAGAACTAACAAGTTCTTGTTCGTACTGTAACGAAGGGGTTTTCGACCCAATTCGTACGTTAGTAGAGCAAACATAAACGACTGAAATGAACCTTGATTACCATTTTCAAATACGAACAAGCGCGTAAAATTTATGACGTAAGAAATAAAGTCTTTGTAAAGTTCTCGGTTTGATGTGAAACAGAGCGGTTTCTCGCCGAAAGCATTATAAATAATGTTCTCTTTTTGGTTGTATTAGTTGTATATCTGCGATCGTTACCGATCGAGTTAATTGAACTTTGAAAAGAACCCTCGATGTTATTGTTGTGTTTGTTGAGCACTTCCTGCTGGGTTTTCTGATAACTGTGTGGAAGAAAATAATTTCCATCGGTAATCGGCTTGGCAACTTCCTGCTGGGTTTTCTGATAAATGTGCGGAAGAAAATAATTTACAACGGTAATCGGCTTGGCAATTTGCAGGAGGTGCTTTTTTGTTTTTGGACCCATTTTCAATAACCATTCTATATCATTTAGAGTAATGATTTCTTGATCGTCGAAAATCGATCGAGCTAAATAGACACTCAAGTATGGTCCGAAACCGTCAGTAGTATAGAAGGCGGGGTACTGTGCCCGAGGATGGCCTGTCTGTCCAAAGATTGGGTGTGTCCAACTTCTTCGGCGACGAAGTGACACAATCCTGAAAAATGCCTGAAAAAGGCCGAAGAAGTGGTCGACAATGACCAGAGGCTGTTGACCAGAAGGGCCTTATTAGTGTAGGTGTTCAAAAAGTACGTGTTAAAAAGTGACACAATCCTGAAAAATGCCTGAAAAATGCCGAAGAAGAAGTGGTCGACAATGACCAGAGGCTGTTGACCAGAAGGGCCTTATTAGTGTAGGTGTTCAAAAAGGCGTTGAGACCCGTCGGGTAGTTTTATTTTATGGGGGGATGGTGGTGTTTTTATAAGGATGTAAATAGGTAGAAGCAAAAAAGACTTATATGTGAAGTGTCTTTTTGGCACTCACACACACACACACATGCACCGCTATAATTATTACTAATTTGTTTCTTAGAAGAAAAAAAAAAAAGCCCACGCGCGCCCGCCTGGATTCGAACCGTCGACACCGAGATTTGTTTTTTGTCAAATTTTGAACTTCTAGACTACTACTACTACCGCCATGCAGTACGTCGTAATAAGTAAACAATTTAGATGATCTTGTTTATCTTTTAAACGAGCAATAATAGTAATAATACGCAGTTATACAGTACAACACATGTGGTAAAAAAAAAAAAATAGAATGTTTGTAGGGCTTCACGCCGCACTTCTGGTATAATTTCATGAGCCGAGCCTCGCCTCGCCGAATTCCGTAGTACCGAGAATTGTTTTTCTGTTAATTAAAATTAATATGTTCGACGTAAGACTAGAGGTCAGGTTCGCAGATAAGAAAAGGTCGAGTACCGAGAATTGTTTTTCTGTTAATGTTGGACGTAAGACTAGAGGTCAGGTTCGCAGATAAGAAAAGGTCGAGGATGTAGATAAGGAGATGTTTGTGTAGTATTGAGATGAGCAATATTTGAATAAATACGTAAAATATTAGTTTTTGGAAAAATACCGAGAATAGCTTGTTTTCATTTTCGACGACGACGACGACGTAAGACTAGAGTTCAGGTTCGCAGATAAGAAAAGGTCGAGGATGTAGATAAGGAGATGTTTGTGTAGTATTGAGATGATCAATAATAATGTTGTTATAATAAATAATAATATTTGTTTCGAATAATAGCTTATACCAGATGATAAAAAACGTATAGCACTTAAAGTAATTAATATATATGTAAAATAGCCTCGTCTAACCGAAAATAAATGAAACAAATAATTATATCTTTAATATATTTTTTATTATTTAAATCAATTAAACCTTTCAATATAAATTCTAGTCCTATGATTTTCATCAAGTACATTTTTTAAAATTAATTCTAAATTAGCTATTCGTCGTTGAAAATGCATTTTGTTGATAATTTCTTCATCTTTTCGAGCTCTTCTGTATGCATAACTCCAAACAATCATTAGGTGTATATGATTTTTTGATTCATTAAAGCTTACCGACTTTATTGGTTTCATAACGTCTCTCTCTCCCCAAGTCAGATAACATAGAAATTTTGTAGATAGATTTATATATTGTTATTGGTATACTATAAGACAGGTCTCAAAGGTTGAGTTTGTGTTAAATAAATAATCCAACATTGTTAGTCTGTTTTCTATGTATACATTTTTGTTTTGAACACTAATGAGCTTTGCATTGTTGTGAGATTTACAACTTACTGTAAAATGTATTTTAAGATGGAATGATGAAAATTGTTGTTCTATAATGGTCAACAATTGTCCTGTATGTCGCACTAGATATTACTATTTGATACAAATCTTCAAAGATGTAATTAGACATCATTTTGTTGTAATTTTAAAAAGAGGATAATATTTTTTTTTATAATTTGTGTCACACATTTTTTCCTTTTCCTATATTGAAACGACAACAACAATGATCTAACAAGTTTTTTAATACATACTAATTTTCACATTACATAACAAAACAATTGTTATGGGTTGACACAAAAAGTGCCACGCCCTAAAATGGCACCACTTTTGCAAATCGAAGCTTAAATTTTCTTATGGGAATTTACATGTAAAAATGACGGTTTTGATTGTCGGACCGGCATAGCCTAATCTACTACTTTTTAATTATACTAATAATATTAATATACTTTGCATCAAGTAAGAGAAAACTCAATTGAATACAGAAACAAGCGTTAACAAAATGTTATGCTAATATATGAGTGCTTCTAGTGGCAGTTGACATAATCGACACTTTTTTTTTTTACATATGATTAGCTATTTCATTTACAAATACAGTGTCAGATGTTAGAATAAAAAGAAGTATTTTGCATATAGCACTGAAAATATATAACCGCTTATAGTAACATTTGACATTTTTAAATTAATATTCTTGACGTATTCTACTTATTATCTTTACAATTTATGTTTAAAATTAATATTTTTGACATTATCTATCCATTACGTTTATAACCTATATTTAAAATTAATATTGTTAAACTAATCTACCCATCACATTTACAAACTATGTTTAATATTAATATTTAACAACATAATCGTCTATATATTTTTTTTCATTTTTATTGCAGTAAAAGCAAGCATGTTCAGGAATTAGTAGAAAAAGATGTATCCTACAAATAGCACAATGTAAATCAGAAGCACTAACAACATAAGCTCTTTTGTAGTGGCAGCTCACATGATCGGATTCCCCTCTCCGTAAATATCTCATGTGAATTGCACTACACGGAAGGCAAATAGCAAATGTTCCTAGTGTTCGACTTTCAATTTTAGTGTAGCTTTGTATAACACATACATCTTTTTCTTCGAAATTATTAAATAATTCACTAGCTCTAAACTTGCTTACTTTTACGTCAGCCTCGGTTCCTAAATTTAGCAGTTGTCCATCCATGTCCACTCCTTCGTCAATTTCCTGATCATCTTCCTCCAGCTCTTCTTCTTCCTCCTCTTCAATATAATTAATATCAATGCTAAACAAGAATGATCTTCTAACAAGCCTAGATGATTTGTCCAAAAATGAATGTTTATAACTGATGGAATCACCTTCCAAGTTATTAAAAATCTCTTCTCTTTCTTCAATTTGAGCGGCGATCTCCACATTATTTTCTTCAATTTGGACAGCGTTTCCAATCATATTTTCTGCCATCGTTAGGAACTTTAGATTTAGATTTAGATAGATTTATTTGATAAAAAATTTGGTTATACGTTATAAATAATAGCGACAACTGATAGCTGGCTACTTGACTAGTCTGAGATTTTCATTAATTCGATGATCTATTTAACTAAAATTTTCATTACAAAAAATGCTGCATATGTTTGATAAATGTTTTTTTTTAATGATAAGCACATGTTTGTTAACTTGAACTTGAACTTGTTTTGCTGATTTTGCTTATCTAGTTGTTGTTGTTGTTATTCAAAATATATGATGTGTTGGAACTAGCGTGAAATCTTTAATTACAAAATATTAATAGATTTTTTTTGTATATTCATATATAAGCAATTAAACTGAACATGCAAAATCACCAGTCTTCGTTTGTTCTTCTTCATTACTACTACTACAAGACGTAGCAACAGCAGTAACAACTATAAGAAATGGCATCCACTCCAACCACCATAGTAGTGTATACCGAGGACAAAATTAATTTTCCTCTAAAATATGCGTCCGTTGTTATAAAACAACTTTTCCAGTAAGTTATTTTTTTTTTTTTTTGGTTTTTGTTAATAGATATACAGTGTTAGATTATAAGTTTCATATTGAATCATAATGTGCTCGCGTGTAGCAAGTGCTTTGTCTGGCTACGTGCGAACTGTATGGTTTGATCGGCTTGACGGAGTGACCAGTTCACTGCCCGATTGTTATCCGCTAGGGAAAAGTGTGTGTGTGTGAATAGATATAAGTTACATATTGAATCATAATGTGCTCGCGTGTAGCAAGTGCTTTGTCTGGCTACGTGCGAACTGTATGGTTTGATCGGCTTGACGGAGTGACCAGTTCACTGCCCGATTGTTATCCGCTAGGGAAAAGTGTGTGTGTGTGTGAATAGATATAAGTTACATATTGAATCATAATGTGCTCGCGTGTAGCAAGTGCTTTGTCTGGCTACGTGCGAACTGTATGGTTTGATCGGCTTGACGGAGTGACCAGTTCACTGCCCGATTGTTATCCGCTAGGGAAAAGTGTGTGTGTGTGAATAGATATAAGTTACATATTGAATCATAATGTGCTCGCGTGTAGCAAGTGCTTTGTCTGGCTACGTGCGAACTGTATGGTTTGATCGGCTTGACGGAGTGACCAGTTCACCGCCCGATTGTTATCCGCTAGGGAAAGTGTGTGTGTGTGTGTGTGTGTGTGTGTGTGTGTGTGTGTTTTGAAGTGGGTTGATGTAATTCTACTGTTGTGTATAAATTTGTAGGTATGGTGTAAAAGAAATACTGGAAAAAGGTGATAAAATTTTTATATCACTAACATACAGTCCTAAGGCTATAACCTTAAAAAGGAAGTTTGGAAATTTACCGGTTCGTTATATGAGAACAAAAATTGAAAACAATGAAGATTTCAAGATTTTAGAAAAGGTTGTTAAAAGGTATAAATTTAATTTGTTGGATGATAATACAGAAGAACAACAAAAACAACAACAAACACATAAAATACTGGAATCGGGTGGAAAAAGAAAGTTATTTGAAGACATCTTTAGTGATTTGGAGGAGGAGGAGGAGGAGAAGCAGCAGAAGAATTTGACCCAAGCGGGACCAAGCCAAGCGGGATCAAGCTATGTAATATAAATAAAAATAAATATTTTATTATTATTATTAATATCAATTTATTTTACTAATTTTAGAAAGATTTAACATTGGTAGAGTGTTACGATTATTTCAGCTCTAAAAAGTTCTGGACTTCTAAACCTTTAATTGAAACTATTCGATATTCACACAATCTGGGAGATGAATTAAAAATTATAACGTTACTTCTAAAATCTGTACCGTTAAGATCTTTCGTAGCAGGAGGCTTTCCTAGTTTTTTGGTAGGACGGACTGACAGATTTTCCGACATAGACATTTATATCGAACTCAATCCTTTGAAAGAAGAGGTATGTTTATTAGCGTTAAATATTTTTATTGGGAAACTCATAGAAAATGATTATAGAGATATAATATATACTGATACAAGAAGAGAAGTAAATTACAAACCTCTCAAATTTTTTGATATTCGAAATATTACTTTAAAAACAAAAAAGAAAAATATGCTTATACAGTGTATATTTTTAAAAGCTAACTATATATATTTAACTTACGAAGAATTAATTGTAAAGACAATAATGGAATTTGATTTCGATATATGTAAAACAGCATTACTTTTAATCAACAATACATTACATGTCATAAAAATGAATCAAATGAAAAGTATTGAAGATTGTGTAGCAAGAGTATCGCGTCGTGTTGAATATATATCAAGGCGTACTGAACATGAATTAAATGCAGATTCTTTATCTATGCTATGTCTTAGAAAAATAACAAGTGTTAAAAATAATGTACATGTATGTAATAATAAATAGTTACAATCACATATTTCGTAATTCTTCCTTATTTTTACGGTAACGAAATTCCAGAAAGTCAAAGAAGGTTTCCTTATAATTTTCTGTTGAATGCATAGCTTTAGCAACACATATGTAGGCGTGTTCTTCGGCAATACAAATAGAAAACATTCCATCATCTGCTTCTTCCCGTGCCGCGTGTTTATAAATATTCCGTCGATTTTTCATCTTTTCCTCACTTGGTAATTTGTATGTGAAATTTTTAAACACAATTTCTAATAAAGTTCTTGTTTCTTCAATGGAAGACGTCACAGGTATGAATTTTATGCCACTATTCACCCATCCTCGATTTATATATAAACATAAAATAAACTTATTTACACCAGGTGGAATTAACGCTCTTGCTTTTTCAATACACAGTGTAGTCGGTCCATACGTCAGCAACCATTTTTCATCGTTGTTAGTTTTTCTTTTAGAATTTTGTTTAAAACTAGAGTTGGCTGAAATAGACTCCATAAATAGAACTTGTAATACCACTCAGTCCACGAACGAAATGTGAACTAATTTTTTTTTTTTTACTTTGAATGAGCTGCAGGTATTTATATTAAATTTAATCACTCCCACTTTCAGCATTTTAACTATTTGAGAAAAAAAAACAAAATGGTTTATTTAATATACAGTTTTATTTACAAAATTGTTTACAAGGTTTTACTGTGTAGCAAATTCCAGTAGTAGTATATAAAAAATACATTTTCTAACGCACAATTTAAGTCGTTATTTACATGTTTATTACAGTGATTAGATTTTAACATTTTCTTTAAATTTTCCAAAGAAGGACAGTTGTTTTCCTCTAAATCAATTACATGGTAATTCTCTTCCAACAGCTTGATTAACCACTCTTTCTTTTGACCTCCCTTTACGGCGATTATGACATTTGCTCCATCAACAGTGTCAACACCATAAGATGTATTGATAAAATTCTTGATAAAATCTGTCAAGTTTTCATAGTTTATAATAATACTTCCAACACCACCACCACCACCACAACGATCACTAAACCATTCCAAACCATGTATATTTCGAGTTAACCAATTCATGTGGTTTTCAATCTTGTACTTAAATAGATTTAGATCAAATTGAAATTTAACCATTGCGTGCTTGTAGTTACCACTTGAAGTATCCAGAATTGCAATTTCTTTACAAAAAAAACTAGTGTTTCCATATTGAAATCCTTGAACGTCCAAAACGTACATTTTTTTTTTTTTGTTTTTTCTACTAAAGAACTTTTACTGTGCTAGTTAGAGGATTATATTTAACTAGTCTATCGTGTAGAATAAGACAATAGGCTGTAGAATTGGCAGACACTGCTTTACTTGTTTCAAACTCTATGCGAACATCTACGGCCCCTCCTTTCAGCACGTCTTCACCTTGTCGAGAACAATCGACGACTACCAGTGGAGCTTTACCTTTAAAACTTGCAGGTTCATAACATGGATCGCTGTGACGTTTGTAATAATACAATCTTTGGAACTGTGCATACATATCGTAAAGAATGGCAAATTTGTTGGTGTCATAGTCCACGTTTAAGTTATCGTATGGAAATACTTCTGAATTTAGGTAAACCTTTAGGTTTGTTAAACCACAGTGGTTAAAATGACTGCTGTTTTTAGCAATTTTTCCTTTCACATCGGTTTGAAACCCTATTATTATGAAACGAGGTTTCTCCAGCTGATTTGATGATTTGACTGCCCAACTGTGATTTTTACTCTGTTGCAGCTGAGGGTATTCATGTAATTCCCAGCTTCTAAAAGCAATATTCAAATCTCTGTTACTTTTAAATTGTCTTAACAGACGTAACTTCTGGCTATCACTCACGGTGACGTGTGGTATTTTCCACAACACCTTACTAAGTGCAATTTTATAAGTTTCCTTTCTATCGGCCAACTGACATATTGCATTCAAATCATTGTTGCTTCTAATAAGCACTAATTCTTGTCGAATATTCATGATAATTTTATTAAAGTCTTCTGCATAGCCCATTATAAGTTTTAAGGGAATGCATACACTAAAGTTTCCTTTGTCATCTAATAGACTTGGATGGTTTTCAGTGTTCCATCCTGCATTTTGTAAATTAGAACTTTCACTTCGCGTAAGCGATACATAACCTTTAATAGTTGAGGTTATTCCAGGATTCCTTACTCGATCTATGCATACTCCTCCCAATTCGTAACGGATCTCTTCGAAAAGGTACATAAGACCATTGTTGGTAAACTTTATGTTGTCACTAAATGTACCATCCTCTTTTGTCAGTTTGCCTTCAATGTATAGAAAGCTTTGACTAGGTAAGGTATAGAGATCTTGGGTTTGAATAGGTATCCTAATTTCATCGTTGTTGTTCAAAGTCGTAGCAGAGTACGGTTGATGTGTATGATATTGGTAACTAACTATTAAATCATCACTTATTACGTTGTCTCCTACTTTTAGAATATTGGAACTCATTTCTTTGACTATAGGCACAATTCCAGTTGAATATTAAAAAAAAGTGTCGAAGATTTGCACTAAGAAGTAACTTAAAACTACACCAATATCTCCTTATTTTTCCTATTATTATTATTATTATTATTATTATTATTATTATTATTTAGTTTAAATCCTAAGGAAATTAAAAAAGCTCTATTTTCAGATGTTAACTGATGTTCACGTAGTCTTGGACTATTGATTATTCCAGTGGACGACTTGTTTTTATGGTACTTAATGGGTAACCCTAATGCATTATCTTCATAAAGAAAAACCATGCTCTTATACCTGCTTTAGATGTAGTCTTACTGTTATCAGTTCTTTTCGGAAATTGACCAATTTTCCGTCCTGATCGGTTATTTTAAGCAATATTTCATCCACATAGCGCGTGTTTATTGGTAAATATATAACGTTTGAGGGTTTTTCAACAATCTTAAAACCGGGCGCCACCTCGGGATAAAACATGTGAACTATGTGAACCAGATTACCGTTATTGTAGGCATTTGTAACTAAATTACAGTCTACAGCAATGGAGTTGACCTTAAATATATCTACTGGGTTTTCGGATATATGCAATTTGTCTGCTTCCAATACTTTATTTTTGAACCCCAACAAACTTCCAATTGAGTTGTCTTTTGAAAAGTCTATTGACCTATTGCATTTTATTTCACACTGTAGTGTATTATGGTTTGCTTGCAATCGCAGTACAATTGGATCACCTTCTTTTTCCAAATTTAACGCCCTAAACAAGTAGTTCTGGATATCCTGTATTTCATAAGAGCCTTCAGGTAGTTCTATTTTTTTATTTTTACCATAGTGAAATACATTGTTTGATTTATCCTCATTTGGAATTGAATTGTAACTTTCGAAATTTATTAAACCTAAAACGTACTCGTCACTTTCACTCAATATAATTGGTGGGTAAATCTTTGCAGAAATTGTTGATTCTTTCCCCGATAAGGTAAATGTATATGACATTATAACTAAAAGAGAGAGAAACGATCACTACAAATCTATTAAAATAAATGAAACAAACCAGATAATGTTAATCTATTTATTCATTGTTCCATATGAGATAAAAAATTCAAACATAAATGGCCACAGTTGTAAGAATTGTAGGACTGAAACTGAGAATGATTATAAAATATATTACAAGTACCATTAGAATTAAAATATCTTAAAAGCTCTACGGGTGGGTGTAAATTACCAAAACTGTCAAAGTAAATAATATTTTTTCCATATTTTCGATATGCAGTCCAATGAGTGCCAGGTCCGTAGGAGTTGTCCAAATTAACTATAGCCGATTCATTTCTATAAATTTTTTTGGGGAGTTTATCTTTCATAAAAGTTCCACGAAAATAGGGTATTTTCAATTTTTTTGCATAGAAATCAAGTTCCAAGTTGTTTAGGGCGTGTGCTGGTAATGTTAGCTTATTTGACGTTTTGGACCTAAGTTGGGAAAAAAAAGTCCATATCCAGTTTTAAAGGGTTTCAAGTAGAGTCCCTTGCCAAGTGCAACTGCTTCCATAGTTCTATTATGTCGTTTATTTTCTTCCAATTGACGTTTCGCTGCTTGTGCATCATTGATAGTTTTTGCTATGGCTGAAGCTCCACCGCTTAATGCTCCCAAGGCACTCAAACCGGCAAAAATCGGTATTAGTGGTAACACACCTCCTGTCTTGGGAATTCTAATTATTCTCGAGGATGGTGGTTTGATCCTTCGTTTTTTTCACCCTTAACTGTTTGAACTGCAATCTTTAAAGCGTCATCGATAGTACGAGGTTGATTTTTTAAAACATTATTTTTAATTTTTTTAGTTAACTGTGGAAAGTTTATACGTTTCTTTCCTTGTCTTCTGCTTCTCTGCATCTTTTTGTGTTGTATTTTTTGTTGTTGTTGTCTTTTCATCACTTTGGAGGATCTTTTCTTTCGGTTACGTTGCTTATTCTTTGAGGACATTGTTACTTTAATAGTGCTCGGTATTAACTAATTTGAAAACTAAAAATCTTAAATATTTATACGGTATCTAGCCTTTAAATCTTTTCTTCGGTTCAAAAACAATATTGTTGTTGTTGTTGTCCTCAGAATCACTTCGTTTACGTTTTTGCAATTTTTGTGAAATTAAATCGTTGTCGTTGATTTCTAACTTCGGTTTTTTTGTATTGTTATCATAGTCAATATCAGACGAAATATCTGCTTTACGCTTGTTAAACGTTTGGATATCCATTTTCATTTCATTTTCGAAAAGTTTTTTTTTTTTTTTTTTTTTTATTGATCTATTAATATTTTGTAATTAAAGATTTCACGCTAGTTCCAACACATCATATATTTTGAATAACAACAACAACAACCAGATAAGCAAAATCAGCAAAACAAGGTCAAGTTCAAGTTAACAAACATGTGCTTATCATTAAAAAAAAAAAAAAAAAACATTTATCAAACATATGCAGCATTTTTTGTAATGAAAATTTTAGTTAAATAGATCGTCGAATTAATGAAAATCTCAGACTAGTCAAGTAGCCAGCAGAAGCATACAGCACTTAGATACCAACAACAACAACAACAACAACAACAACAACAACAATGGATAAATATTCAACAGAAACTGTCAAAAAAACTGAATTGGTGAGTAGACTACTTAAAACGAAAGAAGAATATAGACACCATATTCATTTACTTAAAAAAACTATTTTTATTTTAAAAAAAGCTTTAAAAAATAAGGTTTATGTCAATAATTATAACAAAGTTGAAACTAATCTAAGTATTTTAAAAAACTATTTGCAAACGTTTAAAATGAAAAGTAAAAGTAACAAAGTTTTAACCAAAAGGCAGTTAATATGGCAAGACATAGACTCTTGCTTTAATGGTAGAATTAAGTCCGGAATTATCACAAATTTAAAATTTAAAGAACCAAAAGAATTTTTACGACAAGCATTTAGGATTTTTTCTTTCAGAGTTAAAAAAGAGTTAAATCATTGTTTGTTAAAAGTAAACGTTGTGTTTTCGGGATTATTTATAAAACCTCAAAATCTGGAAACATCAGTAAAGCATTTTTCAACAAAAAATAATATTATTGACCATAATACAAATATTTTTCAATGGTTTCAAGAGAACGTTGTTGATAAAATTTTATGTAAATTAGAGGACTTTCAAGAAAAAGATAGTGGTTGGGCTTTGTGTGAAATTTGGTATCTAAAAGTTAATATAAATAAATATAATCCAATTACAGTAGGTTTCAGCACATATGTAGAAGTACCAAAATTTATTCAAAAAACTAAGAGTGTAATAAATATTAAAAATAATGATTCATATTGTTTTTTGTGGTCTGTGGTTTGCGCCTTGCATCCACCACCTCAGTACAAAAATGTTTATCGTACATCGTCTTATCCTCATTTCAGTCAAGTTTTAAAATACAATGAAATTACCTTTCCTATGACTTTAAAAGATATCCCAAAATTTGAATCTCTAAACAGGTTAGCTATAAATGTATTTTGCATTGAAAAACAAACAATTTTACCATTAACTTTGACCAAAACAAATTTTCCCACAAAAATCAATTTACTAATTTTACCTTGTAATAACTCTAAGGAAATTAGCTATTCTGAAAACAATATTAACAGTAATAGTCGTTTAAACCATTTTCATTTTGTCTGTATTAAAAATTTAAGTCGATTATTAAACAAACAAGTTGGAAATGTACAAAATAAAAAATGGTTTTGTGAGCGATGTTTTAATCATTTTAAAAGTAAATCAATTTTATTAAAACATTCAACTGAATGTCAACTTGTAAATAAGTCTAAAATAACTTTACCTACAGAAAATGATAAGACTTTAACCTTTAAAAATTATTCAAATAGATTGGAAGTTCCTTTTGTAATTTATGCAGACTTGGAAAGTTTGCTTCTAAGTTATAATGATACAAATAAAACAAATAAAACCAAAAAGTATCAAAAACATGAACCTTTTAGTATTGCATTTTATTTAAAATGTTCTTTTGATGACTCTCTTTCTACATTTCAAATGCACACTGGAACAGACTGTCAGACATGGTTTGTAAGGAAACTTGAAAAAATTGCTTTAAAAATAAAGTCTATATATTCAAATACTATTACCATGAATAAATTAACCCAAGAAGAAAATAATACTTTTTATCGCTCAACGGTTTGTCACATTTGTTCGAAACCATTTTCAGAGTCTGATTTCAAAGTTAAAGATCACTGCCACTTAACTGGAAATTATAGGGGACCTGCACACAATTCTTGTAATTTAAACTTTAAAAATAAACCCTTTATCCCTGTAATATTTCACAATCTCTCTGGCTACGACAGTCATTTCATAATAAAAACCCTTTGTACTGATATAAAAGGAAAAATAAGTATACTTCCTATCAATAAAGAGAAATATATTTCATTTACAAAATATATTGAAAATTCCAACATTCAATTTCGATTTTTAGACTCTTTCAAATTTATGGCTAGTAGTTTAAATAAATTAGCTTCATATCTAAATGATGATCAGAAAACAGTTACAAAACGATTTTATAAAAATGAATCACAATTTAAGTTAGTTACACGAAAAGGGGTTTTTCCATATGAATATGTTGACTGTTGGGAAAAGTTGCAATCAAAATGTTTGCCACCGATTGAAAAATTTTTTAGCAAAATTCATAATTCCTCCATTTCACCAGAGGAATATCAACATGCATGCCAAGTGTGGGACACCTTTAATATTCAGACTCTTCAACAATACGCTGAACTCTATTTAAAAACTGATGTCTTACTTCTCGTCGATGTTTTTGAGAATTTTCGGAAAATTTGTTTAAATACTTACCAGTTAGATAGTTTACATTATTTTACGGCTCCTGGTTTGGCATTTGACAGCATGTTAAAAATAACTAAAGTAAAGCTTGATTTATTAACTGACATTGATATGATTATGTTTATTGAAAAAGGAATTAGAGGTGGTATTTCTCAGTGTTCTAATAGATATGGTAAGGCTAATAATAAATATTTGGGCAGTGATTATAAACCTCACGAACCAACTACTTATCTTATGTATTTTGACGTAAACAACTTATATGGAGCTGCCATGAGTTATCCTCTACCCACTGGAGATTTTCAATGGATTGAGGATATTTATCATGAGTTAAATATTTTAGAAATACCCACTGATTCTGATTATGGTTACATTTTTGAATTAGATCTTCAATATCCCAAAAATTTATTTGACCTACATAAAGATTTACCACTTTGTCCTGAGCATTTAGTCCCTCCCACTTCTGCGACTCTTATTCCCAAATTATTAAATACACTTTTTGACAAAAAAAAATATGTTATTCATTATATAGCTTTACAACAAGCTATTCAGCTGGGTCTTAAAGTTGGAAATATTTATAGATGTTTAAAATTTAAACAATCTCCATGGTTAAAAACCTATATTGATTTAAATACTGAACTACGTAAACGTAGCAAAAATGATTTTGAGAAGAACTTTTTTAAACTCATGAATAATGCACCTTACGGTAAAACCATTGAAAATGTAAGAAAATACCGAGACGTAAAAGTGGTTACTAAATGGTCAGGACGTTTTGGCGCAAATTATTATATCTCTCAACCTAATTTTCTTAGTTGTGAAATATTTGATAAAGACATGATTCTTATTGAAATGAATAGATTAAATATTAAATTTAATAAACCCATTTATATTGGAATGTCAATTTTGGATATTTCGAAAACAATTTTATTCAATTTTCATTACAATTATATTAAACCAAAATTTCAATCCAACTCAAAATTATTATACACTGATACAGATAGTTTAATATATCAATTTTCAGATGTTGATATTTATGCTCACATTAAAGAAGACATACACTTATTTGATACATCTGACTATCCTAAAAATAATGTATATGATATTCCACTTAAAAATAAAAAGATTTACGGACTAATGAAAGACGAAAATAATGGAAATATTATGACTGAATTTATTGGTTTACGTTCTAAAATGTATTGTTTTAAATTGCTTAAAAACAATGATACTGATAAAAACATCGCTGACAAAAGCATAAACGCGAATCAGTTTAAAAATATGGTTTCAAATATAGGAATTGTCAAAAAAGCTAAGGGAGTTCAATCTTCAGCTTTAAAATGCATATCATTTGATGATTATTACGAATGTTTATTTAACAATATTACTATTGATGTCCCTCAAAATTATATTAGGTCTGAAAAACACAACGTTTATACAATGAAACAAGTTAAAACTGCACTAAGTCCATTCGATGATAAGCGAATTGTAAATTATAGTTACACAGACACATTACCTTGGGGATTTCATGATTAGCTTAATATCTTAATTGTAAACTGGTATTCTTGTTCTTCTCTTGTCACAAGTAGTCTACAGCTGACTGCAGGCCTCTTGTTCATTAGTCTCAATCAAAAATGGTAATATAATAATAATAATAATAACAGTGATAAAAATTATCTATTAATTTTTTCTTTTTAGACTGATGATAAGAAGGATATTTGGTACTCTGCCATAGATAATCCTAAACGATTTTACTCCAACATTCAATCACACAAAAAAATTAAACCCATTACGCTATGTACTCATGTACATGGTTCCAGATTTTGCTTCAGCTGCCAACGTTTTTTTTGTTTCTGTGAGTCATCAATTAAAAAACACAGTCTACCATCTACATTAAATACCGAACCAATTGATCTGTACTGTAGGGAGTCCATGTCAGATTCTTAGACTTTTCATTTTAGATATCTGGTGGTGGTTGTAGTAGTAGCAGTAGTTGCCCTCCTGTACCATCTGCAAAGCAACTATTTGACATTAAATCTGCAATAGTGACGGATTCCACCACTGATTGTTTTCGACTCTATCAAGCACAACCACGCACACCATGGGAGTGGGAAGAAATGAACTGGAGATTTCACAGCGCTGAAATAGAGGATGCTACTACCAGAAAATATTGGAACAGAATTAAACATGAAACATATTATAACACTCAGCAATTTAAATACCACCACCAACCTAATGTAAACCCTAACCCAAACAAAAAGTTGAAAAAATAGGACTAGAATTTATATTGAAAGGTTTAATTGATTTAAATAATAAAAAATATATTAAAGATATAATTATTTGTTTCATTTATTTTCGGTTAGACGAGGCTATTTTACATATATATTAATTACTTTAAGTGCTATACGTTTTTTATCATCTGGTATAAGCTATTATTCGAAACAAATATTATTTATTATAACAACATTATTATTGATCATCTCAATACTACACAAACATCTCCTTATCTACATCCTCGACCTTTTCTTATCTGCGAACCTGAACTCTAGTCTTACGTCGTCGTCGTCGTCGTCGAAAATGAAAACAAGCTATTCTCGGTATTTTTCCAAAAACTAATATTTTACGTATTTATTCAAATATTGCTCATCTCAATACTACACAAACATCTCCTTATCTACATCCTCGACCTTTTCTTATCTGCGAACCTGACCTCTAGTCTTACGTCCAACATTAACAGAAAAACAATTCTCGGTACTCGACCTTTTCTTATCTGCGAACCTGACCTCTAGTCTTACGTCGAACATATTAATTTTAATTAACAGAAAAACAATTCTCGGTACTACGGAATTCGGCGAGGCGAGGCTCGGCTCATGAAATTATACCAGAAGTGCGGCGTGAAGCCCTACAAACATTCTATTTTTTTTTTACCACATGTGTTGTACTGTATAACTGCGTATTATTACTATTATTGCTCGTTTAAAAGATAAACAAGATCATCTAAATTGTTTACTTATTACGACGTACTGCATGGCGGTAGTAGTAGTAGTCTAGAAGTTCAAAATTTGACAAAAAACAAATCTCGGTGTCGACGGTTCGAATCCAGGCGGGCGCGCGTGGGCTTTTTTTTCTTTTCTTCTAAGAAACAAATTAGTAATAATTATAGCGGTGCATGTGTGTGTGTGAGTGCCAAAAAGACACTTCACATATAAGTCTTTTTTGCTTCTACCTATTTACATCCTTATAAAAACACCACCATCCCCCCATAAAATAAAACTACCCGACGGGTCTCAACGCCTTTTTGAACACCTACACTAATAAGGCCCTTCTGGTCAACAGCCTCTGGTCATTGTCGACCACTTCTTCTTCGGCCATTTTCAGGCATTTTTCAGGATTGTGTCACTTTTTAACACGTACTTTTTGAACACCTACACTAATAAGGCCCTTCTGGTCAACAGCCTCTGGTCATTGTCGACCACTTCTTCGGCCTTTTTCAGGCATTTTTTCAGGATTGTGTCACTTCGTCGCCGAAGAAGTTGGACACACCCAATCTTTGGACAGACAGGCCATCCTCGGTCACAGTACCCCGCCTTCTATACTACTACCGTCAATATAAATCGTATCGATAACGTTGTAACTTTTCATGTTTGGAATTTTTTTGGCATTCGGTCGATTGTTCTCTTCGGCCCTTTTTTCGATCGTTGACGATAATATTTAAACGTCGACCCAATTGACGTTTTCGCGTTCAATATCGAACTGTTTGACATGCGGAAAATTAATTATCATAATAGCAACAATAGTATTCAAATGAAGAACGGTCAAAGGGTTTTCACAATTTCGAACATCTTCGTAGACTGAAACTGTTTGCGCTCGTCTACAATCACAGCAGTATAGTGTACTGTACAAGCTTAAATATGTAAAACTAACTAGGACCAATATTCGATACAAACACTTTACCAAACTATCCGAATCGTTAAAAAAAGCAAAATGAATATATTAAAGATATGTTTATTTTACCATAGGTGTATTAATCAAGTGACCATAAACTATTATCAAAAGTCAATTTCTTGTTTTACGTTCTATTTCTGCTACTCATATCCGCCGGCAGTGTTGTCCAATACTGGGGTTTTTGGTATCCTTTTTGATGCGTCTAAATAGGCATGGAAGCGTTCATTAACCTATCATGCAATTCGGCATCTTTGGACGAATACGCCACCAAACTATTACCCGTTGCAGATCGACGAAATTAGTTATGTTTTCTAGAAAGACTCTTATCAAATAATCACTGCCTTGCCGCAGGTCTCGCTATAAATGAAGAGGCATAAGATCGGTTGCGGAATCTTGTGGGAAATTTTTAGCAAACCTAAAACCCGTAGCTAAGCGGCAGCATGAAATAGTTCATCGCACATAATATATTCGTTAGCTTTCGTAAATTCTGGTAGTAAATTTTTGAAGCGAATCCAACAAAAAATGCAAATGCAAAGTTGAAAATGACTCCTTCTAACGCCGCCCATTTACTCACTTCAATCCAGTGATCGCCTTCTTCGAGCCAATTAAACAGAACGGGTAAATGTTCGGAACCCCATGCCTCCAAACCGGTAATTTCTGCAGTGGAAACTTAAGACGTTAACATTTTTGTATATACCTCTCGAGAAACCAGCTCGATCAACGTTTGAATAGCCGTAAAGTATTGACGATCTGGTAAAATATCGTATGCAGTTGTATTGCCTAGTTTTTGAACCACATCGACCCGCATTAAAAAAGCCAGAGCGATTGATGCGACACAATGAACTTCTTTCAGACAATTTTTATACAATCCTTGAAAATATCAATATCACCCGCCACCCAGATAGCTGCTATATATTCTCGTACTAGTCATCATTTTCACGTCGAATTCTCTGAAAATATTCAGGTAGTGGAATAATTAATATCGTACAACCGATTTAATTGCGAAGACATTTCACTTTTTTCAAAAAAATGTTCTCTTTTATGTGACCGTGTATCCTTTATATATAGATAGATATATGTATAACGTGTAATCCGATTAGTGATTGATTACCATACGTGACTTATTGTTTAACAACGGGCGGATGGTATTGTTTGTTCTTGGCCTTGTAGTTATTGCTCACATTTGACTATATAAAGAGCGGTCGACATACAAAGGACCAGTCTAGGAGTTAATATGACATCATACAACGAAATAGTTTGTGAGAGATTATTACAAATTAGTAGTAACAGTGCGAAACACAAAAGAACTAATATGGGCAATAGAAAATGAGAATTGGGCCGGTATATTGGAACCGTTTAATGGAACGTTCAATCAAAAATTTATTTTTCTTACAAAGTACGCATTACCGTACGAACGGCCCGAGTTTATGTATAGACGAGTTGATCTGTTTACATTTTTTAACGTACCCATACAACTTCGTTTTTCAATCGATGCTTATTATTTAAACTTGATGCGACAGTACATTTCGCAAAATGAATAAATTATGCGACAGTACATTTCGCAAAGTGGACAAATTTTACGACACGTCGGAACCAAATTTGCAATGGAATCTTGTGCCGTTCTAGAGAGTTTTATGGCACAAACCAGAATGAGAATCAAACAAATTTCAAACCCCTCTTTATGGAATAATTAATAATAATATGGGACTGGGCATAGAGTTAAAGAATATTAAAAATGTAAAGCATTATATTTTTATGGCAAATACATTGAGTACACCAAACCGAAATATCGTATGCAATTTCAATCAAAGTACCATGTACGTGTTCTGGAGATATTAAACGCGACGAATTCTTTTAGCCATCTTACATCACCGATTTACCATTTTAACTCAATAAACAAAAAACGCCTGTTTAAAATTTCCACTTAATTTATTTTACTAAAATAAAAAACATGACAATTGTTTCGCCACCACTGTGGCTTCATCAGATGTTTGATCTTAAAATATTAAGATCAAACATCTGATGAAGACACAGTGTTGGCAAAACAATAATTGTCATGTTTTTTGTTTTTGTAAAATAAATTAAGTGGAAATTTTAAACAAGCGTTTTTTGTTTATTGAGTTAAAATAGATTTCCATTAAGACGGCTAGTTCAGTTCAATATTTACCATTGGTATCTTGAATGATTTTATTGTCGCCGTATTAAGAGACGATGTATGGGATATGGACGATACGAAATTGAAATATTTTCAAGTCTCGTCTACCGAAACTTGGCCCAAAAAATGCATTTGCAAAATCCACGTGAACTGTTGAATTTAATCTGTAACAGAATCCTCGAAAGTGGTAAACCGTCGATTATTTTTCTCGATCATATGAACCGTTAAACTGTTCGATGCTCATAAAAGTGGTGATGGTTCCAACTTGTGTACGGAAACTGCTCGCCCAATGAAAGACGATGAGTGTGCTACGTAATGTGTGGGTACGATGAATGTAAAAAAGTTTCTTATCCCGGTACAAGGTCACGGCCGTTTAATTACAACGCGACCTACATGAAAGAGTTTGGCCGACGGGTGCTTCTTTTAGTTGACAGCATGAACGTGATGCATTTATATAGTGCGTTTAGTTACAGTCGAGATTATCGACCTTTGGGCATTGGACTGATAGGATTCGCTGAGCTCTTTCCCGTCGAAGATCCCATCTTTCCTTAAACTCTGTCATACCCTCAGTCACCATAATTTTTTTGCTACCACTTTAATTTCGGACACGTTTAACAGGCAATCTCAACACAATAAAATTGATCGATTTGAAAATAAATCTTAAATCTAAAAGAGACTTAGCTTGAAAACAATTTTAGGCACGTTTAAGCTGAAAGCAAAAGGCAAAAGGATTTTAGACACGATTAATGTATAACAACACTAAACTTAATTTAAAGATATCTTTTAAAGAAAGTTGGCTTTAAAACAATCTTTATTAAGATTAAGCTGGAAACAAAATGCGTGTTTTGAATAGAATTTAAGTGATTTCAGACACATTTACCATGTTTGAAACATCGCATTATTTCGACAAAAATTTTTTGCAAAACATCGATGTGCTCTCGTTGGCCGTATTGGTCCCCGAACTTGACCCGTTCGATATAAAATTGATGTCGATGATTGGATCGGTCAAGGTGATGCGTTTGTCGGTGGCCGTGGTACTGGCATTCGTAAGCAACATCCACTTGGTATTCGGTATCTGAACCACGTGCCATTCTTTCAGTTTCAATGACTGCTCGTCGCCAAGATCTGCGTTGTCAAATGAACTTGCACTCTCACTTGCTAATTTTTTCGCATTATTATTCAAGAATATTTTTATGCGCTGGAGCAATTTGACGTGTCGGATTGACGCCATAGAGAGATCCGATTGTAGTGGCAAAAATACAAAGACAGTGGGATAACGGTAGCGCCGTATTGTACTTAGATCATCGAAATCATCGGAGACATCGTCATCGCCCGCCGGCGGGTCCATGTATGGATATTTAAAAACCGACAGATTTACCAGAAAGAGTACATAATAGAAAAGTTGACTCAGAGAGATGGATTGTAGCTGCTGTAAAGTAAAAATTCAGTTAACAGACTATCGATTTGGTGAAGTGCATGAGCTGACCGCAAAATTGTTGAATTTAATTCCAAATATTGAAATTAACATAAGACATGCCAACAACTGTCAAGTATTTGGATATCGCTGGATATGGTGATTATCCTAAAGAACTAGGACAGGCGATGTGTATAAAGTATGGTCCAAATCAAAAATATGAGACATATGCAATAGGCCCCGACGAAGAAGCTAAATATTCATTCTTATTATAAACAAAAATAGACGTGGGTTTGCGATTTCTCGCCGCGAAAAAATTCACAACTATTTGCAGTATTTGCTCATTGATATGGAAAACGTTAATATTAAGTAATTCACAGTAGCTGAGTTAGTGCTTCGTCTATGAGCGTTCAGCCATCATCATATTCACCCCTGCATAACAACGCGCCGCCATTCTCTAAGTGTAAGTATATTTATTCACTTAAGTCAGTTCTTTATTTACTTTTTTTTAATTTATTTTTTATTTTACGCCTTTTATTGAATTGATGATGCGTGTATTTTTTTTCTTTCTGATATGGATGGAGTTAAAACAAATAAATTCTGCTTGCCTTGCAGAAGTGGAGTTATATGAGAGAAAACCAAATTAAGAAAATTTCCTATTAATCAACCTCAAAGGATTCTCAGCGCAAAAGCGGTGGTAAGCAGATTTGGGGCCTGCATCCTACTCGAGCTAGAGGAAAGTGCCGTCTTCCTACCGAAAAGGGTGACGGAGGCATTTGAACCATACCTAGACCACTTCACTGAAGGGAAGTACGCTCTCATTTTTAAAGGGGAGAAGGAAATGGAACGGCCTAATCCTCTTTTACAGTTCGAGATTATAGAACACGAGGAGGAGTAAAAGAGCAGTAAAAGAGAGAGAGAGAAGTTGAGTATTTTAATTATTAAATCATTTAATAGTCAAAAATGATCAAAAAATTATTTATTTGAATATGTTTAAAATTTTAAGAGACTAAAAATGTTAATATTACTATGATTATTATTATTATTTTTAGATCATCTGTGTAACATAAGAAGAAATCAATTCCGTTTGTCTTGCAGAAGTAGAGTTAGATGAGAGAAAACCATTACCAAATTAAGAGAATTTCCTATCAATCAACCTCAAAAGATTCTCAGTGCAAAAGCAGTGGTAAGCAGATTTGGGGCTCTGCATCCTACTCGAGCTAGAAGAAAGCATCGTGTTCCTACCGAAAAGGGTGACGGGGACGTTTGAACCATACCTAGACCACTTCACTGAAGGGAAGTACGCTCTTATTTTTAAAGGGTAAGCCTCAAATTTATGTATGTATAATTTGTTTTCTTTTTGCGTGTGAAACAATGGGAGGAGTCGATAGAGTAGACCAACATTTGTCGGACTATGCTCTCCCAAGGAAAAGGGGTAAAAAATACTACAAAAAAATATTTTTTCACCTCTCAAATTTGGCATTATGGAATTCATTTATTCTTTATAGAAAAACTGGGGAAGCTAAAACGGCATTGCAGTATAGGCTAGAAATTGTGAAGCTCTTGATGGAAAAATATCACCATGCAGATGGTTCCGTTAAAAGTGCACGCCCTTCAGCTACCCCAAGCCCACTGAGACTGACTGAAAGACATTTTCTGGAATACATATCTGCGACTGAAAAGAAAAGCAACCCTACTCGATAGTGCGCGATGTGTAGCAGTGCTCGTGATGCGCGTGGAAAAAAATTAGATGCGAAAGCCGATACTCCAATAGGAATGTACCACTTTGTGTGGTACCTTGTTTTCGAGTTTATCATACTAAACATACTGTAGTTTAGTTTTATTTTATGATAAAATCTAAATCGATAAAGATCAGCTTTCTTTTCCGAGTTTTAGTATTATTTTCGTATCCTAGTAGATTGTTATCGCATAGGTAGTAGGTACCTGTTATAATAAGTACCTGTTTATATTACGTTTATGATATTTGACTTGTTCAGTCTTTCCTTGTTGTTTTTTTCATAATAATATTAGAGGTTTTCACGAAGGTATCAAATGTATTAAGCAAAATTTTGTATGTCGTTATTATCTTGCATTCAAGTTTTTTTTTTCGTCGCCCGAGTTTACTCGGGTTAGAAAAATATGTTTTTTTTGCAATCTGTTTTTTCTTTAAATTTAGTTTTTTTCTGTAGAATATAATTTATAAGTTAAATTTTACCTTTATTTTTTTTCTGGACAGTCCTTCATAAAAAAATCCGAGTGTTAAGCGGTTAATGAGTCTGAGTGTCAGCCCTCTCATTGAACGTGAATTAAAATAGTGCATTATTCTTTTTCTGGCTTTTATAGTGTTTTAGTTTTTTTTTAGGGAAAACATTTTTATCACTGCTTAAATGAACAAAGGAAGTTTATTTTTACATGATATTTCTAAATATAAATTAAATATAGAGAATGGGGTAAACTTTTTTAAGTTTTAAGTTTTCAGTGGAATGAGACACTCTACTTTGATTAATAGTTGAATGGAAGTTGTGAAGGGAGGGAGGGTGCACTACCAGCAGAAAATATGAATTATTCCTGAAAAGTAAAAATTCAGTTAACAGACTATCGATTTGGTGAAGTGCATGAGCTGACGGCAAAATTGTTGAATTTAATTCTAAATATTGAAATTAACATAACAGACGTGCCAACAACTGTTAGGTATTTGGATATCGATGGATATGGTGATTATCCTAAAGAACTAGGACAGGCGATGTGTTTTATAAAGTATGGTCCAAACCAAAAATATGAGACATATGCAACAGACCCCGACGAAGAAGATAAATATTCATTCTTATTGTAATATGTATTATAACAGTGAAACTCTAATTAAATTTTGGTATCTAAAAATTTGTGACTATGAATCCAGATGTCAAAATCCGCATGTAATCAAGTTTAGCAAATTAAATTTAGCACGAAAAAAGTACATCTAAGGGATGATGTAGTAGACTAAAAAAACATTGAATATTTCCTATGAGAATTTTGTTAAAACTTACTATTACGATAAATTATTATTATGCTAAGCGTGTTTTATTTTTATCGAAGTTTTATGCAGTCATGCAGTTCTGCATGTAATCAACACATGCAGGCTACCGCGATATCCGTATGCATTGGTTTGATAACAAACAAACATAAACGTGGGTTTACGATTTCTCGCCGCGAAAAAATTCACAACTATTTGCAGTATTTGCGCATTGATATGGAAAACGCTTAAATATTAAGTAATTCACAGTAGCTGAATTAGTGCTTCGTCTATGAGCGTTCAGTCATCATCATAATCACCCCTGCATAACAACGCGCCGCCACACAGTGGTTCAAGGAGTGGAAAAAATACTCTGTAGGAAGTGTGAAAGAAATTAACATTTTTATCGCTAATAGATACCTGAATATCCCTAGTAAAAAAATGTAAAAGAATTTTTCAAAATTTGCTTTTAGTTGTTGTCAACTAAGCGACCATATGTTGAAAGGAACGAAATGTAGTGTTTCGAAATTTTGTTTTAATTAAAAAAATAGTAGCCATTCGATTAAAAATTTGTATGAATTATATCTCAAGGTTTATTTAGAATATTTATACCCCATTAGTATACTTGTAGAAACTACTGCGGCTTAATGAAATATATATATATATATATATATAAAAAAAATAATATTAAGATATTTCGTCTTTGCGTCAACATGCGTCAGGCCAAAAAATACGTATACGTGTACCTTATCTCTTAAATAAAATTCCTAAATAATATTTTGCTGCTCTTATCTGCGACTGTTATCACAAAAAATGTTTTTGTGTTTATTTGTATAGGGACAGATTTATCGGTTTACAGAAAGTATTAATGGTAAATTAGTTTAGTGTACCTCTTGACAAAGTAGAGTCGGTGTTTTAAAAATAATTTTTATTTGGTGTGATGGAGAGTATATTAATACCCTACTTGGAATTAGTGGAAGTTGTACTTTCAAGTGACCGGGATGGAGTTAAATGCTTTGAAAATATTACACGCAATTATCACGAGATGTCTGACCAGCTTTTAGAAGAATTAAAAAATAAATTAATTCGAAATTTTTTACCTAATTTTTCACGAAGATGGCAAGCAGCCTCACGCAATAAAGACAGATTTTTAAAGCAGAATGAAGAGTGGCTAAGAGGGTCTTTCTCAGTTAATGTGGATTCATCGTTAATTCCTATGGATGTTGATGAACCCGGACCTTCATCACGTCCTGTTGGGCGCAAAGAAAAACCATTTGACGAATGCTGCCAGCGTACTAAACGTTATAAAGTTAAAAAGTTGCTTGAAAACTGTTCTAAGGAGTTAATTGTGGCAGCAGCTAACGAAGCTACAGGAACTTCAAAATCTCCAAGTTTTACACCCGAGAAAGCACTTAGCTTGCTGCTAGATGCTTCTTTATCGAAGCACCAATATCAAATCATTAGAAAAGCAACATTAGAAATAGGCTTTGATATTTTCCCATCATATCATAAGGTATTAGAAGCGAAAAAAGAATGTTACCCTTCTGAAGTCGAGAAAACTCAAAGCTGCAACAGTTAAATTACAAACACTTTTAAATCATACAGCCACTAGAATTATGCAAAGTAAAAGTGAGGAAGATGTATGTGCAATGGGATCAGAATTAACTTTAATATCAAAGTAGGGATGTGATGGTTCATCTGGCCACAGTGAGTATAAGCAAACATTTGAGGAAGAAAATGCTTCCGACGCTTGCATGTTTTTAACATCTTTGGTTCCTCTTTGCTTACATGAGAAAGGAGACAGGTCATTAGTTTATTGGAAAAATCCAAGACCTTCTTCAACAAGATATTGTCGGCCTATTCGGTTTGAATTTATAAAGGAAACGCCTGAAAGTACTACAAGGGAAATATCAAGAATGAACACGGAAATAGAAACTCTAACAGATACTCTAACTCACATAAAAGAAAAATCATACAAAATACACCACGAACTTTTGTTTACCATGATTGATGGCAAAATTTCAAACACAGTAAGTAACACTTCATCTATGGTTTGTAATATATGCCAAGCGAAGCCATCTGAAATGAACAAATTATTGTTACTAAAAACTAAACCTAAAAATATTCAGGTTTTAAACTGGGGAATGTCACCTTTACATGCTCGAATAAAGTTTATGGAGTGTCTTCTTCATATAGCCTATAATAAATCATTTCAACAATGGAGGACAAACGCGGATACGAAAAAACAAAGAGAAGAAACAAAAAAGGGGATTCAAGATGAATTTTGGCGAAGGATCGGTTTAAAAATCGATGTAGTGAAACAGGGCATGGGTACGACTAACGACGGAAATACGTCAAGAAGGTTTTTTAGTGATCCTAGTCTTACTGCAGATATAACAGGAGTAAATGAACATTTGATTCGTCGATTTACAGTGATTTTGCAAGCCATTAACTCTGGTGTGCATATTGATCCAGACAAATTTGGTAAATATTGCCAGGAGACAGCGAATTTGTATGTGGAACTGTATGGGTGGTATTACATGCCAGTCACGGTCCATAAAATATTAACACACGGAGAAGAAATTATAGCAGCTGCAGTACTCCCCATAGGGATGCTAACAGAGGAAGCACAAGAAGCGCGAAATAAAGATTATCGCGCTTATCGCCACAATCATTCTAGAAAATGTTCACGTGTCCAAACAAATACAGATGTCATGAACTTTCTCTTAGCTTCTTCTGATCCGTATTTGTCAGGACTAAGGGCAGAACCTATAACAAAAGAAGAAACTAATAAGAAACTAAACCATGAACTGTGGGATGAGGTGAAATCTTTATTTTATGGAAATATTTATTTTATGGAAATATTTAATTACTTTATATTCATTTAATTTTTTTTAAATTTGGTAATAAGTTACTTTTCAATTATTATTAAACAAAAGTATTATTTTGTTTCGTTTTAATAGTCTTTAAAAAATTGTTTTACAGTGATGTTATTATGCATTAGATTATAAGATCCTAATTTATTGTTGATGATGTTCTCTTAAAAAATTATATTTAATTTGTTCTAACATACATAGGCAATATCATTTTTTTTGTTACTTTTTAGTTTTGTATCTATAGCTTCTTTAGGTAAATGGCAAATTAGATGTTCCTATATGCTACTGTTGTTTTTTACGAAAGCGATTATCAATAAATTTAATGTTATGTTCATGGCGACTTTAGTTCATTTCAATGTTGATTTTCCAGTGGTATTTATACTCTTTATTTTTAACAGGGCTTAATAAATACTGATCAGCTGTAAAACTATACATATATTTCAAATACCATTTTGATCTTTTCAAATATAATCTCATATTCAGCCTACCATATAAAGCAAAATAGTCCATCTATCAAAATTTGACAGTTACAAACAAATTAAAAGTTTTTCAATACATCCAAAATAAAGTACTTACACCTCTTATTATGTGCACCAAATATCATTCAAATATCATTTATCATTTGGAAATTATTAAATTATTTCCGTATTACCATATACCCTGAACCACTGTGCGCCATTCTCTAAATGTAAGTATATTTATTCACTTAAGTCAGTTCTTCGTTTATTTTTTTTAAATTTATTTTTTATTTTACGCCTTTTATTGAATTGATGGTACGTGTATTTTTTCTTTCTGATATAGATGGAACTAAAACAAATAAATTCTGCTTGCCTTGCAGAAGTGGAGTTATATGAGAGAAACCCAAATTAAGAGAATTTCCTATCAATCAACATCAAATTCTCAGATTCTCAGCGCAAAAGCGGTGGTAAGCAGATTTGGGGCCTGCATCCTACTTGAGCTAGAGGAAAGTGCCGTCTTCCTACCGAAAAGGGTGACGGAGGCATTTTAACGATACCTAGACCACTTCACTGAAGGGAAGTACGTTCTCATTTTTAAAGGGGAGAAAGAAGTGGGACGGCCTAATCCTCTTTTACAGTTCGAGATTATAGAATACGAGGAGGAGTAGAAGAGCAGTAAAAGAGAGAGAGAGAGAGAGAGAGAGAAGGTGAGTGTTTTAATTATTAAATCATTTAATAGTCGAAAATGATCAAAAAACTATTAATTTGAATATGTTTAAAACATTGAGAAACTAAAAATGTTAATATTACTATTATTATTGTCTTTATGACTTCTTGTCTCACAGTATTCCTGTGGTTGTATTTTATACTGACAGGATTATACCAAGTCAGTACAAAAAATAAAAAACAGGAAATGGAAAAAAAACAACTATTGTGTATTAAGAAACGATCTAACTATGCTACATGTTTTCAAAATGACCGATTTCTGGATGTTCCTGTGAATGCCTGTATTAAGTCCTAATTGAGCCAAATGCGGTGTAAACGTTGTTGGGGTGAGACCTGTTACTGATATGACGAGAGGAACAATGATAACTCTTTCCTGTTTCCACAGCCTTTTTACTTCCATTGCCAAGTCGGTGTATTTGGCGATCTTCTCACTGTATTTCGCTGGGATGTTCTCGTCGTTGGGGACAGCCATGTCAATTAAATAAGTGATTTTCTCTTTTTTGGATTGAAAGGTGATATCGGGTCTATTTGCGGGGATTGTTTTATCTGTGTGGATGTCAATGTCCCAGTAGAGTTTGTAGTCTTTGTTTTCAAGTATAGATGTTGGTGTATAATGGAGTACGGGTCTGTGTTCTCCGTTAGTTTGTATGTTGTGGCTAATGCTTGATGAACGACCTTCGCTGCTGAGTTGTGTCTCGCGGTGTATTCAGTTCCGGCCATTATTCTACATCCATTCGTTATGTGATCGATCGTTTCTCTCTGCTGGTGACATCTCCTACACCTCTCGTCTTCAATGGTTATGTCCTTGATGATGTGCTTTCGGTAGTTTCTGGTTGCTATGACTTTGTCCTGGATGGCAAGCAGGAAGCCTTCTGTTTCAGGGAACAGCTGTCCTTCTTGTAACCACGTATATGAAAGCTTTTTATGTATATGATCTTGCTTTATGTGGTATCTGTGTCTTCCGTGAAGTGTTTTTTCAGACCAAGTGTTTATCTTTTCTAGTCGTGATTGGATGTGACTGTGTGCGTCTGCTGCGTGGCTCGTTTGAGACTGGTCGAGCGGTGTATAATTCTTCTCTGCCTTTACTATTGCCTTGTGGAGGTTAGTTTGTTTGTTGTGGAAGAATTTTCTGAGTTCGTAAATTTGTTTTTTATTTAGCGATTGTATATCTATAATTCCCCTTCCTCCTTTTCTCTCGATGGTGAGTTTTTCCTTGCATGCGTTGGGATGTAACTTCCTATGTTTAGTGAATTCAGAGCGAATAAGAATGTGAATGTTTTCTATGTCTGTGTGTGACCATTTGATGATACCAAACGAATACGTAAGAATAGGTATGGCGAAGGTGTTAATAGCTTTCGTTAGATTTCTGGAATTCAGTTCTGTTTTTAGTAGCTTTGTGAGTCTGGTTTTAAATTCCGTCTTTAGCTCTGATTTGATATGCGTGTGGTTAATTTTGGTGCTTTGATGGAAGCCTAGGTATCTGCACGTTTCTTCTTTGAGCATGTTATCAATAGTTTCATTGTTGTTTCTCCCGTAGGGTGGTCTTTTCACCGGCCCTGGTTGATATGAAGTAGCTTGCATTTACTTATACCAAATACCATGTTGATGTCCAGGGTAAACGTTTCTGTGATTTTAAGGAGTTCTTTTAGTTGTGCCTTTGTACTTGCATATAATTTCATGTCATCCATGTACAAGAGATGGTTTATTTTATGTAGGTTATTTTTTTGGTGTTTAATTTGGAATCCGAAGTTTGTGTTATTCAGTGTGTTTGAGAGTGGATTGAGACAGAGGCAGAACCACAAAGCGCTGAGTGAATCTCCCTGGAACATACCTCGTCTGATGTAGATCTCTTCTGTTTCGATGTGCTCTTTTTGTGTTGATTTTAGTTTTCCACGTACTCACGATTTGCGTAAGAAATTGCCTGATGTTTTTATTGACTTTATATAATTCTAGTACTCTGGTTAGCCAACTGTGGGGTATCGAATCAAAGGCTTTTTTATAATCTATGTAACCAGTATGAAGATTTCTATAATTTTTCCTGGTTTGTTCCATGATGAGGCTGTTTATAATGAGCTGCTCCTTGCATCCTCGGCTGTTTTTCCTGCACCCTTTTTGTTATAGTATTCTGTGATCTCTTGTTTGGTCGATGGTTCTATTACTCGTACCTCCTCATTGCTCATGATTTTTTGGTAGAACTGTTTTTCGCTTCTTCGAAACAGGTTGTTAGCGTCCTTTCATTCATTCGATTCTTTGTATCTTCGGAGTCTTGCGGCATACACAGATAATTTTTGCTTCAGAGTGTCAAGGATTTCTGTAAGCGTGTAATCAGGAGATGCACATTTGATTTTCTCTACACTTTGTGTGATACGTTTTGACTTGTTGTCGTTCATGGATTGGGTAAGATGTCCCAATTCTTTTCTAATTTTGTTAATTTTGTTTTTGATCCTTATCTGCCATTTGAATTTTGGTTTTATGTTGTTGGTGTTTCTGTGTCGTGGCGGGAGTTTCCGATTGTTCTGTGTTATCGTGGTTATAGCTGCTGCGTAGATCACTGTATGAATGTCCTTAATTGTGCTCGCATTCGTTATGTACTCGGGAATTATGTGTTCGTTGATGGTCTTTAGGATTTTATGTGTGTCCCGTTTGAAGATTACACGAGGAATAGGATCTCTTGTTGTAGGATCGGAGCCTGACCATTTGTTTAGATGCGACTTCATTTCTACTTTGATTGCTTGTGTGAGAGACGGTCCGAGGTGTAGCTGTGTGTATGGTGCTTTGGGCGAATGATTCACTTATCCTGTTGTATGGTGCTTGTCATCTGTCGTGGGTTGTTGCTGGGTGCTTCGCCTCTACTGAGCATTGAGTGAGGTTGCAGATTCTCTTGCACAAAGTTGGGCTGGTTTGTATGTGGGATCGGTTCGGCATCTGCCCCACTGTCCTCAATGTTTGGTTGATGAATGTTTAGTTCAGCAGCTACCATAACTGTGATGCTTTTCAATGCGAGTGGGGTGAGCTTACTGGTCTTAGTGATGATTCTTTTTTGATCTATTACTCTCTGTTCTGTGATAAGTGATTTGTATTCTGGATATTGTGCTATGAAAAGTGTAGGCAGTTTATGTCCGTATCCTGATGAAATTGTCTCAAGTTTGGTAGCGGTGTAGTAGGAATGCATCACCGTTCGATTCATTTCATCTGTCCATTTTAACCTCTTCCTTGGTTTACCTGCCTAGGTAGTTGCAAATAGTCGTTGCGATATATCCGCTATTGTAATGGGCTCAAGTCGTTGTGCTTGGTTAGCATCTGTATCAGATTTATTTGTGTATCCATTTGGGCAGCGCATGATCGGTTCGCTCGATTCTGTAATGCGGCTCATGCGTTGCCCTGCTTTTCCCGCCTTGGTGGCTCCCAGCTTAGCCGGCAAAACACTCTTGGTGGCTCTATTTTCCTTTGCCTGGTCATGATCATTTCGGTCGAGCTGTCCTTTCCCGCAGCGTCCTCGACCGTTACGCTGCTCGCCCGATGCTTTATTGTTTGGATTGATGTTTTGTAGTGTTAGAATCTCAAAGTGTCCCGACATTGAATCGCCTGTTAGTAGAAGGTAGTTCATTTTATTGTGTGTTTGTTTGCCTATTATTGTTGGTCTCTCTTTAATGCACATCTGTTTTGTTCTTGTTGTTCTTGGTTTTGAGAAAATATGGAAGATGTGCTTCTGGGTTTCCGAGAGGGCAAATATTTCTAGGCTCGTTCCATATGTAGTGGTTTTGCTCATGAACTTATAATAGTTGTCGAAGTCCTTCATGTCGTCGTGAAATAACGAAAATATCTGAAGTTCCGACCAGTTTTGTCGTAGGTATTTCAATGCGTCTTCTCGAAGTTTGGTATGATTGTTTTGATTATTCCTGTAAAGTAAAAATTCAGTTAACAGACTATCGATTTGGTGAAGTGCATGAGCTGACGGCAAAATTGTTGAATTTAATTCCAAATATTGAAATTAACGTAACAGACGTACCAACAACTGTTAGTTATTTGGATATCGATGGATATGGTGATTATCCTAAAGAACTAAGAGAGGCGATGTGTTTTATAAACTATGGTCCAAATCAAAAATATGCAATAGGCCTCGACGAAGAAGTTAAATATTCATTCTTATTATAATATGTATTATAACAGTCAAATTCAAATTAAATTTTGGTTTCCAAAAATTTGTGACTATGAATCCAGATGTCAAAATCCGCATGTAATTAAGTTTAGCAAATTAATTGTAGCACGAAATAAGTACATTTAGGGGATGATGTAGTGGGCTAAAAAACATTGAATATTTGCTATGAGAATTTTGTTAAAAATTACTATTATAATAAATTATTATTATGCTGAGCGTATTTTATTTTTATCGAAGTTTTATGTAGTCATGCATTTCTGCATGTAATCAACACATGCAGGCTACCGCGATATCCGTATGCATTGGTTTGATAACAAACAAACATAAACGTGGGTTTGCGATATTTATTCACTTAAGTCAGTTCTTTATTTATTTTTTTTAATTTATTTTTTATTTTACGCCTTTTATTAAATTGATGGTACGTGTGTTTTTTTCTTTATGATATAGATGGAATTAAAATAAATACATTCTGCTTGCCTTGCAGAAGTGGAATTAGATGAGAGAAAACCAAATTAAGAGAATTTCCTATCAATCAACCTCAAAGGATTTTCAGCGCAAAAGCGGTGGTAAGCAGATTTGAGGCCTGCATCCTACTCGAGCTAGAGGAAAGTGCCGACTTCCTACCGAAAAAGGTGACGGAGGCATTTGAATCATACCTAGACCACTTCACTGAAGGGAAGTACGCTCTCATTTTTAAAGGGGAGAAGGAAGTGGGACAGAAAAATCCTCTTTTACAGTTCGAGATTATAGAATACGAGGAGGAGCAGAAGAGAAGTAAAAGAGAGAAAGAGAGAGAGAGAGAAGGTGAGTGTTTTAATTATTAAATCATTTAAAAGTCAAAAGTGATCAAAAATTATTTATTTGAATATGTTTAAAATTTTAAGAGACTAAAAATGTTAATATTACTATTATTATTATTATTATTTTCAGAACACCTGTGTAACATAAGAAGAAATCAATTCCGTTTATCTTGCAGAAGTGGAGTTAGATGAGAGAAAACCATTATCAAATTAAGAGAATTTCCTATCAATCAACCTCAAAAGATTCTCAATGCAAAAGCGGTGGTGAGCCGATTTGGGGCCCTGTTGTTTTATTTTATTTAAAACAAAATTACGAAAATATTAAAAACAATTCAGATACTAAAAGCAAATACACCTTTTGTGTGGAATTAATTAAAAAATTTGAGCAAACAGCATATAACGATATAAAGTATTCTAATACTAAAAATGCAATAATTGATGTGAGTATAGATTTACAAAGTTTGGTTTTTTGAAAAGGTTTGTGACATAATCCTAAATAAATTATCTAAATTTCAAGAACGTGATTCTGGGTTTGCTTTACATAGAGTAATTAATTTGGAAATAAATATTAATAAACGAGAAAAGGGTAATGGTTCGTCTGATATTAGACTACCTCAATAAATTTTGAAGAAAAAAGCTTGCATTGCATAAGCGCTCTTTTCCCTGCTCATACTAATCAAGAACATCCTTCTTCATACCCATATTTTAAAACAGTTTTAATTACGGAGAATTTACGATCACCATTGGCATTAAACGGAAAAACAAAATTGGAGAAAGTCAACCAGATTTCAATTAATGTATACGCTTTGGAACTGGATAATAAAGCAGGTTATGTCATGGTTCCCGCCCGGTTAACAAAAGAAAAATTGCTTAGGCATGTTAATTTGCTACTAATTCAAGACAAATATTACCCAAAATTAAATGATTATGAAGCTTTACCTGCAGATTGGCAAAATAATGCCTCTGAAATCAAATACCATTATTGTTGGATTAAAATCTTTTATTTTTCTTATAATATTTTAAGGTTGTTGTATTGTGCATATGTCCGCCTGATATTAGAATATGCAAGCCCTGTATGGACTCCTTTATATAATGTTCATATGAATGAGTTAGAGAATGTACAGGGTGGGCCAAATTGGACACTTTTAAAGGGAAACTCCCTTTTCTAGAGGAGATAGGCAAAAAGTAATGTCGGTGTCTGGGGCTCAATTTTGACAAAAAACATAGTGGTGGAAACCGCACATCGATATCTCTTACCGTTTCAGAGTTACAGGGTGTTTTTCGAAAATGTGCATTTTTAACAAGTAGCTGTAATTTTTTTCCTATTGATTTTTTTTTGTTTCTGTAAAAACATTTTCAAAGCAACTTTTTACGTAGAATTTAATGGTTTTAGAATAATTTAAAAAAAATTAATAGTTTAATAGGTATAAGCAAAAAAAAAATTTTTTTATATGGTACACCCTGTATATTATTGAATAATTGAAAAGAGCTTAAAATTACCTTTCCGAAAACATAGCACACTTGATATTTTGCTCAAGTTCTCTTTGAAATAGAGAGTTTTTTATAGTTTACTCATTTTAAACCAAGTAGGCTTTGGACGCACGCGGCCTTAAATAAGAAACAATTGCGTACTGCTACTAGTAGTTACTTAGCAAAAAAGTGTATTATTTACAACGAAATCATTTATTATTTATAATTTAAAAACAAATAACAAATTTAGAAAAAGGTTAATTAAAATTAAAAAAAATTAAATTAAAAAATTAAAATAATAATACGAAATAGTAATAAAAGATTTTTCCTACAGGAGGTTTTCAAAATGTCGACCGTTTTCTCTTATGCACAGACGGCATCGTTTCATCACACTCTTTGCAGAATTCATTAATTCAAGAGGGGTGAGAGATGCAAACCCTCGCATAACTGCGACTTCTAAATCTTCTCTTGTATTTATGGGCAATTGAAAAATAACGTTCTTTAGTCTTCCCCAAAGATAAAAATCCATAGGGGTTAGGTCCGGCGACCTCGCTGGCCAACGATTAGGACCTTGGTTACCTATCCAATTATTTTGAAAGTTAACGGCTAGAAAATTGCTGATGATTTCAGCATTGTGTGGCGGTGCCCCGTCTTGTTGGAAGAAAATGTTACGGTGTGCCATTAAGGGTAAATCATCAATGAGAGGTTCTATTTGTTGTTGTAATATTTGTAGATACCGTTGAGAGGTGAGAGTTCCATCATAAATTATTGGCCCAATAATCCTACCCCTAAATATACCTGCCCATACATTAAATCCAAATCTTCCCTGATTTCTTACCTCTACTATTGAATGAGGATTTTCCTGTGCCCAAGTATAGGAGTTATACCGATTGAAAATACCGGCACTGCTTATATATGCTTCATCTATCCAAATACAATTTAACGGAAAATCGCGTACTTCATTACATTTTTCTAAAAACCAGTGGCAAAAAACTATGCGGCGTCCAAAATCTCCGGGTCTAAGGTGATGCACTTTTCTGGTTCTATATGGTTTAAAATTATGTTTCTTTAAACTTCGTCGAATGTTACTTCGTCCCAGTCCTGTTACTGTAGTCAGTTTTCGTGTGGATGTTTTGGGATTATTTTGAACGGCTCCTAAAATTACTATTTCTTCTAACTCTTTATCTCTGTTTGCTGCATACTGTTTTGGTCTATTTTTCTTAAACTGGCCACTATTAATTAAATTGTAACGCAATCTTCCGAAGATGTCTTTAAAAGGTTGCCTTCTCTCTGGATATCGTTCGTGGTACAAATTACTTGCTACCTGTGCATTCTGTCCGGCTTCTATAAAACACACTATCATATCCCATTTTTCATAATTGTCAAATTCCATTTTAAATTTAATTAAAAGCCTAAACCGGCCTAAACTAAAACAAAGCGTCGATCGTCGATACAGCCAAAATGGCTAAAATAACAATTTGACAACTACTTACGCAATTGTTTCTTATTTAAGGCCGCGTGCGTCCAAAGCCTACTTGGTTTAAAATGAGTAAACTATAAAAAACTCTCTATTTCAAAGAGAACTTGAGCAAAATATCAAGTGTGCTATGTTTTCGGAAAGGTAATTTTAAGCTCTTTTCAATTATTCAATAATATACAGGGTGTACCATATAAAAAAATTTTTTTTTTGCTTATACCTATTAAACTATTAATTTTTTTTAAATTATTCTAAAACCATTAAATTCTACGTAAAAAGTTGCTTTGAAAATGTTTTTACAGAAACAAAAAAAAATCAATAGGAAAAAAATTACAGCTACTTGTTAAAAATGCACATTTTCGAAAAACACCCTGTAACTCTGAAACGGTAAGAGATATCGATGTGCGGTTTCCACCACTATGTTTTTTGTCAAAATTGAGCCCCAGACACCGACATTACTTTTTGCCTATCTCCTCTAGAAAAGGGAGTTTCCCTTTAAAAGTGTCCAATTTGGCCCACCCTGTACAGAAAGGATTTTTACGTATGTGTGCTTTTAAACTTAAATTGCCCAGTATGGACGGACATACTAACTATGATTTAGTTCTAAATACGTTGAATTTAAGTAGTCTTAAGGATAGGCGATCGCAAGCTGATTTATGTTTCCTATTTAAAATTATTAATGGCTCCATCGACTGTGAGTACCTTTTAAGTAAACTATCTTTTCTTACCGTACACGTTACTCGGTCTAGCAATCTATTTTACACAGAAAGTTTCTCAAATAACTATGGCTTGCATAATCCCATTGTTAGAATGCAGAATCAATTTAATAGATATGACTTACGTTTTGATACGTCTTTCCTTAGTTTCAAAAAGAGTTTGAGACAATTGAATTTTTAATATCTACTGGTTTGATTCTTGCATTTAATTATAGATTTCTTAGCGTTGTAGGCTTAACAGTTAGAACTTACTTACTTATAGAATTGCATTAATGTAATACTTTGTAAAATGATAAAATCGTTGATAATAAATTAAAAAAAAAATTCTTTCTGCTCTTTTTTCTCCACAGCTTAATAAAAATACCAGAAAAAAGTATATTTGTGATAGGTGCCTAAATTATTTTTCTTCTCAAGAACGATTAAATGATCATGAGTCCTTATGTGCATGTGGAAACAAAAAACCCTTTTATAATTTATGCAGATTTTGAAAGTATGCTAAAACCAGTTTACTCGTGAATAAGCAAAAATACGAGAAAATATCAAAAGTATATAGCATACAGTGCGGGATTTTATCTTAAATGTTCATATGATGGTTCATTTTCACATTTTAAAAGTTATCGAGGAAGGGACTGCATGAACTAGTTTGTTAATGAAATGCTAAACTTGTCTGATATAATTCACTCAAAAATAAAAACAATTAATCCAACTACAGAAATGCCTAAACTATTTTATGTGAAACAGTGTCATATATGCGAAAAATCGTTCAAGGTAAATGACGAAATAGTAAGAAATCATGATCATTTTACATCTCTTTTCAGAGGGTTCGCTCATAAAGAATGTAATATCAATTTTAAGAAATTGTTTGTGGTACCTGTAGTTTTCCATAACTTATCTGGATATGATAGTCATTTTTATAGTTAAACATCTTGCTATGGAAGGTAATGTTAGTGTTCTTCCTTGTAACAAAGAAAAATGTATTTCTTTTACTCATTTTGCTAGTAAAAATAATATTAAATTTAGGTATATTGATTCATTAAGGTTTATGGGAGAATCATTGGATAATTTAATGTCTACATGAAAACAGATGATTTTAAAATATTAAGAACTGTATTTTTTAATTTAGATGAAGAAAAATTTAAGTTATTAATGTGAAAGGGGGTCTTCCGTTACGATTATATTGATGATTTGGAAATAATGGATGAAACATCTCTTCCCTCCATTCAGAATTTTCATAATAAATTAGAGGGTATAGATATTAACAAAGAACAATATTTACATGCTCACAATATTTGAAATAAATTATATATTCAAAATTTGGGGGAATATTCAGACTTATATTTAAAAAATATACAGGGTGCAAAGGACTGCTGTTGCGCGATATTGATCAAATTATGTTTATAGAAGAAGGAATACGTGATGGCATTTCTACGTGCATTAATCGTTGTTCAAAATCAAATAATAAATATAAGGAGAATTATGATCCTTCCAAACCTTCTAAATATCTTCTTTATCTTGACGTTAATAATCTCTATGGTAAGGCGATGACCATTACCTCATAAAAATTTTGATTGAGTAGATGATTTTACAAATTTTGATTTTATGTTAATTCCAGATGATTCATCCATTGGGTACATATTACAAGTAGATTTAATGTATCCTAACAATATTCTTGATTTGTATAAGGATTTTCCATTTTGCCCTGAACATCGAGTACCTCCACATTCTAAATTATCAAAACTGATCACCACTCTGCATAATAAAGAAAAATATTTTACATTAGCGCACGTTAAAACAAGCACTAACGAATGGGTTAGTTTTAAAGAAAATACATAAAATATTGAATTTGAACAGTCGTGTAGGCTTAACCCTTATATCGAATTTTAATAATCGTTTACCAAGTAATGCTGCAACCACATTCGAAAAAAAAATATTTAAATTATACAATAACGCGGTATTCGGAAAAACTATGGAAAATATAAGAAAACATAGGATAATAAATTTTAAATAGGACAGTTCTTGGTGATAATCTAATGATTATCGAATTTAAGAAAACTGAATTATTATTTAACAAACCTTTATATATCGGAATATTAATTCTAGATATTTCAAAATTATTTATGTAAACGTTGCAAGCTTATGTATACAGATACAGATAGTTTTATTTACTTATGAAGAAGTTATAAACACCGATTTAAATAAATTTGATACATCAGAGTATCCAATCAATAATCCTTATAATATTCCATTATTTAAAAAGATTCTGGGTCTCATGTAAGATGAGACTTGTGGTAAAATTATTACTCATTTCGTTGGTTTAAGATCAAAAATTTATAGTTTTAAAATTCAAAATGAAATAAAAGTAGTTAAAAGTAGTTAAGAGAGCGAAGGGAACAAAATATAACATTGTGTCTAATAAATTAACTTTTAACGATTATTTAAATTGTTTGAAAAAAAATTACACACATTTTGTCGTAACTCAACGTTCAATTCATTCCTTCAACCATGAAGTTTTTAGCATAGAGCAGACAAAAATCGCTTTAAGTTCTCAAGATGATAAAAAACATTCCTTATCACATAATTGATACTCTCCCCTTCGGACACTATGGCCTCAATCATGAATAAAAAAGTAATTCAATTAATGTCTATTTTCTTTCTTTTATAGAAGAAATCACTAAAAAACCTTTGCATAAAACCGATTTGTGAAAGGATAACGAATGCTGTAGATTTTTTAACAGAATCCCCATTACCATGGAGACTAACCATAGACATTTTTAAAAAGTTTCCTAAATATAAATGGAAATATATAAATAGAATAGCTTTAAAGCACGATATCTAAAATGTCTAGAATTTGTACATTGTCAAAAAACTATGCCACCTTCAGTGAGAAATGCAGTGCTCGCAAAAAATGATTGCGAAAAGAAATTTGAGGAAGATAAATACTGCTTGTGGGTGAATTATTATATTATAAAGAAATATAATTTATTTGTTTGTAAATCATGTCATGATATTATTAAAATTAAAAAAAAAACATTTTAATAAACATATAAAAACGATTAGGGATACACTATCATTACACTTGCGATACCGAAGAGCTGGTAAGCGGTTTATCAAAATCAGTTTTATTGGTGTCAAAGTTGTTACAGTGAAGTATTATTCTAAATATTTGATGAAGAGAGTTGTAATCTAAGACTTCACTCAACATCAGACCTCACAAAATAAAATCTATACTCTATAATAAAACTATAAATTAACATATAGGTGGAGCTAACCGCTTATTATTATTTTTTAATTTATGTTTATATAAAAAAATAAATAAATTTTTGTAATTTAATTTATATTTGTAACTATTGTTCTTCTCTTTCTCCTTGTATGATAGATTTAGTTAATTTATATCTTTAATATTGTATTTTAGTTATGTGTATTTATCAAATATGTCATTTATGTAATGCAAATAGCAAATTGTTTTTACAATTCTTCTCTCTCTCTCTTGTATCCATTTGTAAATTAAAGTTAGTAATAAATAAAATGCTTAAAAATGCTAAAATATGGGACACCCTGTACAGGGTGAGTCAACGATTACGCGGAGTAATATTTTGCCTTGAAAATGATGTTTGTTAATAATGTGCTTTTGTGTCATTATAAACTTGAAAATTGTTCGATTTTAAAATTATTTCAATTATACACGGTGCGTCAAAAAAGCTGTGGATCATTTTTTTAATGGAATGGCCTGTATTTGAGAGGATACTTCGATGGATCACACATTGGTACCTTAATTTTTGATGATCTTTCTTATGGCACAAATTTCGGGAATGATCAAAAAATAAAAAATTTGAACGGTATAGATTTTTCGGCCTTTCAAAATATGAAAATCTCAATTTTCAAACTTCAATAGCTCAAAAACAATTGAAGTTAGGCATATGGTTTATTAAAGAAAAAGTCCTTAGTTTTCACATCACATCTTTTTTGACACATCCTTTATAATTGAAAATAATTTTGAAATGTGGAGAATCTTCAACTTTATCATGATACAAAAGCACATTATTAACAAGCATCATTTTCAATGCAAAATATTACTCCGCACTATCGTTGACTCACCCTGTATATATATTTTAGGGCAGGCCAGAAACGGAGAAAAACTGTACTTCTAATTTACCCGAGAATATATCAGATATATCATCGATAATTTTCTCAAACCTGTATTCAGGAAAATATATTTAATAATGGATTCCTCCTTCATTTGTTACTGATTCTAATTCAAATGACTTAGTGGACTTTACTGAGTTTTCCGAAAAGGTTTCTTCTGAAAGAAGCGTAGATGAATTTAATAAAAATGAATATATAGTTGAAAAATCCTTAGAAAATTTGGAGGACAATGATCATAAAAATGCCAATAATACAGATAGAGTTTTTACTGCTTCTAGTTCAAATGCCGAATTATTTGACTTAACTGCCTCTCCTGAAAAGGGTTTCGCGGAAGAAAAAGAAAACGAATTAAATAAAAAAGATAAAGTTGAAAAAAACTTTTAAAAAATTTGGAGTTCAATAAACATGTAGATGCCAGCAATACAGATACAGTAATTAATGATTCGGATTCAATTATCGACTTACCTAAGTTAAATCAGTTTCCCGAAAAGGGTTCCTATGGAGGAAATGCAAAGGATTTAAATAATAATGAAAATGGTGCTGAAAAACCCCCAGAAAATTTGGAGGGCAATAAATCAGATACAGTTATTACTGATTCAGATTCAAATATCGATTTATTTGACTTCATTTATTTAACCGATTTTCCTGAAAAAGATTCCTCGGAAGGAGATGAAAACGAACTTAATAAACGAGAAGATGAGTTGAAAAAAGTTGGAGTTGAAAAAACCTTAGAAAATTTGAAGGAAATGTAAAAATTTGAATAAATCGGATACAATTTTACTGATTCACATTCAAATATCGATTTATTTGAGTTTATTTACTTAACTGATTTTCCTGAAAAGGCTTTCTTGGAAGGAAACGAAAACAAACTAAATAAAAAAGACGAGTTGAAAAAAGATAGAGTTGAAAAAATCTTAGAAAATTTGGAGGACAATAAACATAAAAATGGTAACAATAGAAATAGAGTAATTACTGATTTTTATTCAAATATCGACTTACTTGACTTAACCGCGTTTCCTGAAAAGGCTTCTTGTGAAATAAATGTAAAGGATTTGAATAAAAATGGTCTTGGAACACTCTTAGAAAATTTGGAGGACAAGAAAAATGAAAATGCCAATAAATTATTAATTAAAATTAATTAAATAAAATACAATTATTAATGATTCTGATTTAAATATCCATTTATTTGACTTAACTGAGATTCCCGAAAAGGTTTCCTCTGATGAAAACGTGAACAAATTAAAAAAAAGATGGAGTTGAAAAGTCCAGAGAAAATTTGGAGGACCATGAACATGAAAACGCCAATAACATAGATCCAATTGACCTAGTAGTAAGTAATATAAAAAATATCTACTATTTTATTTAAATATATGCAAATGTTTCTTTTTCTTTCAGAACTTCGCACATAGAATTCAAGTTAGTCGTCGCCATCGTAATAAACGAATCTGGGATAAAAAAGACCGTTGTGTATACTGCAGTAAAGATGTTACCAATTTTTCTCGGCATTTAGTAAGAAAGCATTTTAAGGAGGAAAGCGAAAAAAATAATTCATACTCCCAAAAGAAGTCAAGACCGTAAAGATTTTAGTAATTTGCTGCGTAAACAAGGAAATCTTGCTGTTTTCCATGAAAATGTAATTCGACCTGTCCAAAGACCATAATCCAAACACCCGCAAAAGAGTTCTACATTTTTACCTTGCTCCTATTGTAAAGGACTATATAAAAAAGAAACGCTTAATCGGCATGTCAAAACCTGCAGGTTTAATGATGAAAAAATGTCCATAGCAACGACTCGGAACGCTAGTGCTGGTCAGAATTTGCTAGTATTTACAGAATCCAGAAAACCATATTTATGTCGGTTAAGGTTAAAAAATGAAGTGTTTAATACCATGCATCCCGACAGGATTGCTTTGGTTGGAAAAGAAGATCCAATAATTTGTCAATATGCGGAAGATTACCTTAAAAAACATGAAAGGCCACACATAAGACAAGTCGTAAGTAACAAAATACGGGAACTAGCTAGACTGCTTATTTGCTTGAAAGACGTATATCACATAAACTCTATGTTAGAAGCATTGTGTCCAGAAAATGTTGATAAAATCGTCTCCGCTAGAAGAACTATCGCTGGTTATAATGAAGCTAGGAAATCTTTTAAATCTCCGTCACTCGCTTTAGATTTTCGCACCATATTAGTTGCTGTTTGCTTCACAGCAACAACAATGTTGCTTAAAAAGGTACTATTAATTGCCGTCAGAAACTTTGATGAACAACTGAAAAACGTCTCCAACTTCCAAAGATTAGTTGAAGCGAATTGGAAATTTGAAATGGGAAGTTTAGCCCTAAAAGATTTAGGAGAAAAACATTCTCTTCCTCAAAAACCTATTTAATAGATATTGTTATAAAATTGCAGAAGAGTCTGCAAATAAATTAAAGGAAAATGTAATGTAAGTTCATTTAAAATATTATCAGAAACAGTTTTGGCACTCTTGGTTTGGTTTTAACACCGTCTTTAGTTATTAGGTGTCCAAGATATGCTACTTCTTTGCGTAAAAATTCGCATTTGTCTAGTTGTATTTTAAGATTAGCTTTTCTTAGTCGTTTGAAAACTTCGCGTAATCGATGGATATGTTCGTCAATTGTAGCGGAATAAACTATAATATCGTCCATATAGACAAGACATCGTTCATTTAAGATTCCTAAAAGAATATTGTCCATTACACGTTGGAATGTAGATGGGGCATTCTTTAGTCCGAAGGGCATTCGTATAAATTCATAATGACCGTTTTCTACTGAGAACACTGTTTTTGAAATATCTTTAGGATCTATCTCTATCTGATGGAAACCAGAAGCGAGATCAAGAGTAGTGAAATATTGACACTGTCCAAGTTGGTCAAGTAAATCTGAGATATTAGGAAGTGGATATTTATCATTAACAGTGGATTCGTTCAATTTTCTATAATCTATTACGATTCTCCATTTTTGTTTATTACTAGAGTCGAGTTTTTTCGGTACAACCCCAACGGGAGATGACCAGGGAGAAATTCATGGTCTAATTATACCTTGTTGTAACATGTTGTTTACTTGCGTTTTAACCTCTTGTTTATGTATTTGGGGATATCTATAAGATTTAGTAAAAAATGGGCTTTGTATTATTCGTGTCTATCTTATGTTTGATTTTACTTGTGAAGGAAAGGTGTGTCCTTCTAGATAGAAAATGTCTTCGAAATTGACACAAAGATTTGTGATTAATTCTTTTTCTTCTTCGTTTAAATGGTCAAGTCTAAGCTGGGATCTAATAGTCGGGATTCTATTTGAAGTTTGAAATTCGGGAGATTCGGGAAAATTGAAATTAAGAAGTGTGTGTATTGAAAATGGTTCTATTTCGATATTTGAAAAATCAATTGTTTTTGGGATTGCATTCGCATTGATAATTGTTGTCAAAAATTCGCCTCTTTTATTGACATGGACAAGGGCATTTGGGATATGTACTTTTTCTATTTCTTTTCGGGATAAAATAGCATCGGTATTGATTAGATGACATTTTAGTTTAAAAACTTGTTCTGTTCTACCTTGTATAGTTATTTTATTTTTATTTGCCTCGTATGTTTCGAGTTCTATTGAAGAGTAATTGTCCTCAACTTTATACAGTGGTAGTGTTTTAAAATTGGTAATAAGTTATTTATTCTTTAAATCGATTGTACATTCGTAGTGTTCTAGGAAGTCAAGACCTAGAATTCCGTCAAAATCAATGTCTAAGTTGTAAATATAGACTTTGTGAGGGTTACCGTTGTTAGAATTTATCAAAGTTGATTCAGTTATTAAAAGTTTTTGTTCTGTAATGCCTTGAATTGTTGCATTTTCGCGGAAACGATTTGGAAAGTTCTTTACCGTATTTTCTTTGAAAATTGAAATACCTGCACCAGACTCTATAAGTAGTTTGAAAGTATTTGTTGCGTCTTTAATATAGTAAATATTTTTGGGATTTATAGCAAGGAAGGGATTTAAAGAAATTATTGTTCGGGGAAATTGAGTGAGGGATTCATATCGTCTAGCGTGAGAGTTTCGATTTGGGCTTGTATTTGATCTGTTTCTATAGGGGCTTGATTGGGTGGATGGTTTTGATTTGGGGATAAAAGAAAATTTCGATTTTCCTCGATTGGAAAATTTTGGTAGTCTTCGATTGGTTCGTTAAAGTTTAAATTGGGATCTGGATTCTCATAAGAATTGTCGTATTCGTTTTCGAATAAAGTAGAGGGGTCTTTATAAGAAAAGAACGAGGGATCTTGGTAATTTTGTTGATAGTCTTGATAATAGTCATTAAAATATTTTACTTGATTGTTATCGGTGCTAACTAAGTGAGCTTTGAAATTATTTTGATTTGATTGGTTATTTGTAATATTTGGGGTTTGCGTATTTGGTCTTCTTTGTTGTTGCATATTTGGTCTGTGTGATTGAAAAGAATTTGTTTGCGGGGCAAACTGGGGTCGCTGAAAATTTGAGTTTTGGGAAAAATTGGGACGTGGTTGTCCGTTATTGGCATGGCATTGATTTGCTGAATGACCAATACGTCCACATTTAAAACATTTTTGTGTTTGCAAATTTGGTTTTTTCAAAGGTTGATTGAATGGCTTTGGTGGGTTCGGTTTCGAAATTTTTTGAGATTCGAAATAGGACAATTGAAGTTCACGTCGAATACGTATTTGGGCTTCAAGAAGATCTCTTGGGTTACTGGCACGAATTATATGTCCAATACGGGGTTCGAGACCAGTTAAGAGGGTGCTCAGGGACATGGATTCGATCAGGGTTATTTGAGCTTGTTTCTGTTGTGGGTTGAGATTAGACTTTTGTATATTAGCGTGCATTTTTGCATTTAGCACTTGAAGTCGGTTGAGGAAGGTTACAGGACTCTCATTAGGTAATTGTTTGATACGTTGTAAGTGTTGTATTAAAGAAGACAAGTCTCGCGTATCTCCGAAGTGAGAATTTAAAAGTTGTTTTGTTTCTAAGTAAGAAATAGGATTGCGAGAGCTTATTAGCTGCGCTGCTCTTGCACGTAATTTATTTTTTATGTGGATTACTAATAAATCTTTTTGATCGCGTGTAGACATATTGTAAGCACAATCACAAGCATTGAGAAATGTTTGAAGAAAAATTTGATCACCATCGTATTCAGAAATTATCGAAAATATTTCTCTCAGGGACATTTTGTCTATCGTTATCGAGTCATGGTTACTCAATATATCACAATATCAAAATGAACTAATATAGGCACACAATATTATATAAAAAGGATACGAACTTAAAATTAAGAATTTAGGTTGATTGGCAGTACGTAAAGTAGTACACAAATCAACGTAAATTAAAGCAATACTAAAATCTACAAAATTTAAGTATTTTCTTGAAATTTGATTAACTGTATAATCAAAATTTGAAATTAAAATATTCTTTTGGATTTTTGAAATTTGTTTTTGAATTCAGTTTTTCGTTAACTAATTATCAAAATTGAAAAATCGAACAGTTTCCTTAAATTTGAATAAAAATTTCAATATTTTTGGAAAATTAAAAAAAAATTAATAAACGAGATGATTCAGACTTACGTTACTAGTATCAGACTTCGTCGTGTTCTCTGCAGCAAATTCTACCAGGGGTTTCACTAGGTGTTCCTAATCCGTAGATTGTCTGCAAGTTGGTGACGTCGGGTCGTGATTTTCTCTGTTTTTCTTGTTTTTCACAGGTTCTTTTGAACAATGGATTGGGATCCTCCGTCGACAGTTAGAGTGCCCAAGGCTTCGTGTTCTGTTAGACGTTTTCAGATCCTACCGACTGCGCCAGTTTGTTAAATCACTTTCTTGCCAAATTACTTTTTAAAAAATTATTATGAGAATAGGATGATCTACGTTGTTAACTGATATGTGATACTTTGTTACTGAGATAAGCTTGGCTTTCTGAATAACTGCGTTGGCGGGTGATAGCTGATAGTCTGGGAACCAAGGTTAGCATAACTTGTATGATGAAATAGCTGGTGAGAATAGATATAACATGTATACATGTATATATATATATATATATATATATATATATATATATATATATATATATATATATATATATATATATATATATATATATATATATATATATATATATATATATATATATATATTTTCGCATGCATGGCCCTTAATTTTTGACTGAAATTTGAAGAAATCGGATAAGTAGGTTTTTAGCTATGCCGCGAACACACAGACTGACGGACAGACATCCCTACAGACAGACGGAATTGAGAAAACATGTTTTCCGGCATCTAGGGACCCTTAAACGTAAAGATCTAAAAAAATCTCACGAGGGAAGTAATAACTAATTATCTTGTGTTTTTAACAAGTGTATATTATTTTTGCAAAATAAAATTTTTTTGTTCACAATACAAAAAAAAAGTTTTCTTTGCACAGGGGTGGCCCGCATGCATTTTCGAATGTTACAGACGCGTGCGCAATTTCCGTGTTACCCGAAGAGGGCTTGCAAAGTTACAGTTAGGCGGACTGGTCTGTAACATTTGCGACTAAATTCAGCAGCGTCATAAGTAGTATATCCGACCTTGATTTAATAGTTTATTTACCATTGTACAGTTGAGAAAGCAACATGGATGATACATTTTTAAATCGTTTACCTCAAAATTATGAATACAAAATCATGGAAAGAAATATAATTAAAATGCAGTTGAAAACAGGAGATGAAATTGAGGTGAGTTGTATTAATTAGTGATCGTATTATTATACTCGTATGTGTGAAGCTAGTCTCCTCCAATTTCAAGAATATCTCGCTCGGGATCGAGAACGCAGAACCTTCTGGATCTTAGCCTCCGATTTATACTCGTAAAATTTACATTTGCAACTCAATATTATGTGATTTTTTGGTATATACAGGGTGATTCAAAGTGGATGGACTATTAAAATTATATGGAGAACGGCAAAACTGATTGATCTGAAATTTGGCAACGTGCCCTACGAGTAAAAGATCTATGTTTTTAAAATATTTTGGTTAATGCAGTATTGCCACTTCTATGCAAATTTGGCAACATTTTCACTATTTTAAATGGAACACCCAACTTTTAATATTTTTTTTTCGAATCCTTACTTTAATAAAAGTAGATTTGTATAGCATATATCCTATCTCTGTCTCTTATGGTTGTTGAGATATTAATAATTTTAGAAAAAATTTCTGCAAAAATTATACTTTAAAAGCAGGTAAAATTTTCGACCTTTTGATATATCACATTCGTATACCCATCAAAATTTGTTTTGGTACCTATTATAACAATTTAACAAAAAAAAATTATATTAATATTTAAATTTTAAAATTAATCAAACGCTTTCCTTGTTCTAAAGTAGCAGGGATTTTGAGCGTTGATAAGAGGATAAAATAACACATACAAACTTGACTGAATCTTGCTTATTCTCGATATTATTATTTATCAAATTAAAATATTATATGATTTTTTTTTAAATAAGTTGTAATAACACCAAAACAACTCTAGATGGGTATAGGAATGTAATATATCAAAATATTGGAAATTTGACGTGCTTTTAAATTCAATAATAAAAACATACCCATTCTATTTAAGAAAGGAGAGTTTTTGCATATTTTCTATCCTTCGCATTCAATATTTTTTTGAAGATACCCTGTATAATATTTTTAGAATTCGACAACATATTTGTAAAGCGCTAAGTATTTTCTAGTTAAAACTAAAATTACACTTTTTAATTTAGCACGTCCTCCGAGATATTAATATTTTTCTAAGTACCATTTTTGCAGAAATTTTCTTTAAAATTATTAATATCTCAACAACCATAAGAGACAGAGAGAGAGAGACACCAGTCATTGTATATTCATAATAAATAATCGTGCCAGATCCCGTCAACATCCGGTTAAGAGTTTTGCATTGAATAATGTATTTTTTTAGAAATGGCTACAAATTTTGCAAAGCTCAACTAAAGAAACATGGCGTATAACAAAAACCTTCAAGATGTCAGCTGATGCTCCAAGGAATCTCTTCAAGCGGTTATATCATTGCCATTTTAATAGTCATAGGCGAAAAACAACTTTGAATAAAAGAGAGAAAAAATCTAAAAATATAGACTGTCCAGCAAAATTGAATATTACCATTCAACGATATATCGCTAACTCAAGATCCAAAAATCCTGTAGACGAGGAATGGCCTTGTATTGTGAAATTTATAAATGAACACAATCATCGTCTTGATGTAGCAGAAGCTCTCAGAGAGCGACCTATTGGTCCAGAAGCAAAAACTTCGTTATTAAAGTTATTTGAACGTGGACACACCGCAGCTTCAGCCTACCATACATTTTGCTCACTTAAAATGGAGGAACTTGGTGATGATTACGAAAAATATGTGTATGACCGACATTATTTCCCCACAAAAAGTGATGTGGGCTCATTGTGGAAAAATCATTTTAAAAGTCACTATGGAGAGAGAAGTGGGGAAGATATGATGCAAAAATTACAAGATTTACTTTCACAGCATGAACACAGTAATGGAATCAAATCCAAAATTGTAACTAGTGGTAAAAATTATGCAGTGTCCTTATGTACACCAATAATGCAAAGAGCTCTTACCCTACCTCAAGCTTCTGAAGTTATTTTCGTGGATGCCACAGGAAACTGTGACACTCAAGACCATAAAGTATATTTTTTCCTAACACAATCAGCAGCGGGTGGAATACCAATCGGATGTATTTTGAGCAGTAGTCAAAAAGCTGATATATTTAGTGCGGCTGTGAGCGCACTAATCGAAATTTTCCCTGTGAAAATTCAACCAACAGCAATTTTAACAGATGATGATCTTAGTGAAAGAAATGTGCTACAAAAAAATTGGCCAAATTCTAAATTGCTCTTGTGCACATTTCATTGTCTTAAAGCTTGTTGGCGATGGTTAACAATGACAAAGAATGGCGTACCCAAAGATAAAACCCAGACTTACTATAAACTATTTCGTGATATTTTATATTCCAAAAGCGATGATCAACTCGCAAAGGCAACAAAAGAATTTGATACCCATTGTGTTCATAACAAATATAAAAATTACGTTAATAATATGATGTCTAAAATTGAGAGTTGGTGCCTTTTGTATAGAAAAAATTTAATTCTAAGGGGAACAGATACAAATAATTACAGCGAGGTGATGTTTCGCCTCCTCAAAGACATTCCACTAGAACGCACCAAAGCTTTTAACTTGCCTCAGTTAGCAGACTTCATAGTTACAAGTTTTGAGATGTATTATAAGCAACGCATTCTTGACCTACTGCTTAAAAGAGAATCTAAGACTGTTTACAATCGATACTTTAAGCTGTTCCAATTTGATTCAAGCGTATCTGTAGCTGAGACTGGAAATATGGAATACAAAATTCAAAGTTCGAAAGATGCTCAGATATTTTATCATGTTGATATGTCAATCTGTAAATGCACTTGTCCAGTAGGCTATAACGGAAAATACTGCAAGCATCAGGCATTTGTTGTAAAAAAATATGGCATATTAAACAGTATTAATACTTTATCTGTGATGACTAAAAGCAAATTATATGAAATTGCTACAGGAAAGAAGCCAGATTCCAATTTATTTTTGCCATTATTGCATATCGGTAATAATTCCAACGTTGTAGAACCATTAGGCAACAATCGAAGTGAGGTCGATATTGCTGAAAATTCTATGAACGAGAATCAGTCCGAAAACACACAAATGCCTTCTAGTGAAGAGCTAGAAGCTCTAAAATTAGAATGGGAAAACCACACCAGAGAAATTATGAACAATTTAGAGGAAGATCCAGCGCAGTTTTATCCAGCGATTCGAGCGTACTTAGATAATAAAATCAAATATGCATCCAATAACAATGCCTTGTTGACTGGGTTGCATACCGTAGAACATCACTAGCTCGATCACAAGAAAGTGGAAACACTAGTAGAAAACTGCTTAGGGCCCCTCACTCTTTAGCCCTATGTGTAGAAAAGAACGTTGGACTGGGTTCAAATAAATTTAGAAAATAAGTTACATTTAATTTTTGTTTTATTGCTATTTGATTCGGCTTGTTTTTATTCCTTCTTATAAACCAGAGTACATTTTTGTGTTATAATTTGAGTTGTTACATAATAAACGAGAGATAATTTTGAGTTTTAATTTGTGTAGGCAAAAAATAAGTAGTAAAGAGTAGCTATACTGTGTTCCACGAATATAAGCATTAAATTTTAGTTCATAAGCTTGCGAAACAGGAATCTCAATTAACTTATTTTTGATTAGTTTAATGATAGAAAACACTCAAATTCATCCTGTAGAAAAATCCGCAATTTGGATTCGCATTTGCAAGCTTATGAACTAAGATTTACTGCACAGACTCGTGGAACCCAAATTAGGTAAAGGTTATCAATGTTATCATTCTGTTGATCCCTACCCCACGATTTGGTAGTTAATTGTTTGGTAGTTACAAAAATGTTAAAAGTATGTATAATTGCATGCTTCATTGTCATGAAAAGTGTAAGAAAAAATAAAGGATTCAAATTATACCACAGATTACTAGTTTGAGTAATCTGTGATTATACATTCTGCTTTAAGCGCCGATTTTAATAAAAATGCACACGAGAAACACACGAGAAAAAATTTAAAAGGACATTATGAATTATTATCTCATATCGCGTCAAAGCAAAAGTGAAATGTTACAGACAAGTTCCAATGACTCGTCGGTAACATAGCTTATTTATAATTGTGTTTTATGAAAATTGACGAGCGACGGACGCGTCTGTAACATTCGAAAATGCGGCCCGCATTTAAATAAATGACACTGTATAAGTGGTTAGATTTTTAGGTCAAGCGAGGCTCATAATTTTTGGTGATTGATAAAAAAATCTCACTTTCATTAAGTGGCTGTATAAACAGAACATATCCTGATTATTCCACTGATTCGAACCGCCTTCCTACTTTATTAATTTTTAATTTTAAAAAATTTTAACCAAATACATATTTAGCGAATTTTCTTATTTAGACTCGGCATTTAATATATAAAATAATATTTAGTGCTTATCTTAATAATACTGCGTAATATAATAAAAAAACTATTTTCTTTCTCCCTGTATATTTGTAAATAGCCCATCGAGATTTAATAACTCGATAAAAGAATCACACAACATTTTGGTATTCACTGTATTTTCTGATTTGATTCATAATGTTGGTGCCCTTTGGACCCGCACGATAAAACCGCATTCGACTATAACAGATGTGCTGTTTATATTCTATGATCTCAGATGGGTCCCTTCAACATGAAGTAAACTTGTATTTTTTTAAGCACTGTTGTGGTAAATACAAACAAAGAAGTGTATCAAGATCCCTTGGAGTCATTCCTAGTTCATCCTCTACATATTAGAAAAAAATTCAAAGATGTTACTGTTCTAGCCCATAACGGACAAGATTTCGATCACCAGTTTATTTTGAACCATATATTAATTGAAAGTCCGAACTGATAATGCGAAAGACTAAAGTTGTCCTAATGCAAACCGAAAATTTGAAATTTTTGGACAGTTTAAACTACTTTCCTATGGCTCTCTCCGATCTACCCAAATCATTCGGATTGGCTGACAATTTTAAAAAAGAGTAGTTTACCCATTTATTTAATAAGAAACTGAAACGCATGTAGGTTCTCTTTCTGATTTAGAATATTGTTGTCCAGACAGTATGAAAAAAAAGTAAGAGTGAAATTTTTAGACTGGTACGACACAAACAAAAATACAGAGTTTAACTTCCAGCGCGATATTAAAAATTATTGTGTGTCCGATGTAGAAATTTTGACGGCGGCTTGTTTAAAACTTCGTGAACAGATGATGTGAACCACAAATGTTTGTCCGTTCACTGAAGCATGTACGACAGCGTTCGCATGCAATAAAGGTTTTCGGTGCAATTTCCTAAAACCAAATACAATTGGTATTATCCCTAAAGGTGGTTACCGTTAAGAGATAAACAATCAATGTCTTATAAGGAAGGAAAGAGAATGACAAATTGATATCCGACAAACCTCAAGAACAGAGGAAATGATTCTACATGGATATAAAGTTGACGGATTTTGCAAAGCATCAGAACAAATTTAAAACTAAAAATGAATAAAAGCTTCGAAATAGCTAGAGAAAATAAAATTAAATCAAAAACTGCTTCAAAAAAATTATTACGATAAAAATATTAACGACTACTCTTTTAAACAAGGTGATTACGCTTACCTGTTAAATAAGGTTATAAAACCTGGAATTACTAAAAAAATCATGTATTTTATATCCTTAAGTTATTACTGCTAGGCATCTAAAGGCCGGCATAGACACGCATGCTTATCGTACGTTTTACTTGTTCAGTCTTTAATATTGTTCTGTCTTAATTATTGTGTTCCGTCAATTGTTTGGCTTGAGTAAAAGTCAAGCAGCCAGTGGCGGCTCGTCAGGGGAGGCAAGGGAGGCTAAGCCTCCTCACCATTTTCTGGGGAGGCATTAATTTTATTTTACGTTTTTTTATTTTATATTATTTTCTCAAGTCAACTTGAATAATAAATTTTAATTGACCATAGAATTATCATACAAAAGCTTTGAGGCTAGCCTCATGGCCCTCACTGGCAACGGTCGTGTCATCTTTTCGGAACCTCGGCAGGTCGCCCATCGTTGATTACAAATGGAAGTTATACTGTAGCCACTAGTAACGTTTATTTATTATATTTCAGGGTACATAGTGTGGTGTAAGGGTGATAAGTCCGGTGAAAATGAATGGTGCTTAAGAAAAAAAATTACTTAACTGCAAATGCTTTTCCAGTGGCAAGTCTGGGTGTCCACTATAGTAGTAACAGCCTTCAGCTTGGTAAAATTTGTGTATGTAGTAAAAACTCATAAAGAAATACTCTTCTGTGAAATTAAAAAAAAATGGCAATTTCAGATTTTAGAATGGCAGACCTCAATTATTAAAAATAAAAATCATTAATTGGCATTTGATTTAAAAAAAAAATTATGTAATAATTTTTATATCTATATAAACTTGCCTTTAAATTTTACTAATACCAAAAAACTGGTCTTCGCCATTAGGTTGAAATGTATTGTGTACCATTAATTGAGAAACGTTTCTACCATAACGAGTGTTTTAATATAATTATGGCAACCCCGGCGTAACGCAATTCTAACTTAGGTCGATTTGATGTTTATTTTGATTTCACTTTTCCGGTTTTATATTTGTGCCGTGCAGTGTGTATAAATTTTGTATATTCGGGGTAGTTTTGTTGCTTTTATTATTTTTATTTTAGTAAAGTGGGAGTGACATTAGGGTTTTGTTTTGTGTGAATGAATAAACCACAAGAAATCAAACAATGTCAGGATCGGGGTGTGGATATTGTAAACTGGGTTTTAAATAATAGTTTTGGTACGTTAAGCATTGAAACCAAGTTGTACGTTATTAAAACTTTACCAATACCCCGGCCAAATTTAATTTGTTTAAAATCATCAGATAGTCGTCAAAATGGTGGTTTCAATGTAAAATGGTATCAGAAATACGTATGGTTAACGGTCTCACGTAAACGGGAAAAATTATTCTGTTGATACAGTTTATTATTTTCAAAACCGACCGAATCTATATTCTGGTCCAAGACGGGATACGCTGATTTGAAAAATGTACAACGTTCGATCGAAAGACATTTTAAATCAAAGAAACATATTGCGTCGTCTTGTAAATTTAATCTGTTTGGTAAACAAAATATTGCAATTGCCTTGGATAGCGCCAAAAAAGAGCAAATCATTTTATATAATAATCAAGTTAGAGAAAATCGTTCTAATTTAAAAAAGCTTGTTGATCTAACAATTTTTTTGTCATCGCAAGAATTAGCATTTAGCGGTCATGATGAAACCAATCAATCATCTAATCGCGGCAATTACAAGGAATTGCTAACGTTGTTTGGTAAATACGATACAAGCATAAATAACTTTTTAAGTAACAACGTTTTTGCTGGCACATCAAAAACCATTCAAAATGATTTAATAGATTGTGTATCATTTATACTAAAAGAATGCATTAATAAGAAAATTTAAAGTACAAAATTTTTTGCTTGGCAGATTGATGAGACAACAGATATTTCTTGTGCTTCTCAACTATCTATTTCTTTAGGTATGTTAAAGATGCTGAGGTCCTTGAAAGATGTTTGGGGTTTTATGATGTTTCGGCTGGCAGGACAGCGGAAGATTTGTTTAATTTTCTAATTAATGAATGTAATAATTATGACTTTAGACATAAATTAGTTGCACAAACGTACGACGGAGCTGCTGTTATGGCCGGTCATTTAAACGGCTTACAAAGTAAAATTAAGTCAATCGCACCCCACGCACTTTTTTCGCATTGTCATGCTCACTCACTAAATCTGGTTTTGAGCAGAGCTTGTTGCATACTTGAAACCTTTAAATTAATTTTTGAACAAACCGATGTGGTTTTCTCAATTCTTCAAAGTAAGTTAACACATATTTCATATTCAAAACAACAACTAACTAATTTGCAACAAACGCTCCAAAATTATCGAAATACTGATCAGTATTTTGATAATATTTACGAATCGACCCTGTCAAATTTTGAACCGTTACAAAAAAAACGAAAAACGAATCTTGACTTGCCCGACTTGAAACAATCGTACAAACAAATTTTTACGGAAATATTGGATACCATTATAGTACAAATTGACGTTAGATTTGTTGATTTGCAGAAATTAAAATTTTTTGATCTTTTGAAAAATGAATTAAGTGTGATGTACAGTGACCCTCAAATGTTTGATAAATCTAAAAATCCTTTTGATCTATTAAAATTTATGTTTACAAACAATTTGCACTTGCAATTATATAAATTTGTTAGTATTGTTGTTACTGTGCCTGTATCGTCTGCATCAGTCGAAAGAAATTTTTCTGCACTGAAGCGAATTTAAAACTATAGTCGCCAAGCAGGTCCGGACCGAAAATCGATTATGTTGTGGGTGAAAAACTTTCGGGAAACAGGATCTGTTGTCAGAAAGACAGGTGGACGACCTCGAACGGCCCGAACACCCGAAAACATTGAAGCAGTCAGGCGTTCAGTTTTGCAGTCGCCTAAACGCTCCGCTCGTAAACATGCTGCCGCCCTTCGACTTTCTGACCGCTCTGTGAGGAGGATTCTTCATAAAGATCTTCATTTTCACCCGTACAAGATGGTCGTCACCCAAAAATTGTCAGAACGTGATTGGCAGAATAGATTTGTGGCATGTGAAAGAATGATCGAAACTTTACCGCACGATGCGGTTGTTTTCTTCAGTGACGAAGCACATTTTCATTTGTCTGGATCTGTCAATAAGCAGAACTTTCGATATTGGAGTGAAAACAATCCGAGGGAAATCTATCAAAGGCCTCTGCATAGTGATCGTGTAACAGTTTGGTGCGCATTGTCACCAAACGGGATCATCGGGCCTTACTTTTTTGAAGAGAGAGATCGGGCCGTTACAGTCAATTCAGAACGGTATGTGAGGATGATCCAGAATTTTTTTGCCCCAGCCCTTGAAGAACTTGATCTACAGAATGTTTGGTTTCAACAGGACGGGGCCACAGCCCACACAGCGCGACCATCAATGCAGGTATTGAGGGAAATGTTCCCCGGGCGCTTGATCTCCCTGAGAGGTGATATTCCATGGCCCGCATACTCACCAGATTTGGCTCCTTGCGACTATTTCTTGTGGGGTTATGTCAAAGCCGAGGTCTATAAACATCGTCCAAGAACCTTACAAGATTTGAAGGAGGCAATCACCACGGAAATTCGCCGTATACCCCAAGAAATGCTCCAAAGAGTTGTGCGACATTTCAGAGATCTCCTGCAGGAGTGTTTAGACAATGACGGGCGCCATTTGTCTAACATTCTTTTCAAAACAGCATGAGAAAAAATTCCCATATTGTAGTTTCTGGAAATAAAAAGAAATTTGTTGTATCTCGAATAGTTTTTTTTTTATTCACCTGCAAAACTAGGGAGGGAGTTTTGCCGCACCCTGTACTTATAGTCTATTTATTGCTTAGTAAAATTGATATCCCAATTAGGTATATCTACAATATTGACCCTTACCAAAGATTTGATCACGGAATCTAGAAATAGGTATTTAAGTTTTCAGTTTTAGAATTTGATATTTATTTTATTTTATTTTTTTATGCTTTTAGTTATTTTCATACCATTACCCCTGTTATAATTCCTTTATCCAGATATCCTTTCTTACCTCTCCTCTGCTGGCAAAATATTACTCTCACCTCCCCGCTGGTTCTTGCTGGACAGTAAAACATACTCTATGTTTCTTTGGATAATTTCATAGTTAAGACATAGTTAACCAACTTTTTTGTGTTGCACCCTCAAAGTATAATTTATTGACTAAGAAGACTTGACCCTATTAACCTCGCTATTTTTTTATTTTTATTATTTTTTATTATTTATTATTTTTTATTTTTTTTTAAAATTTTTTTATGGTGACTGTTCATTTTAGAAGTAGGTGATAATTAAAAATAATTTAGAAAAAGATAATGAGTCATTTTATTCTTACAAAGGTATATTGTTAGGCGAGCACAAAATTTTCGACTGAGGCGCTATTTTAACATTTTTTTAGTTTAGCCTCCTCAACGCTCGTGACCACGAGCCGCCACTGCAATTAGCCGTTGATTTTTTGCTTGTACCAGCTTACTTGAGGTTAAAAGTCGTCGTCTGCATGGTATTGTTACATTTGCGTTCAAATTTTATTAACGAAAATGGCGGATTTGTGATTGATGTCCAAGGAATTTATAGATTTATACAGGCAGAATGAGTGCTTGTGGAAAATAAAAAGTAAAGAGTACTCTGATAAACAAAAGAAAAATGCTGCCTATAATATATTAATCGAGAAACTGAAAGAAGTAGAGCCAGGAGCTAATAAGGACATGATTGTAAAAAAATAATTCGTTAAGAACATTCTTTAGAAAAGAATTAAAAAAATATCAATTATCATTAAAGTTAAAAAATGTGGTACAGAGGACGCGTATGAACCAAATTTATGGTACTTCAATTTATTGATCTTTTTAAATAACCAAGAGACGCCTAGACAAGTCAGAGACACCATAAGTGACGAACGTGACGATTTTGATAGCGATCAGGTAAGATAATTATAGCTAATATTTTATTAATATTCATATAATAATATATAATATATTATACATTTTTAAACTTATTTAATGGATCCTGATATCCTGCCAGTTAACTTTTCCTTCGTGGTTAAAATATCTTAAAAATATGTTTCGGGATTAATTTGCTTCTTTTGCATAATTTCTATTGGCCCCCTTTGTAATCCAAAAATTATATCTGGGTTCATTCGTAATCCAACATTTACTGTAGAATTTTCACAATCCTCATTATCGAGAGATGTTTCCGGGGTATATGAATCGCTGCATTTCCTGCGTAGAAAGTTATGTAACACAGCACAAGTTAGAACTGCAAGATCTATACGGTCCAATCTCATATTAATGGCAGTTTGTAAAATTCGGAATCGGGCAGCCATTATGCCAAATACATTTTCAATGATCCTTCTCGCTCTTGAGAGGCTATAGTTAATTTTTTTTTTCTTTGGATAAGTTGTCTTGAGGAAATGGTTTCAAAAAATCGGACCGCATGCGAAAAGCTTCGTCTCAGATGAAAACGTATGGGAGTTCTGTTGCTGAATTTCTAACTTTCTCAAGCTCTGGAAGATTTAATTGTCCGTTTATAAGTTTTTTTTGTAAAATGGTGTTTGTTCAAGTACACCTCCATCCGAAATACGCCAATTTGTGCCCATGTGATAGTATATTATTTCATAATTTGCGGTTGCCACTGCCATTAACACTAAGCTATTGTAGCCTTTAGAATTCCAATAATAAGATCCACTTCCTGGTGGTGGTGTTATTCGGATATGTTTACCATCTGCACTTTCCAAGCAGTTTGGAAACTGCCACTTGGTGTCGAAGTCTTTATCGATTTTTTCCCATTCATCTTCTGTCTAAGGGAACTGAAACAAAAATTATTTGATGTATTTATTTTGTTGCAGGATAATGATACACTTCAAGAGAATGACCAAACAGAAATGTCAGATGTAACGACGGTTACTACCCCAAGCATTTCACGGCCAGCATCAAAAACCACTTTAGTAGGCCCCAAAAATTAAAAAAGAGAGATCATTCCGACGAAGTTTTAGAGGTTAAAGCAATTCGTTGCAATCAAGTAATACTGTTGTACAAAATGAACCCATTGGAAGATATACCTCATATGGAAAACACATTGCTCAAGAACTAGAAGAACTTCCAGCAAAAATGGCGATTTACTGCAAAAAAATTATTAATGAAGCACTTTATGAGGCACAGATAAGAAATTTAACGGCAGGCAAGAGTGGTAAATGCACCAGTACCAGCCTCTACAAATACTGGTCTGTACCACACCAATAATATTAATTATGGAAACCGTCCTGCGGAGGGTCTTGGACAATATTATTCGCAGTTTTTACAAAATTCCACTCATAACTATGATTGTAATAATTAGATAGCAGAAATGCTATATTAATTAGATAGGGTACTAGTTAGTTTTGTTAACTCTTTTGTTTTTTCTACTTAATAAAAAATTAACATTTAAAAAAATTGCCTTCAGGTATTCATTCTTCTCTCTGGTATAATGTGTCCTAAACTTTGAGCAGAAATGGCACAGGTAAATTTTAAGTCTTAACTTCGGCCTGTTGCTAAAAAACGCAAAGTAGCAGTCAGAAATTCATGAGGTGTGATTGCTTTTCTCATTCGCGTGTCCAATTTTTCTATATGTGGGGTTACAATTTTAAGCAATTCATAGTATGTTTCTTCACTCATGCGTAAGTAATTAAACCAGTCTTCAAGTTGTAACCTTAATTCCTCCAACAAATTAACTTGAGAGAACTCTGATCTTCTTAATAGCCATTTCTTTGACCACACGGATCTATGTTTTTGCTTCCTTTTCTTTTTTATTATTAATATCGCTGCTGTAGCTGCTAATAATTTCCGGCGGTCTGCCATCTTCTCTTTTTAAAACTGAGGGTTAAAACGGAATGTCTGTGGATTTGTATCAGCTTCAGTCTTGCATGACTAATAAAGACTGTACAGGGTGATCAGTTAAGGGTACCGAGCGGCCATATCTCATAAGATATTGGTCGTATAGATTTGAGAAAAAAAAATCGTAATAAAAGTCGCCAAGAGAAATTGCTGAAAATTATTTTCGAGTTTGTCAAACGTCCGCTAGAGGGCGTAACAACCAACACCAAGTAGAAAAATGGGGTTTTTATAGAGTTTTGCCTCAAGTCAAGAGGTTCTTTTTGTTAGCAACTAATAAGTGATTACGAAAATGATTTTTATTTTGACAAAAAGCAGTGGCGTGCCATTTTTTAATAAAATAAAATAATATTTTGGTCAATATCAACGGTTCAAAAAAAGGTAGATGATAAATTATTTTCATTAAATTATAGAGAAATTTATCCCCTTTTAAAATATGTAAAAATGAATATACCATTACATTTGTTTTTTTTGAAAAAAAACTAAAAAATATGCTACTAATTCAGTTAACGCCATCTAGCGACGCCAGCATAAGTCAAAAATTCAAAACCAAATAAGCGTTTTGTAGTGCAAATTATGCTCTTTCATATGAGCCTAAGTTTGCTAAAATCGGTCAAAAGAAACGGGAGACATCTTGGTTTGTTTGAAAAAACAATTGAATTTCCCCCACCGCTTTATTTTGATATATAGAACAAAACATTTTAGACAAAAAGTGTAGGGAAATGGTCACTAAATATGAAAATGATATCATCGATATATTTTCATTACGCAAAATTCTATAAAAACTCCATTTTTCTACTTGGTGTTGGTTGTTACGCCCTCTAGCGGACGTTTGACAAACTCGAAAATAATTTTCAGCAATTTCTCTTGGCGACTTTTATTATGATTCTTTTTTCTCAAATCTATACGACCAATATCTTATGAGATATGGCCGCTACCCTTAACTGATCACCCTGTACAATATATACCGTACAACCTATGTTTGCGCAAGCAAGTTGGTACACAATAATGCTTATAAATACTTAGAGATATGCCACGTAACGTTCTTTATTCGTATAATATATTAATATATGCAATTAAACAGTAATTCGTCCATAATATCTCTAAGAGAATTGGTTTAATAACTGCAGAAAAGAAAAACAATGTCTCGGTTTCAGTCATATGCATTCAGTAAAAAATGCTATAGTTACACGTGTTTCGCCAAACAAACATGCATCATCAGATCTAAAATTCATTAAGAACCTAATAGAAATATATTTAATAAATTAAGCATTAATAAGCCTATCTCAAAATAACAAAAACATGTAAAATATAGGAAACTGTCACATACAACTACGTAATTAGAGAAACACTAAAGTGAGGTTATGTCTTCCAACAACAAATAAATAAATAAATGAAAATGAATGAAATTCCGCACAGTGTCACGTTGATTTCGCTCGATGTTAAGAATTTATTCCCAAGCGTTCCCCCTAAAGAGTGAATTGAACTAGTTAAGGGTTTATTAATGAGTACCTCTCTCCCGGGGATCGTGGTGTATAACCTCTTGTCGCTTCTATCCATTGTTTTGGATTTCTTTAAATTTAATGACCGATTCTTTAGACAGAAGGCAGGCTTGGCGATGGGTTTTTGTCTATCACCGTTGCTCAGCGAGATCTTTATGAATAATCTTGAGAAGCAAATCATGGAAAGTCACTTATCTCAGTTTTTGTTGGCATAAAAGATACGTCGACGATGTTTGTATTGTGTGGAATGGAAATGAACAGGAACTGAGTGACTGTACCTGGTCGAAAATTAGACCTACTAGAAAAGATGGAGATAACCAGAGCCAAAAAGAGCCCAGTTCTCTTGTGCGTTAATGACGTTTTCAATTTCGAGCCGAACTTGATTTTTAATAAGTTAAATTAGTTATTAAACAAATATCCCATACCTTGCAGCATTATTTCAGCAGGACGGTAGCCTAGTGGTCTATGGTTCTGTAACTTAAATCATCTGGGAACCGAAGTTTAGAGTTCGATCCTTACCATGGACCAAAGTTTTTTGATTAGTTTTATAATATTTTTATTTATTTGTTGATGGAAGATATAACCTTACTTTGGTGTTTGTCTAGTTATGTAGTTGTATATGCCAGTTTCATATATTTTACATACTTTTGTTGTTTTAAGGTAGGCTTATTAATTCTTACTTTATTAAATACATTACTATTAGGTTCTTACTGCATTTTAGTTCTGATGATGCCTGTTTATTTGGTGAAACACGTGCAATCATAGCATTTTATACTGTATTAAACCACATGACTGAGACCGAGATCTTGTTTTTCTTTTCTGCAACTATGCAATTAAGACACTTCTAGTATCACAAGATTTCTTTGAAACTCATAATTTTATCCCTATTATTATCCTAACGACAAAAGAAAAAGTCTACTTTTTATCAACCCTTCTACTCCTTACATTCTATTGAGTGTCACCAGAACAATATATTCAGAACTCAAGGACCTGTCACTACGCAAAAGAAGTCCACCCTCCAAGTACATCTGCCCAAGCGAAGACATGGAATCCACCAAATTGACCAATCTCAATTTAAACGACTTACGTTATGCCAAGGATCAACTGGATCAGTTTGATAAAGAACTCCAAGACAGAATTAATGAACCCTTATTTTCGCACTCCATTAAATGGTACAATATCTTGTTAGGCATTTTTACTACGCAATCATTATGTTTGGTCTTCTGTGGTATTGTTGCCGGAAATGCAGATGGCCGTTCTTTCGTTGGTTCAACAGACTATGTTGCCCTAATAGACCCAACTCCCTAGTTTGCTTCAACAGTCATAATAGCGTAAATGATGGTATTATAAGCAATACATCCCGCTTTACCGATCCAATAGTTATGAATCAGCTACAAAAAAAACCTAACTAAAGAAACTAAGAACGTGTGATGACAGCTAGAATGCCAACTCCTAAGGACGCCTTCTATGAAGGAGATCATGAGGACAAAGAACAAATATTACCATCGAAACCAGAACTATCCAATTGGCGAACAATGAGAAGGCCGAAAACATCAGACAAATAATTTTAAATGTAAAATCTAATCTTTTTTTTCCTTTTAAAAAATAAAATAAAACAACTTATCTAAAATTTATAAGTTCATTGCATTATTTTTTTGTAATGAAACAAATTATTTATCTATAACATTTTTATTACTTATTTAGCAAAACACTTAATTGGGGAGGATTGTTAGATTCTACATCCCTAATACGCCATGTGGTCAGTACATGATAATTGTTTTTGTCAATCCATATTGTCGTTATCAAACAAATGCAGAGTAATCAAAGGACAGAGACAGAATTCTTATCGAAGCCGAGATAAAACCTCTAAACTATCTTGTACCCATACACTTTAGTCTCCTTAGTCAGAATATTTGGTGAGAATAAAAACCCAGTTAATTACAGTTTAAATAGTTTTATTCATCCACGAAGAGGTATCAAACAGGAGTAGAGCAAGGGAGGTTCTGAAACTCCCAATGGCATCTTCCATCCACTTCTCCGCTTCTTCAGCACTCTTCTATATATATATATATAGGTTATAAATAAAACGGCACAATTATTAAGTATTACTTTTTTATTTAATATTGTCAGGTGATCCAAATCCCTTATTTTCCTTTAATGTTTCATTTAAATTTTCATCTGATATGAAAGTGCAATTTACCTATTTTTTTAATTTGTGTTATTTTATTTCCTTTTGAAATAGTAAATTGTATATTTGAATGATTAAATAATACAACTAATATATTGCCTCTATAATCTTGATCAATGATGCAGGCTCCGACTTCGATTCCAAACTTATAGCTTAGTCCGGATCTGGAATGTATTTGAGCGTAGTATCCTTGTGGTAATTCGATTTGAATTCCTGTATTAACTTTAGCTCTTGACGATGGTTCAATATCACACTCTTCTACGTGAGATTTTTTAAATTTAATCTAAAAAAGACATAGGAATTTAGTTATTTTATATATTTATAATAATTAGAATAGTTATAGGTCTATTTGAACAAATTTATTTTTTAAAATACATATGTTTTATTAACGACGTGCCTTTGGCACATTTGTTGGTTCCATTAATGTTGAAGATTTGGTGATGGTAGTGGTGTAACTTTTTTCTTGCCCAAATTTCCCGTGTCTCAACCTTTCTTCTTCTCGAATTTTTCTTTTGACACTTTTTGGGGCCTCTACTGGTCCCATTCTCAATACTTCATGTGTTGAGACATATAGTTCAGGATTATAGGTTGTGCAGGTTTGTTCATCTTGATCCCAACTATCAGCTACTATTGTTTGTGGTTGTGGAAGACATTTTTTTAAAGAATTAAATCTAAATAAAAACATAAAAAAAACAAAAGTTTAGTTATTTTATATGTAAAGTTTTTAAATCAAGAATTAGTTACCTTTTTCTTTTCAATATTATTCCAATTTTTTATAGGTGCTTAGAAAGAGGCTATCAACAAATTAATTAAAAAAAAACGAGAAGATATATTTTCAAGAAAATCCCCATGGTAAAGTGTGTGTGTAATTAACGATTCTTTTATCATCGTAAGGATTTAGAGCAGTTTTTTTTCTGATTATTGTATAAACTTTATGTAATTTTGATACAATCGTTTTTTGATTGACGTCATTACTAATATTGTTAAAAATTCATTGATAATAGTCATTAAAAGTAATTGTTTTAAGCGCCGTTCTATTAATTCCTTTTGCTTTTTTAATATTATAATTTTTGAATAAAAGTATTGATTTCTTTTAAATCTACTCCCTGATTTTTTAATTTTTCAATATCGTTTTCTAAATCTGTTTGTGTTGTATATACTTTTATGGAATACATTTTAGATTTGATGTCTATAAATTCTAACATAATTGTATCATTGAGCTCATCTTTCATGAATCCTAAAACCTTTTTATTTTTTAATGGTATGTTATATATATTATTATAAGAATAATCTGATGTATCAAACAAATCAATATCTTCTTTAATATGTTGGTAGATATCATTAACGAAAAAGTGATATATTAAAGAATCAGTATCTGTATATAAAAGTTTTGCTTTAGATCCAAATTTACTTTTTTATATAATTATAATAAATCATAAAGAAAAGTTTTTGAAAGATCTAAAATGGTAAAACCTACAAATATTGATAGAAATACGAGTACAACTATGAAAATTTGGTTGTGAAACATAAATTTTTATAATTTTTAATCCTAATTGTAGATCTTGTTTTAAATTTCGATAATGAATTATGTAGTTTTCTTTTTAAAAAAATGTAGTTAGTAGTTTTGGAAGATTTGATTTTGAATTTGGTGGACGGAATTTTCGGGACAAAATGGTAGATGCTTTTGTAATTCAGTTCTTTAGGATACTCTATATTTATTTCAAATATATGTCCAATGACACTATCGTCAGAAATCTTTAAAATGTTCTCAGACGTAAAAATATTTGGAGTACTCGATTGGAAATTTTTTTTGAGGTAATCGTAAAGTCATTGCTGCACCATATAAGTTATTAACATCATATACATTAGATAGGATGTAGGTAATTGTGGATGGAAAAGATGTTTCAATATATTTATTATTAGCTTTACCATATCTATTAAAGCATTAAGAAATACCTCCTCTAATACCTCTTTCAAGCAAATCGATGTCAATAGTGATTCTAGTTCAATACAATGCGGTAAAACAATTTGGTAGGTTAAACCCGGAGTTATATAAATCCACAATGCGTCTAATTCATACGTTGATAGACACATGTCTCTAAAATTTTCAAAAATATCAGTTAAAAGTAAAACGTCAGTTTTCAGATATATTGCTGCATATTCCTGTAAATTTTTGATATTAAACGTGTTCCGAAATGTTTAAGCAAAATCATATTCATTTTGTGAAATATTTGTATCATTAATGGAACTATAAAAGGATTCTCTTTCAGGTAATGCTGTGTCTTGCAATTTTTTCCAACAATCTAAATATTCATAAGGAAAAACTCCATTACGAGATAATAATTCAAATTCTTTATCTATAGTGTAAAAACTTTTATCAATCAAATCTAAAATAAATAATAGTATTTTCTATATATTTTGTAAGAGATATATCTTTCTTTATTGATGGGTAGTAGATTTATTTCTCTTTTTATATTAAGACTAAGGGCTTTAATTATGAAATGACTATCGTAGCCGGAGAGGTTATGGAATAATATAGGTATCATGTAATTTACTTTAAAGTTAAGATTACATGATGAAAGAGCAGTACCACGAAACTGACCGGTAAAATGATTATGGTCCTTAAGTTTTGTTTCAATAAATCCAAAAGTTTTTTACCAAAAAAAGAATGAGATGCCGAATATAATTTATGCCATTCTTCTTTAGTTAAAGGCTTCATTGGAATAATATTTTTAAAAATTTTATCAACATGATATGCAATATTTTCAAGTTTTTTTACAAACAATTCAATACAATCTTTTCCTGTAAATATTTTAAAATACGACAAAGAATCATCATAAGAACATTTAAAATCATATCCTATGCTAAAAGCTTTATGTTCTTGATATGTTGTAATAGCAAATTTCAATCTAAATGTTTACTTTTTCTAAAATACTCTCCAAGTCAGCATAAATAACAAATGGAACTCTTTGTTTAAATATAAAATTATAAATTTAAATATTTTTACCTTCAGTAGCTAAAGTAATTTTTGTTTTATTCATACTTTTACAACAAACAAAATGTTTTTGAAGATTTCTTTCCGTTTTAAAGTGATTTAAACACCTCTGACAAAACCATTTTTGATGTTTCCCATTTGTTTATTTAATACACGGATAGATCTTTAATTAAAGCAAAAAGATAACAATTTGTACAGTCATTTTCATCATTATAATAATTTGATTTATTATTAGTACTCTACGGGACTCTGCTGCTCAAGATGTACGTTTTGTACTAATTATGTACAGAGTTCACTAGTTCATTTAAATTGTTTGAGGAGATGTGCTTACCGCTACTCAATCCAATGAAACGCATGAGTTTATAACACGTTTAATAATAACAAATGAAGATCAGATCCTTGTCTATAAGTATAAATTTTAATATTAGTTTATCCGAAAATTGTCAATTTATTTTGTACACAATTCTACAATTTTTTTCTTATTCTCTTTAAGTTTGACCGCGAAGCTTTAGTAACACAGAGAAGAGAGATATAGCCTTTAATTAGACCTTAACCGTTAATTGGCGAGAGCGATAGAGCAATTTACTTTTTGTTTGCTCGAGAGAGAAAGAGAGTGTCGGATCTTTCAATTGTTTGCCACCACCGGCGAGAGATTATGCATATTGCATATTCATATGAGTTTCCGATCAAAACACAACACAACTGCACATTACACAACTTTAGATTCTTCTAAGCCATTTATGGCGAGATATTTACTTAAATTAATAAATTAGCCGCAAATTCCGGCGAGGCAAGAGAAAAAAAACCTGTTGAATAATATCAACACCGTCGCGGTCAATCCGTCGATCAGATACTACTCTTCCGCGCTATTTTTCGGCTGTCCAAACTAGGTCGCAAAGACGCTGGTCAGTAGAATACGAGCTAGAACAAGGAGGTTAGCCCAACAGGTACCAGAAGTTACATTCTTCTGAGCTATTTATGGCGAGATATCTAGTTTAATTAATAATTAGCCGCAAATTCCGGCGAGGCGAGAGAAAAAAAACCTGTTGAATAATATTAACTCCGTCACGGTCAATCCGTCGATCAGATACTACTCTTCCGCGCTATTTTTCGGCTGTCCAAACTAGGTCGCAAAGACGCTGGCCAATAGAATACGAGCTAGAAGAGCAAAAATGCGTCGGGCGGCTGTTTGTCCCAATGACAGTGATTTCCGCGTATTTTGTCCACGAGAATTTATGTAAATTGACCTTTCACGGTACGATAAAGGAGGGTCTTATGATTATTGAAATATAATTGTATTAATTGTAAAAAAATGTGAGAGGATTTGAACAAGTAAAATGAATCAATAAATTTATTCTTGGAGAATAGTCCTGTTGACTTAAACCCATTGGAACAATTTGTGATTTTTTTGTAGAGAAAATGTTAATTGATAATTTATATAAAATTTCAAACTTTACTATATCCTTAACATATATGGGACATTCAATATTATCATCAGTAGTTAAACAAGATCGGTTCTACAGACATAGTAGGGGTTCCTGTGTGTGTGAGAGAGATGGAGCGATGTGTTTTGGGAGTCGTCAGTAGCAGCGGGCGCTGACGTAATGCGCTTGGGATCGGTGGCATCCTTCCGAGTCCCGGCTGGGTCGACGGTGGTCGGGACGCGGGTTGTTCGCTGGGGGATGAGGGTTGTGAGACAAAAGGGCATAAGGGTGGATGAATGGTAGTGGTTGACGTAAGAGTTACGAATTAAGGAGGTATTTTTCGGATGTTTAGAAGCAGGTGTGGGGGTTCGCGTGCAGGGGTGCGAGTATCGCGCGCATTGGTGCTCGCGCTAGGGGGATGGGGTGTTAGGGCTCCGCGCGCTGGGGCCCCCCGCGACTTTGGTTGGAATAGAAAAACTGTGTTTATTAGTGTTATTTATTAAACCATAACGTACGTTGGCTCTTATATATATTATAAATTTTACTAAGTAATAAAAAAATACTAATAAACCATAGTAATGATGTTACTGATGAGACATTATCTTCTGGAAAATAATTTGTTTGATTGGTGCTATTGTTGATTTTGCTAATAGTATGGTTGATATTGTCTTTTTCATGTAAAGTAAGGGTTGTCCAGTGGGGTGTATCTCCATACGATCTGTTATGGAAAACGAAACGTAAGTTATATTGTATAATATCCTGAGCAAAAAACACTTCGTTTGGAATTTGATATTGAAAAACTGGTCCATGGTATTGCGTATAGTTTAGATATAATCTATGCCATTTGTTGGGCCAGGTATCGTTTCTTGATATCTTGATCTATGCAAATAAACGCTTCTTTCACGCCTATGGCAGCACTGAAGTAGATTGTTTGTTGCGGAATAGTGCTTAAAATAAGAAAGTTATTTGAGGGAGTGCCATATTGAAATAAATAGATAAGATAAAAACTTATCTCACACATTTAGGTTAATAAATAGACTTTAATACAAATAATTGTTTATTAGAATAGAAGGTGTGTTGGTGAACACTGTACTAACAAAAATGGATTATTTTTGCAATGTTAAAATTGAGCTAATAGATTATAGTTGTCGTATCATGAGTACAGTGTCTACAGAGTTGTTAAATGTAATTCCAAATAATATAATATGCATAAAAGATATTCCGCTTACGGTATACAGCTATGTGTTTTATATGGTATGGAGAAGAAGTATGTCAGACATATGGAATAGGCCCCGGTGATAAGGTAGATATTTCATGTTACAGAAGAAAATTTGAATTTGGCAAAAATAGAATTAAAATTATATTTTGGTTCCCTAAAATTTTGGGACTATGAAATCTCCAGTGCCGCATGATATACTGTTTGACGAACTAAATGGAGCAAGTGACCTGTTAACTTGGGAGCAGGCGGTTGATTTATTTTTTGGTGATGGCGTTGATGAGACAGATTAAAAATATTAATTTATAATAATTATAATATTTTGAATATATATTTTTAAAAGTATTATTCAATGTCTTTCTTTTATCAACATATACAGCAAACTTACATTATTTATCATTACCACCATTTCCGTTAGTTGCATGATGTTGCGGCTTAGTAATTTCCACATTTTAACCGCATGTCGACTGTAAAATATAAAATTGTAAAACAAGTTAACCACAAATGATTTCTGTGGAATTATCCAACAGTGGTTTCGTGTGCACTTAAAACTGAAGCTTCACAATTTACCCGCTCAGCGAGGCACATGGCGCTAGTAGTCGAGAAGGATCCGTTAGGTTGATATGTCTAATAAATACAAGGAATTCACTCATTTTACATCCACCGTTCAGAACTTTGTTAGAGCGTTAGCAATGAGCATCAAAACCAGTTAAATTTGTGTGCGTGTGTTAGTTATCTACAGGGGGTTAAAATGTAAGTACATTTTATATTTAATAAAATTTTGATTTTTTTATTTCTGTAATTAACTTATGTTTTGTTTTCGATTTACAAATAAATTTCGAAAATTCATTTTTTCATAATTTTTAACATCAAATTATATTTCGATTTTCATTTATAAAATTAACTATGTTTTATTTTTATAATTATTTTATATTTTTCTATATTTTAAGTTTACATTTTATTTTCATATTTCTAAAATTTAAACATAAAGTTGTTGTATGCTGACGTAGGTTAATTTTGTTTAGATAGATTTAAAAGAAATCAATGCTCATTGTCTTGCAGAAGAGGACGAGAACAGAAAACCAAGAGCGAAATTAAGCCAGTTTACAATAGGCGAAGGTAGAAAAATATTCGGAGCCAAGCTAATCAAGAGTCGTTTTGGTGAGTGTATACTGCTTGAATTGGATGACTGTGTTGTCTTTCTTCCGAAGAGGGTTACCGATACTTTCAGCCCACACTTACCGCTTTTGGTTGAAGGAAAGTACTCCATAGTGTTTCGAGGTCTTAGAAACGTAGGGTACAACAATCCGCTAGTCGTTTGAAATTGTCGAGTCATAAAGGGGGGAAGAGGAGCAATAGCTGTGGTGAGAGGGTGAGTTTTCATTTTCAATATTAGATTAAGAAAATTCGCATTATTTTTCAATTTTAAACTATACTTTCTATATAGTTCCAAAACTAAAAAATAATTGTTTTACAGAACATTAGCGCAATACAATCTTCCCCGCCCGGATTGATAAAGCTGGAATATAGGAAGAACCCCCACTTCATCATCAACAACCCCCTAAGAGAGAAACATCGCGCACATAGCAGAGTGAGGCCCACCAGACCTTCCCTTTTTCTGTTCAAAGTGGTAAGCTTCAAGTTTTCATTGTTAACATATTAAATATATATTAGATCATTTTAAAAATGGAAATGGATATAATTACAAAATCAGAAAATCTAATTCGAGTGTTTGAAAAATTGAAAAAAATTGTTTTGGATAAATTAACTTTAAAAGATTTGGAACTATGGCTTAAACGGGTGAAAAAACAAATAGTTTTATGCAACAAAACACTTCGTAGGGAAAATTTTCATGTTGGTACAAAAAGAAAATTACAAAAAATATTAAGTCATTTAAAATCAATTAAAAAGTCGATTGTAACTAAACATACCGTATTTGGGAGAGGAGGACAAAGTCAACAAAATTTAAAAAAGGTTATGTGGGAAAATGTAATTTCTTGTTTTGAAGAAAGAGTTAAATCGGGGGTTAGAGGAAAGTAGCCAAATATCGGATAGGCTCCTAATATCGCACACTACCTTATTTCATTATTCTAAGCCTTGCCATCTGTCCGCGGTGGCAGGCTAGTAGCTTTTGACATCTACGAAATATCTAGTAGAGAGACGCGAGTGTCGTTTCTACTGGACATTTTTCCTTGTCTGTGGTTAGTTTAGCCGAACAGCAAGTTTTTAAACGTCACTTCAAATTGCTGTTTTTTTTTGCGAAAGTGTGCAGTTATCAGAGACTCTCTGAGTGCGATTATATCAATAAGGTATGTAGGATCTTTGTGGTATATAAATATTTTTAGAAAAATATCCTTTGTTGTCGAAACTTCGTGATACATTTTTGAGGTTAAGTTGCCTATTACCGCACAGTTAGATATCCCAATATCGCATATATCCGATATTAGAAGACCATTTTTAAGTTAAAATATTTATTTTTTCAGATGGCCGAAAGAAAAAAATGGGATGCCGATTCCATGAAAGCAGCTATCGGAGCTGTAAGGAATAAACAGATGGGTTACTTAAAAGCATCGAAGTCGTTTGGCGTACCTCGAAGTACTTTAGTCGACTACGTCAAGGTCGTCAAGTCCGGGAAGAGTGCGGATGAAATAGCGACAACATTAGGCCGAAACCCCACGTTAACAAAAGAAATTGAAGATTTATTGGTTGAGTACTGTTTTGATATGGAAAAAAGGTTCTATGGTCTGACTGCAGTTGATATTAAAAGACTGGCTTTTCAGCTAGCGTTAAAGAATGGACTGCCACATCCATTTTCACAAAATAGGGGATCTGCTGGTAAAAAGTGGCTTAAATTGTTTTTAAGCCCACATCCGGAGCTACGATTTAGAAAACCACAAGGTGTATCTGCAGCAAGGGTGAAAGGGTTTACAAAAGAAAACTGCGATTTATTTTTTAAGCTATTAGAATCTGCCCTTGAAAAAATTAAAATGGATCCGTCTAGGATTTTCAATGTTGATGAAACAGGTGTGATCACCGTGCAGCATAAACATACGAAAGTATTAAGCCTACGAGAAAAAAAGCAAGTGGGTACCCTTACAACATCAGAAAGGGGGGCACTTGTGAAAGTAGTGACCTGCATGAATGCGACAGGTGTGTACGTTCCCCCGATGCTTATTTACCCTAGGAAAAACATGAAACCGGAATTGCTTAATGGAGCTCCACCAGGAACGGTTGCAAAATGTCATCCATCTGGATGGATGCAACAAGATATTTTTACATCCTGGCTTCATCACTTTATAAAGCATGTAAAACCTTCTGAGGAAGATCCAGTCGTTTTAATTCTCGATGGCCACTACTCGCATACTAGAAACATTGACGTGATTAACCTAGCCAGAGACAGCTATATTCACATAGTTTGTTTGCCTCCACACAGCACTCACAAATTACAACCTCTGGATGTAGCCTCCATTCAAGACATATTATGCGGTGGAAATAGAAATCTGGCTAAAGCATAATCCGGGCAGAGTGGGAACTGCATATCAAGTGGCAGAGTTGATGGGAAGAGCCTACTTACGGGCCGCTAGTGTGGAGGTTGCAGTGAACGGATTCCGAAAATGTGGTATCTTTCCATTAAATAAAAACGTTTTTAGAGATGACGATTTTGCCATACATTTAAGAACTGAAAGAGATGCTTTTCCTGAAACTGAAGACACTGGTGGCGACGTTAGCACTGATGACGATGTTCCGTTATCTATGCTAGCTAAAAAGCTTCGTCCGGAAAATAACATAGGAAGACTATCCTTACCAAGTTGCTCATCGACTCCAACATCTAATAGAGTGCTTGTTAAACCAGCTGAAATAAGTCCTTTGCCCACATGCTCTTTTCAAACTTCTAATAAAGGAAGAAAACGTGGTTCGGCCGCGATCATAACTGAGTCTCCATATAAAAAGCAGCTGGAAGAGGATATAGCCAGAAGGAATTCAAAGACTAAGGTTGTCACTAAAAAAATTTCAGTTCAGTTTACCAAAAAAGATGATAGAAAGAAAAAAACAAAACCAATTGATAAGAATATTAGCTCATCAAGTGAAGATGACGATGCGGAAATAGAATTCATAGACACTAGTGACGATAATGATGTGGATAACGAAGATGCCGAATGCTTTTATTGTTTAAACTTGTATTCTCAAGACACTAGGGGAGAATCATGGATTCGATGCACTATGTGCTTTCGTTGGAGCCATGAGGTGTGTGCCGGGATTGGAAAACAAAACATTTGTTTATGAATTTTGTTTTGATCAATAAGTAGTACTGTTCTTTAAAATCCAACAATATTTTTTTCTACTAAATATGTGCCATTTCGATAATAAAAGTGTTTTAAAAATATTGAGTCGCTTTGTTTGGCTTGGATGTTCCTAATACCGGACAGTGCGATATTGAGAACCCCTACTATCCGATATTAGGATACCTGTTTTAAAACTATGTGTTTTACACTATTATAATAGTTTTTACTTTTTTTCAAAATTTTTGAAAATTCGGTTATAAAGCACTCTCGAATCAAAAAAAGCCTCCCTTTTTCTACATAAATTTTATAAAAGAAAACTCTGCTGTAGTTAACCGATCGGATTTTACAAGTTAAAAGGAAAAAGTATCCGATATTTGGCTACTTTCCTCTATAATCAATTTACTTCACAAGGACATTCATCAATTTTTACAAGACTGTTTTACTATTATTAAAAATAAAATAAAAAATATATTTAAATCATTTTCAATGATAAAAATAAACACAACTTTGTGCGGAGAATTTATAAAACAAACCGATGATAGACAAATTAAGGAATTTAAATACTTTAGTACCAAAAATGTAGTACTCGATTTAGGTACAGATTTACCTCGTTGGTTTTTTGAAAATGTTATAACAATAATATAATATTAAACAAAAGTTCTGAGTTTAGTGAGAAAAATTCGGGATTTGCTTTACATAGAATAATTTATTTAGAATTTAATATAAATAAGTTGGAAAGCGAAATGGACCATCTTATATTAAGCTACCAAAACAAATTTTAAACAAAAGGTCATGCATTAATATAAAAAATAGTGATCAAGCTTGTTTTTATTGGTCAATAGTAAGCGCAATTTTTCGCTCTAATTCTTCACGTAAAGAAAGACCTAGTTCACATCCATATTATAGTATAGTTTTAAATACTGAAGATTTGCAGGCACCTATGTCCTTAAATCAAATTTCAAAGTTTGAGAAAGCTAATATTTCAGTTAACGTATATGCTTTAGAATTAGTAATATCCGATAAATTTAATGTAGTGCCTGCAAGATTAACTAAAAAACATGTCAATTTACTTTTAGTTCAGGACAAATATTTTCCAAAATTAAATGATTATGAAGCCTTCCCGTTAGAAAATGATGATAACGAAAATATTGAAATTAAATACCATTATTGTTGGATTAAAGATCTCTCTCGTTTAGTATCGTCCCAACTTAATAAAAATGTGAGAAAAAGATATATTTGTGATAGGTGTTTAAATTATTTTTCAGAGGGAAAAAAATTAAATGATCATCAAAAGCTATGGTCGAAATTAAATGATTATAAAATGACTCTTCCCAATTATCAATATGTTGAATTTAGAAATTATGTTTATAAACAAAAAACTTCTTTTATTATTTATGCAGATTTCGGAAGTCAATTACAACACGTTTCTGATAACACACCAATATTAAAAAGACAGTATCAAAAACATATAGCATACAGTGCAGGGTATTATCTAAAATGCTCCTATGATGATTCCATTTCGTTTTTCAAAAGTTATAGAGGCACTGATTGTATTGAATGGTTTAAATGAAATGTTAAACATATCATATACAGTTTTTTCAAAAATTAAGACTATAGTGCCTGTAGTAGGAAATCCTAGCACACAACATGCAACACATTGTCATATTTGTGAAAAGTCATTCTTATCTAGTGATAAAATAGTGAGAGATCACGATTACTTTACGGGAGAATTTAGAGGATTTGCGCATAATATCTGTAACTTAAATTTTCGAAAATTATTTGTGATACCGATCGTATTTCATAATCTATCTGGATATATTAGTTATTTTATCATTAAAAATCTTACGGGCTAACAAAGAAAAATATATCTCTTTCACCCATCACTTTACAGAAACTAATATAAAGTTTACATACATCGATTCACATAGATTTTTGGGTGCATCACTAAATGAGCTAGTATCTACTATGAAAAAAGAGGATCTTAAAATAATGAAAAAAGAATTTTTGGATTTAAATGAGGAAAAATTTAATTTACTTACGCGAAAAGGTGTCTTTTGCTATGACTTTGTTAGTGATTTGGAAATATTAAATGAAACTACCCTTCCCCCAATTGAAAAGTTTTATAATAGATTAGATGATACCCATATTAGTGACCAGGATTGTATACATGCTCAAAATGTTTGGAATTTTCGGAGTAGTTGCATTAAGTCCCATGGTTGTATTCTTTCTAGACTCTCTATGTGTGTATTGTACTTAGGTCCCCAAATTATTGAGCCGTATTCCAGTTTTCCAGCGGACGTAAGAATTGTACAATAGCTTTAGTACACTAATGTTTTTAAAGTCCCTCGTACAGCGTAAAATGAATCCATACATTCTGGAGGCTTCGGCAGTAATAATATTCATGTGAGGGACGAATGAGAGTTTTGAATCAAATAAAACTCGGAGATCGCGAAATGAGTCACAGCCTTATCTGCTACGGAATAGTCATATTTACAAATTGACAGTTTATTAGAAAATGATATTACATTGCATTTCCCTATATTAAGCATTAAGATTTTAGTAAAACACCAATTATTTATAATATCCAGACTCTTTTGTAGCTCAATGCAATCAGCAATCCCACTGATATTGATATCATCAGCATACATTAAAAATTTTACGTTTAGGTCACAGGCAATATCATTGATAAAAAGGATAAAAAATAGCGGTCCCAGTACAGACTCTTGAGGTACACCAGAAATTGCAACGTATTTGCTAGAAGTATGTCCATTGAGGGCGACATACTGTTGACGTCCCGATAAGTACGAACTGAAGAGTTTTATTAATCTGTTAGAGAATCCAGTATTTTTAAGTTTAGTAAGTAAAATTTTATGATCAATTCGGTCAAACGCTTTTGAAATATCTAAGTATATTACATCTGTTTGACTGCCTGCATTAATTGATTCGGCTATATCATGCGAAATACAAAGCAAATTGGTAATTGTTGATCTTCCCTTAAAAAATCCATGCTGTTGAGGTAGAATGAGTTCTTTAACTAGAGGAAAAAGAGAATCATGCAGCAAGATTTCAAATACTTTACAAATATTACAGATAATGGACACCGTCTGTAGTTTAAGATTTCATTTCTGTCACCTTTTTTGTATACTGGACAAACCCTAGAAACTTTCCAAAGCTGTGGTATCGTGTGTTGTTGTAAGCATAAGTTAAAAATAAACAGAAGGGGCTTTAACAAGACTAATTTGCAATCATGAATAAGAAAAGCAGGAATTAAATGCGGTCCGGTTGTGTTTTTCGGGCGTATTTTTTTAAGGCTTTTATAACATCCTCTTCGGAGAAATATGGAACGTCAATATTTAGATTGGAAGAAATGTTATTCACCTCTATAAAATTTGTGTCCGAATTAGAAAACGATTGTTCAAAATAGGAAGCAAAAGAATTAAGAATATCTAAAGGGTCACTTAATTCATTATTATTATAAAACATATTGTTAGGCATGCTATAAATTTCTTTTTTACTTTTTATAAATGACCAAAATTTTTTAGGGTTACTCTTAATATCTGTCTCGATTCTTTGTATATATAGGATATAACTATCTTTAATGTCTGTTTTTATTTTTGTTCTAAGGTTCGTAAACAATTCCAAACTTTCCAAACAACCATATTTTATGTATTTTTTATGACATTTATCCTTTTCTTTATATTCTGGATGATTTTAGATGTAAACCATGGTGGGTATTTACGTTTAGGCATTTTTTTATACTTCGGTACACATGAATCAAAAATTTCATAGATTTTGTCAAAAAACAAGGCACATGCACTCTCTACATCATTTGCCCGTTCAAGAAATGAACAATCAATATTATAAAATGTTTCATACATCACCGGAAAATTTGCTTGGCGAAAATTATAATTGTTTTCAAGATTTAAAGCCAAATCACATTTACGGTTTACCGATTGAGAGTATTGAAATGATATTTCCAAGGCAGGGTGATGGTTATCTTTTTGTATTAGCCTATTCGAGGCCCTATTAATCAAACATTGCGGATTATTACGTATCACTAAATCTAGGACTCGGTTGTTAATATTTCTTACGCTATTACTTTGGGTCAGATTCATATAGGATAAAAAATTATTAAGTAAACAAGCACATTGGTGTCTGATTTCACAATCCAAAAACTCTGAATAAGCCGGTAAATTGAAATCCCCAAGAATACATATATTTTTGCCAAACATAATATTTAAAGAAAGAAAAAAATCAAGTAAGTTTTCCAAATTTCTAACAGAGGCAGGAGGTGGTATATAGACTAGAAAAAATAGGATTGAGAAATAGTCAAAACTTACCTTAACGCCCACAATGTCAGAACCAGGCAATAAGTCACCCCTGTCAAAACTAACTATACTTGATTTATATGACTGACGAACACAGAGTAAAACACCTCCACCTCTGGATTTGTTAGTCGCAGTGAAATCTCGATCAGCTCGATACACATTATATTGATCACATATTACCTCACTACTACAAACAGATGAATTAAGACAAATTATAACTCATTTCACCGGTCTTCGATCGAAAATGTATAATTTTAAAGTGCAGACTGGGAAAGTAGTTAAAAAATCAAAAGGAATAAAATATAATATTATGCGAAACAACAACACATTTGAAGACTATGTTTCATGTTTGAAATTTTTTAAAAAAACAACAGCGAGGCAAAGAACAAACTAAAATTGCCTTAAACCCGCATGATGATAAACGGCATCTCATACCAGAATCTTATGATACTCTCCCTTGGGGTTATTATAGTCTTAAATAAAAAGTTTGTATCCTTTGTTTCAGATGTCAAAATTTACGATGATACTAAGTGATCTTTGCATCAAAACACTTTATGAAAATATCTCCTGTATAGCAGATTATCTAGAAATTTCAGAATTACCTTGGGTACTAACAAAAGAAATTTTAGAAAAATATTGTAATTATAGATGGGAATATATAAATAAAATAGCTTTAAATGATCCACTACGTCATATGAAATGTTTAAAATTTCTTCACTGTCAAAAATCCGTCTCACCTTCGCTTAGAAACGCAGTTCTTGGTACCAACAATTGGGGAGACATTTTTAAATTTGGGCAGTATTGTTTATAGGTAAATTATTACAGATTAAAAAAATATAATTTATTAGTTTCCCGGGAATGTTTTGATACCATTAAAACGGTTGGAAAAAATCTTAAAAAATCGAGACTTATTGCTAAAAATATTAACTATCATGATACATGTACTACAGATGAATTAATATTATATTTTCAAAATATATATTTTTGGTGCCAAAGTTGTTATCAAGAAGTGTTGTTTGAACTATTTGATGAAGAAATTTGTAATTTAGCCATTCACTCAGTAAAAAGGTTTCGTTTTAAGAGTAAATACGATAGCGATACTGATATTGATCACTACGAATGTGAATGGTAACTATTTGATCTAATATATATGATATGTAATAAAACTGAAACGCCACATCTTTTATTTTATATTATTTTTATTTTTATAAGGGTTCTTCCAATTATTGTAATTTTATTTTATTAACGTTATTCCAATTTATATGTCAAATTTTAAATTATTATATCTTCATCCATAATATTTGTTAAGTAACTAATGTAACTCTTTGTAACATGTTCCTCTCTCACCACAGTGTAACTTTGTAATAAATTGGTAAATAAAATGCTATAAAAAATTTATGATTTTTATTTCACATTCATAATAGTTAAATATTATTATTTTACTAAGTGCAAATACAAAAAAATATAAGCCTAAATCCAGTTTATTCAGATTGTTTTGCTTTTAGTTTTTTATTATTTTTTCCGCACGTAGTTAATTTCACTACATATCGGTCTTTTTGTTCTTGAAGTGTTTCTTCTCGTTCCAAACAGGTATTGAGGATTTCAAAAATGGTTTTTTTCAGTTTTTCTTTGATTTTCTAAATTTATTTGATGTTGTTTTAATTCCATATTCGTGAAATTAATCTCATTAATTAAACTAGATATATTATTTTTTAAAGCGGAAATCTCATTGTAGTTGGATATTAAAGACAATCCTACATTATGTTTTTCCTCACATTTTTCTTTTTGGTTTTTCATTGACAACAGTGCAGATTCCAATTCAATATTTTGTCTTTGTAATGAAATGCAACTCGTGTAATTGATAGAACTACTCAAGTTTGTTGTAATGTTTTCACATTTTTGTATCTGTTCCATGAAAATATCAATCATCTGCATTTCATTTTCATATAACTCTAAATAATACTCAGCCTGTTTAGTACATTCACTATATAAAAGGAGACTTGTGTTGTATATTGTGTGGTAATCTTCCAACAGATAATCATAATCTTCTCTACATTTACTATATAAACTATAGTTGGCGCATTACCTTTCTGGAATGACGTCATTTTTGGTTATTTTTGTTTGATTTATGTTAACTGACAGTGACAAAAACATTTTGAAAAAACTCATTGTCGTTTCTTTACAACAGTCAATGCCGGTTTTGGTTATGTGTCTTTCAGAATATATTCGTCAAAATTGACATTGATTTGTTGTGATTCTTTTTAAACTTTTGCAAGATGCCGCGAAGATATAATCAGCAATCACAGCTAATAGTTTTGAATATCTTGGCTTTTTTTCAATTGGAAAAAGAGCAAGCTAAAAATGGAATCCTTCCGCAAACTGATAATATAATTGAACGAGCTTCAAATGCAACAAAACTTAGCCATACAACAATCATAAATATTAAGAAAAGAGGAATAACGAGCGATGAATCCTTTACCTCCAGAATGTCTCAAAAGCAAAAAGAGGTAAAAACAAAAATTACAGATTACTTAAAGAACAAAATAAGAGATACGATCTACTGCATGTATGCGAAAAATGAATATGTTACAATGCAGACTTTGCTTAAAAAACTAAAAGAGATAAATGAATATTTTAATTTTTCCATCACCTCGCTAAGAAAATACGTAAAAAGTATTGGTTTTAAGTGGAAGAAATCAAATAATAGAAAATACCTGATGGATTTGCCCCACATCGTCCACAAGAGAATCAATTTCTTGAGGGAATATGTCAAAAATCAAAATCTAGGACAAGATGCTTATACCACCGTATTTATTGATGAGACTTGGATTTTTAGTAAAGGTTCATTTAGAAACAGCTGGCAGGATAACACTATGTCTACAAGTTCTAAAAAAGCTAGTGAAGGTCATCGATATATTGTAGTTCACGCTGGATCAAAGGAAGGATTTATTAAGGGGGCCAGTTTAATATTTAAAAGTGGACTAAAAAGCGGAGATTATCATGACAATATGAACAAGCAAAATTTTGAAAATTGGTTTAAAAATCAGCTGGTACCAAATCTTCCTCCAAAAAGTTTGATAGTGATGGACAACGCAAGCTATCATTCCGGCCTTTTAGAGGATATTCCAAGAAAATCATGGACAAAGCAGAGATTGATTGGATGGTTAAAAGAAAAGAACATTGACTTCCCAGAGAGGGCCATGAAGGATGAAATATGGAGCATTGTAGAAAAAAATTGTAACATTGAAAAAACATTCTACCTTGACGAATATGTGAAACCTTTGGGCCACAAAATACTAAGACTTCCTCCATACCATTGTCAATTTAATGCTATTGAAATGGTATGGTCTGAGTGTAAGAGGAAATACGACCAATACATTGCTAGTCTGAAGGGGACACCATCGGAAGTTTTGGCCATGTGGGAAAAAGCGATAAATGAAGTATCTTCAGAGCATTGGAAAAATTATGTCAGCCACACAGAAAGGGTAATCCAAGAAGCTTGGAAGACAATACAGATATGTGATGCTTCAGACATTGCGCCACTTGTAATTAGTACCGACGAAGACAGCAGTGACGATGAAGAATTTAGTTCTGATTCTGAAGACAGTGAAGGGGAGTAGTTTTTATTTTTAAAGTTAGTTAGTTATACATTAATTTCTCTCTTTTAGTTTTTAAAGCAAAGTCTGCATTGTAACATATTCATTTTTAGCATACACGCAATAGATCATATCTCATATTTTGTTCTTTAAGTAATCTGTGATTTTTGTTTTTACCTCTTTTTGTTTTTGAAACATTCTGGAGGTAAAGGATTCATCGTTCGTTATTCCCCTTTTCTTAATATTTTTTCAGTATTGTCTGTAATTGAGAATTAAAATAATTTTGACGAAAATGGGTAACTGGCGTCAATTTATTACATTGCAAACAAAGAATAAGACTAAGATGAAAGAATTTATATTAGTAAAGTCTTATTTGCAAAATAATTTTAGTTTTTGAAGTTATAATAGTTATTTTTGTATTAAGTGTGCAAAATGAGGGTTTTTTTATGGCAATGAGAGTGTTAATTTTTTGCCAGCCATTTTCGACAAGTTACAGCGCTTTCTGTACAGAAAATGCCAATTTTAAATTCGCTTTAGCCAGTGCTGAACGCACTCCTCCTATCTACATCACTGCATACGTTTAGGTTAGGAATCATCGCTGAAATATAAATAATATAAGAAATACGTTATTTGAAACCAGCGTGACGTCATTCCAGAAAGGTAATGCTCCAACTATAGAATTGTTCATAGAAATTACAGAATTTATGCAACCAATTAAACATAATGAAAAACAATATTTTACGGTAAACATTTTGCGTAAGGTATCGTATCCTATTCATATGAGGTATAGGTACTAAGTGAATAAAAGAAATAATAAGCATAGTATTTATTCATTTAATAGCGTTCAATACATAATTAAAATTATATTGTATCAGTCTGCGTCTGCGCCTGCATCTACCAGACTCACGTGTTGAATCAGTAATCAATAGCTGATGATTTCCATTTTACGTCACATTCATTAATTTCCAATTGGCCTGCGTATAAGAGTTTAGCTACTAAAATACATTTATCTAAATTTCTCACATATTTAAAAAGATCTTTACAATGTTTTTTATTTAATCGATTCAACACCGAACCGCTCGCAACCCCCTGTTCAAGATGAAGGCACCATTGTACTTTTTCGAAAAGGTTGTCAGTTATCTCCTCTGTATATTCATTATAAGATTTAAAAACTATCAATTCTCCCAATAAATTCAAGGGAACTCTTGAATAATATCCAGGAATTATAGTGAGAACATTTTTTTGTTTTGGACCCATATCGAAGGTAAAATCACGACGATAATCATAAAATGAATCACAACTTCTATATTTATATGATATCTCTTTATAACTTTGACGAGCATACGGTTCTATCTCCTCCAACGAATTAGTGAACAGATCTGAATTAACATACTTATAACATATTGCATTTTGTATAACACACCTCTCACAATGATGGATTTTGTAATTTCTTATGAGAATGAACGAAGCAATTGAGCTCATATCTTTTTTAACTAAAAACAACTTTTTCTTATAAACGTTTGAACCAAACTGAAACTTTGAAACAACTGAATAACTGATTAAAAGAATGTCAAAATTTTATAAAATCAGTCTGCGCATGCGTAACATTTTGCTTAAGGTATCGCACTGTGAATCGCCTAATACAAGCTAGCGGGACAAAATTCATGTCAAGACACGCTTTTTTTATTAATTACCGCTTATTAAGAAAGGTGAGTAGAGCTAAAAACCAGAAATTCCACCGAAGTTCAAAGTGTCAACTGATAACAGATAAAATAATTGCGTCTGCATTTTTATGCAATATTGTGCTAATTTAAAGTGGGTATTTTTATTGTAAAAAAACCGTGACATGGATTTGTTAACTGAAGATAGGTACTCTATTTAAAGTATTTTGTATATATATATTTTCAACATTTGTACCAAATATTGCAAGAAATCACCGAAGTTGTCAAAATATGACATAAAAGAAATTTTTCTTAAACTTCGTTGGACTATCTACTAAGTATGCCGCAAAATGCCGCTATGGAGACTATTTTTAAATCAATCAGTATGGTTTTTTCTACCAAATAAAACCATTCCGGTTGAGCGCTTTTTTGCGTTAGTCATGAAATTATTATTTTTTAGATACCCTGCTGACCGTGTCGCGCCGAGAATTTTTTGAACTTTGGCAGAAATTTTCCAAACAAGCAGGCCGCAACCGTCAACTCTGAACTCATTTCAAAGACACTTTAGGTCGCTCTTTAACTAGTGAGCAAGAAAACATCCTTTTGAAAGAAATATCCAAGACATCCAAAGTATTTGAAAGAAAATGGAAGAAAAGTTTTCGCAAGAAGTCTCAGTTCGTTGGAGAAAATGAAAGTTGGATCAACGAAAATGCTTTTCAGTTATCATTTTCTGGAATTCCCCAAGAAAAATTTTTTTTGGCTGGCCCCAGTCTGAGTCAAGTTGGCCGGCGAAAATTGGACACTCTGGCTAACGCTTCAAAAAAGTGAGCTGAATATTTTTTTCCATGTCGATGAAATTAACAGTATCGTTTTTTTGTCTATTCTAGAACGAAGCTGCGAAGAGTTCAAGATTTGGTTGAAAATCGAACCGTTTTGGAGCTAACAACTGCCGCAGAAGTGGTAGTTAGAAAATCGGGGAAGCGGGATGCGGCAAATATAATCAGGACAATTGCTTCTGGTAGCCCTTCTACAGTTTCCAGAATAAAGGAAAACCTGAAGAATAACAGTGTGCGGGAGTCCAGACCTTTGTCAAGTGAGGAAGCCTTAGCCTATTATATAGATTCTAAATCAACTTCACATTCATACAAACAAACCAGAAAATATGCTCTTCGGACTGGTAATGAAGTTTTCCCTTCATATTACAGCCTCCAGAAGGCAAAAAAGGACTGTTATCCATCCGAAGAGCATATTTTCATAACAGAAACTACAGCTGAGATAAGTGTGAAAGCAATTCTTGACATAACAACGGAACGCTTAGTGCGTGCTCATGAAGAAGTTCTGTTGCAGTCAAACCTTTCCGTGTTTACTCTTGTGTCCAAATGGGGTGGTGACGGAAGCTCTGGTCACAGTAATTATAAGCAAAAATTTAGTCAACAGCATCTTTCTGACGAATATTTGTTTGTGTTTTGTTTGGTTCCCATCATCCTACATAGCCCTGAGGACAATACATTTTTAGTGTGGCAAAACCCCAGTCCTAGTTCAACAAGGCTTTGTCGTCCCATCAAATTTGCATTTTCGAAAGAAACTACACAATTTGTGCTAGAAGAGACCGAAAAAATTAAGCAGCAAATTAACAACAATTTATTTACAGAAGTAACTTCTAGCACAGGTAGAATTTTTTCCATCCAACATAAACTTTTATTGACTATGGTGAATGGAAAAATATGTAATATTCTTTCAGAAAACGCATCGTCACAAAGATGCTTTATTTGCGGCTGCACTTCAACAGAAATGAATAAAATTACCGTGACCAGACCTCCCGTTATTGAAAACTATGGCTTTGGTTTATCAACATTGCACGCTTGGATTCGCTGCTTTGAATGCTTTTTGCATATCTCATATAAGTTGGAACATAAGAAATGGCGTTTAAACTCTTCTTTATATGAGATACGTAAAAAAGAAATTCAAAAGCAATTTAAAATCCAAATGGGGTTAATTGTTGATAAACCAAAGCCAGGATTTGGCAGCAGTAATGATGGCAATACTGCTCGGCGCTTTTTTCATGAGAGTGAATTAAGTGCTGCCATTACTGGGCTAGACGCGGTTCTTCTACAGAAGTTCGACACCATTTTAAGAGCTATTTCTTCAGGGTTCAAAGTAAACACGGAAAAGTTTGAAGAATTTGCAACAGAAACTAGAGAGCTATATTTGAGTCTCTATTCGTGGTATAATATGCCTGCGACAGTCCACAAAATTCTTAATCATGGAGCTGCCATTATTAAATATCATATTGTGCCTATAGGACAACTTTCAGAGGAGGCGCAAGAAGCGCGAAACAAGGACTGTCGCAGGTTTCGTGAACATCACACGAGAAAAAACTTGAGATATAACACGAATAGAGACTTACTTAATATGCTCTTGATAACGTCAGATCCACTCATAAATGCACTCAGAGAGCAACCTAAAAAAAAGAGAGATGCTTTTCCCGAACGAGTGCTTTCATTATTATCTCAGGCCAGTATACCCACAAATAATACTATTGCACCAAGTACTTCACGTACTTTGAAAGAAGTTGATTTAAATATATATAATGTTGAGGATTCCTCTAGCGATGAAGACTCGGATTAATTACTTTGGAAAAACTGTAGCAAGGGTTACAGAAACGATTTGTATTGAATTTTTTTGTATTTTTTTAAAAATTAGATTTCGGTTATAAAATGAGAATTTTGTATTATGTTCTTTAGGAATTGATGAATATTTTTAAGGAATTATCGGCACTCTGCTTATGGACTCGTGATATGACTACTGATAATAGTTAAACTAGTTCTTGATTATTTTGGGTTTATTGCTTTTGTTATGATTTATTATTTTTGTTAATATCTGTTATGCTGTTATGATGTTAAAAGGTTTAAAAAATAGTTACATAAAAAAAATATTTTTGCAACTAAAGACTTTTATTTTCGATCTTGCTTAAAAAAAAACACTGAAATTCCTAACATTTTTTCCAGTGTGTCATAAATGCGATAAAACGTTGCGTTTGGATTAATAGCTGCCATAGCCTTTTGTTTTTTTTGTTAACTTTACAAAGCCATTTAGTATTTGATGCAAATTCATATTACCCCAACTTCAGTTAAACATATTTCAGAAAATCCATTGTTGATCAAAACAAACGATAAAAGGTGTATAATATGCTAGATACACCCGGCCCGGCTGGCATACGCAACACCCTGTATGCCAAACACAAATATACCACCTAAAAAAAATACATGAAACCGAAAGTGTATAGATCCTATTCAGATGAGGTATAGGTACTAAATAAATAAAATAAATAATAAGCATAGTATATATTGATTTAATAGCGTTCAATACATTGTTTCTATAAAAATACATATACTCATTAAAAGCTTGAATTAACAGTAATATATTTCTATCATTACAAAATAGTGTTCGAAGAAATTCTAATTTTAACATAGGATTATTATTACAACAAGAATTTATATTGTTTATGATCTTATAGTAAAATGAACAAAAATTTACACTTTTCAGTATATCTATTTGTTGCTGTATTAAATTTGAATTAAGACGCATAACTTGTAGTACGTCTTCTTCACATAAATAAAAACTAATACCACGTTTATTCACTTCGAGCACATTTACACTTCCATCTTCGTAAATCATTTGGACATGTGAAAAATCACCATCTCTAAACATCACTGGATCAGATGTTGTTGTTGGGGTATTAAAAAAGTCCTCCATTTTTTGCTCAAAGATGTCTATCAATGTTTTCCACTCGTAGAGATCGAAAGATATTTTGCTCGGTAAATTAGGTTGAAAAAGAATCACAACTGGTGCAAATGTTCTTCCAGGGCTTAAACCACACCCAATCTCAAAGGCATCTGCTGAATAGGTGGTATGTAATAGATAATATTGTTCCTGACTAGCTGCAATTTCTCCTTTAAACAATTGTCGAGTTGTTGATTATAAGTTTCCAAACGGTTTTCCATGGAAAAATTTGAAGTTGAACTGCTTTGATATCCACTATCAGAATACATGATGATGATGGCGGGAACGTGTTCGTATTACTTTACGTATAAGACTACTGATACTATTAGAAGCAGCACTACTTTTAATGATTTAAATCATCAGTTATCACTAATACATGCGCAGTAATGCGCTTAGACAACATGGGTAGTTTTATCGATCCAACTGTTATGCGATTTATCAAAAACTAACCATTTTACGTAAAGTTTATTGCATTTTTTTCGAAGTATTTGTTCTATTAGAAAAACTTAAGATTGTTTTGTTTTTTACAATTCCTGCTCGTAAAATCCACCACTTATAGGATGTCCTTGCATATCTTCCAACATATAGGTAGTTGGAGCTATAATCTTAATTTTTACTATTTTAAAAAGTTCAGTAGTCCAATTCGGTATGTATCCTTTTTCGAAAACATGCTTATATTTGCTTATGCGTACGATTTCAGCAATTTTAAATTTCGGCTTATTGAAAACCTTAATATTGGTAAAAACAGATTTTAGCAGATGCTTTTCGTTTCTTTTGTTAACATCTTTCGGTTTCATTCAAATGGTTCTATATTTTGTGTTGTTGTACTCGTCAGTAACCTGTTTCAACATGTCAACCCATTTGTGGTTTCCATTTAACATAAATAATCTAAACAATTTTTCCTTTATCGTACGTATGACGCGTTCAGCAATGGAGGCTTTTAAAATACTGATCGGGCTATAATGATGAATATTGTGTTTTTTCAATAAATTCTGAAAACTACTATTGTAATATTCTTCTCCGTTATCTGTAACCAAATTTTATGGGTATCTCTTAGACTGTTTGAAAATGTCCTCCACGGCTTTAGTAACATCATGTGCAGTTTTTGATTTTATAGCTCTAGTCCATAGAAATTTTGAAAAACAATCAATTACAACCAGTATATATTTATGACCTCTATTTTCTTGAGCAAACCGATCGAGCTGCGCAAGATCGGAAGCAAAAGTATCATTCAACCCATACTGGATAAATCTACGTCTTTTAAATTTAGTTCTAGCTGGTTTATGTAGTTCTTTTGCTACTTGTTCTCTAGCTTCAGTAATTTTAGGTTAGGTTCTTATCTTTTATTATTTTTTTCATTTGTACTGCTGTTGTTTCTTATACGGGGTGTCAAACTAAAATAGTCACACAATTCATTAAACGCATATTTTATATTTAAATATATTAACATTTCGAAGACCAACAAATTTTGTGCACGTTCTGATATTTAGTATTTTCACATTATTTGGACAACATCAATATTTTATGAAGCTGCTGAGATATCAACCACTGTATTATCATATTTCCTATTTATTACAATATATAATGCTGATAGTTTAGCATCTAATTCTTTTGTAGTTTTTTGAAGCTGATCGACATCATTCTTAATTGCATTTATAGAATTTGACAATGCTGAAAATTTGGACCCAATATAATTCCTGTTTGAACGAAGTAAATCTGCTATGGATTCAATATATTTTTTGTTTGATATATCCATCTGTTTTACAATAGAATCAACATAATCTTTATTTGATTCATCTTTCATCTGTAGATCAACATAACTTTTTGTTGAAGCATCATTAGAATCTGTTGGTGGTTTAACGTTACAGAGTCTATGATTTTTGGCATTATATTCACCTTTATCTGTGACACCGATTACGTTAGGTGTCTGTAAAATTTTTACACCTTTATAAGCAGATGAAGAAGGTAAAGTGCGTCCAAACTTATCCATGGTTAGAATATTAATGATATGTAAGGATTTAAACTAACCTATTTATAAAGCTTAATTACTCCTAAACGCTCCAACTTTTCTAAAATGTAAATGATTTCGTTCGAAGTATTAGTATTACCAACTTGCGCAACTTTACATCGTTGTAAAATACAAACTCTTTAGGTTTTTCATTATATTCTAACAACGCCTGCCCCGGTTTCGATGATGATGACTTTTAAGTATAACATCCTGAGAGGATGCTGAGATTGGACTATCTTGTGCTGCCAGAAGTTGCTTTACAAACTTTGTGTATTTAACAGATTTCGAACCCTTTACTTGACCTGTTGGTGCATTTCGTCTTCTGTGAGCATTTGTTGTCTCCAATATCTCTTTAAAAATTTTATCATCTGATTTAGTGTTATGTATGGGTACTTTTAAAAATAATAAATCATAAAGGCCTTGAGTTCCTTTATACTTCTTTGCACCTACTTTAATATATCCGCTTGATGTGAAATCAACCGGGGCTGAACCCATTTTCCAAGAATCAATGTCAGGATCATATGTTAAACCATATGTATGATCTACCTCTGCAGAATCCCTCCAATATTTATCTACATATTCCTGAGCTATTTCAGGATAATTGTTAATAAATTCCCTATACTGATTCGGGTTATTTTTAATTGTGTTATTAAGTTCATCTCTAAAAGATTGCATATCTTTTTGAAACACATCCTCATCACCGTCAGTGTCGTCATCACTAGTAGTAGAAACTTTTTTAGTTGGTTGAAACTCAACAAATGTGGAAGATGCTCGAAATTCTCTACTAGACTGTTCAGTTTTTATTTTTCTATATGTAAAATCAAGTTCTTCTTCTTCTGTTTTGACCCTCAACCTGTTTTTTCGTTGTTTTCTCACAATTTTTAAACTAATTTATCTAGCGGTTGTGTAATAGGTTTCAGAAACTTATTGATTTATTCATCTTCCTCTGACCTCTCGAGTTTAAAAGCTAAATACTTTTTTCTAATAGCATTAGAAGCACTAATTATTCGACGTTTAATATTTTCATCTTCAATATCAATTTCACCTAATTTACCACCCTTCATGCTGAGCCTTTGAAAACAGGTTTCAGCAGGTTTTTATCAGACCTATAACAGCTTTTATCAGGTTTTGAACAGCTATTATCAGCTTTTGAACAGCTTTTATCGGGTCTAGAACAACCTTTATCAGCTTTTGAATAGCTTTTATCCGCTTTTAAACAGCTTTTATCGATCTGGAACAGCTTTTAACAGATATTGAACAGCTTTTATCGGCTCTGCAGCAGGTTTTAACAGATCTAGAACAGGTTTTAACAGGTCTGTTGATGGTTAAGTTAGGTCTGTACTCTGTAATGTATGCATAAATACTGGAGCACTAGAATTAAATTAAGGTATTATATAAGTATCAAATTAACTGCGTTATCTTCCTTTGGTAATTTCACAATCTTTTACAATTACAGGAAAACCATAGTTTTCCTTCCAACAATCTGAGCATATTTTCTTAAATTCATCAAGTAGCATGTCTGTATTAACATGATCCTCATACACATGTTTTAGGTTCATATCATACTCATATTCATTCATTCATATATATACTGCTTAAATAAAATTAAGACATTTGCATTATCTCGTATTAATTGTTTGGGAATTTTTGAATATGTCTGACAAAGATAGAAAGAGTCGACTGCATTATGGCTTCCCTTGCAAAAATAGTTTCTTATTCTGTCCTGTTTTTCGCAGGCTACGCCATCAAAAATAAAAACTGAATTTGGCTTGGTACTATTCGGATCTATAACTTCATCATTATAGCTGAATACGAAATAATTTAGACCAAAAATAGGTTTAAGAGCATATTCGAGAAACTTATATTTTTCTTGCTCGAGTGACTGAATAAACATATACATTTTGAAATCTTAACATCACATTGGTTTTCCCACAGTTGCTTGGCCCGCACATTAACGCTCTTATTGTATTTGGTAACAGCTGACTATGTCTTTTCTTCGCATCCTTTTCTCGCATATCGAAATTATCAACATCTATACAGACTTTTTGTTTTTCGTTCGAAATTATCAACTTCATCAAGGTGTCAAAGCCCATCAACAAACTTCCTTTTGAACTCCATCTACCTGGTTATTCATATTGCGGACATATAAAGAACGCTTAGCCGAGGTGATCTACCGAAAAATATACTAGATAGTTTTTGTCGCGAACACGATATTGCCCAGTCGAAAAGCAAAGATTTATCTCCGAGACATATAGCAGATAGAATTTTGGAAAACAGAGCTTGGGAACGAGTGAAAGCAAACGATTTAAATTTCGGTGAAAAAAGCTCTGCTTGGTTAATCACTACCGCTATGAAAATTAAACGGAAATTGGGTGCAGGTAGTAGAAGAGGGAAAAACAGAAAGATGGCTAAATCATTTACCTCTTGTGTTGTTAACAATATTAAAAAACAATTACAAACATCTAAAGAGTTTAATTTACTTTACCGCTGAGCTTTTTATTGAGTGTTTTTGCCGATTATAAAAATGTGGTTATGGGTAATCAGAAAATTAAACTAATTCGTGCTAGACACGATGAAAATTGTTACAAAACCAGTGGTGCTGGAGCAAATAAAAAAGCTACTAGCACCCTGAAGACGGTTGAATTGAAAGTTAGACACATATACCCGAGCGATGCAATTAAATTAAGACTTCTCGATGATATTGCCAAAAATAAACCTATATTTATCCCGTTCAAAAATTGGGAAATACACAAACTGCCTGCTTTACGAAAGACCAAAAGGGACATTTGGACTGTGAAAACCATGAGTGAAAAAGCTCGCTATGTAATTGTATTCTTTATGACGAAACGTAAAGATAATTATTTATCAGACTGCACCTATTTTGATAATAGCGATATCACAGATATTAAACTACATTTAAATTCTGAAGTTTACCCATACCAATTATTAAATCTAAACTTTGCAAATAGGCAATTTACCGAAGCTTATCGTATGTATACCGAATTTCAAAAATCATACTCAGGCAAACAGTTTAGCGAACCATTATTAGATTTTGCTGTATTTGCTAGTAGATGTCTATTTGTAATTGATTGCTCAAAATAAAATGAAGCATTAAAAAGTAATACAGTAGATGTCAAATTAGAGTTCCAAAGTTCAAAGAATTTCCCCGATGATACACGAGCATTCTGTATCATTCATGAACACGTTCTCGAGTATCAGGCTTTAACTGGTCAGGTCAGAGAGATTTTATAATCACTCTCTTTACAACTGTTGTAAGATGAAGTTGGTGGTCCTAGATGCTCAAGGCTATCACACTGGCGACTTTCAGGTTAAGGAGCTGGCTATCTCCGATGGGAAAGACATGAAAACTTAGGTTTTTAAGCCCAAATTTCCATATAGTGATCTGACTGAATCACATAGGAGATGTGTGAATTACACTTTTAATAATCATTGCCTACATATGGCCTACATATGGAATTTTCTTTGGGTGATATACCTAAATTAGAACGTAGTACTACCGATTGTATTTATCATAAAATTAATATTTGTTCATGTAGTGTTAAGAATGCCTATGTACTGTATAACTACATTGTAAGCCTTTTACCTGGTTAAACATGTAAACTTTATTATATGTGCGTGTTTTTATTCATCACCCCCCGTATACTTCCTCTATATTATTATTACTCTTAAAGATATATCCATCTTGAACCTATGACAAAGACGGTTGAACTCTTGTCTGCTGCTGCAGTTAAATTGCAGAGTCATCTAGAAAAGTTAAACAAACTAAAACAGGATATTAAAAGTTATCAAGATAGGAAAATTTTAATTAAGTCATTAGCAGAGTTACACATTCACAATGGCAGAAGCATGGGATGTGTTCAAATCACGTGATAGATTTAAACATTTATCACCAACAATCCATCAAACATAATTACAACGCTTAGAGTATACACAATGGGAGAAGGAATTATACAGGTTACGTTTAATGCCGAAACCAAAAAAGTAATAATGCAATGTTTTTGAACATCCTCCAAATTTTGAATTTTCCCGCACCGAATTCAACTTTTCTATTCCAACCAAAGTCGCGAGGGGCACCAGCGCGTAAAGCCCTAACACCCTAACATCCTAGGCGCAAAGCGCGCGCATTGTTACTCGCACCCCTACACGCGAACCCCCACACCATTCATCCACCCTTATGCCCTTTTGTCTCACAACCCTCATCCCCCAGCGAACAACCAGCGTCCCGACCACCGCCGACCCAGCCGGGACTCAGAAGGATGCCACTGATCCCAAGCGCGTTACGTCAGCGCCCGCTGCTACTGACGACTCCCAAAACACATCGCTCCATCTCTCTTACACATACAGGAACCCCTACTATGTCTGTAGAACCGATCTTGTTTAACCACTATCATCTTTTAGTACCTTACTAAAATGTGGATAAGATGATGTTCTGTTTATATTTTTATTTTTATTATTTACTGGATATAAAGCACAAACAATTGACCAACCATAAAAAACAATATGGATCATTATTTTTATTTGATCTTCAATGCTTAAATTTATAATCGCACCAGTTCATATTCTACCCTGAAAACAGGATTCAATATCTTGCCATAATAAATTTTTTTTAGTATTTTTTAAAAGAGCAGACTGACTAAATTTTATTCTTTTTTGATTTTTAAAATTTTGCATTTACTTTTTTAAATAAGTTAAACTTGATTCAATTTTTGAAAAATTTGTTATACATTTTGATTTATTTTTTTGACAATTATTTATTTATTTTATATAAATATTTTATCCAAAATATTCATCTTTTTTTTTTTAATTAATCTGCTTACCTGCTCGATTTTACGCAGTACCTCAATCACTAACTAGTCAAGCGTTTGTGAGCTTATTTCAGATTTAGCGTTCATTTTTATAAGTCTGTTGGGATTGCTAAATATACATCAAAGTAATTAGATGAAATATATATCTTAACTAATTAAAATTTAAAATTAAGCTTTGTGCGTATTGCTTGGTTTGCTTGTACCTTTGCGTACCACTCAATTAAAATTCAACTCGATGCAATTTCTTGTTCAAAATTAGCAAAAATTTTGTGGAAAAATAAGAGTTTTGCACGACAGTATTCATAATATAAATAAAAAAGCGAATAATAAGTTAATAACTTTATTCATTAAAAACTATATGTTTTATACATTTGATATAATTACAAAATTACACCAATCTGGATTGCAGTAGTAGCAGTAGAGAAGGACTTCCGAACTGATAGCATTCCTATACATATATTTTTGAGGGCTTTGACATTTTCAACAAAAACTTTGATAGAAGCACACGTTTTGAGTGTTTCCATTTTTTTTCTGTTGGATTCATTTTAATTTATTTAATTTTTTCCCCTATTTCTCTTACTGTAGTGTTGATACAGTTGGTTAAACTGACTTTTTAAAAATATATATTTATTTAGATACTTTTTTAACAAGGACTTTTATTTTATAAAATCTGGAGAGTTTAATATAATGTCAATATTTTTATTGAATTAATATAAGTCAATATATTTAAATACTTACCTATATTATATTTAATATATTTTTTTTTATTTTTAAGAATATCAGATAGTATTTTATATATATATTATAATTAAATTACTAATAATTAAAAGACGTAAGTTAAGTTGCATTTATTTCAATGACAAATAAATGCGTTAGCATGCATAATAATTAGGCAGGTGTTGAATTTTAAAAAGTAATTAAAATGCAACAGGATAAAGCAATTAAATTAAATAAATAGATAATTTGCGTAATAGAATTTTAAACAATAATTAACATATAATAGGATAAAGCAATTATATTAAAAAAATAAATAATTTGCATAAGATATCGCTACATTGGTGAATCATATATGTAAAAATTGTAACAAGATGTCAGGTGATGATTCGGGTTTTTGCAGTAATTGATATGAATTTCTAAAGTAAATAAAGCAAGGTTCGTATTTAATTATAATTAGCTTTGTACACACAATTTTTACCGTTGTATTTTATGTAAATGTAAATAATTTTTTGCTTAAAACGAGAAGAGACTTGGTGTTTTTTTATTATTTAATTCAAACCTCCAGAAAAAACTTATTAATTTCTAAAGTTGTTTACAAAAAAAAAGGTCTAACAGTGAATTTCCAAATCTGGTTCATAATTTTAGCTCACCGCTCCAACCAAAAAAAGTAGTTTTAAAATAAATTTATATGATGAGGACAAATTAGAAATAGTTAAAAACAAAATATTAGAACAAACTATCTAGATTGGTTGGATGATACCAATGATAATAAGAATTTTTTTTGTAAGTAAAAAAATATTTATTCACTTTTTTTACTGTGTTCCACTATAAAACATTACTACTGTGTATAAATACAACGAGGTACTGCATGCTAGTTATTTCACATCTCAAATTTGTTCTAAAAAAATATCGACGACGCCTTCAACAATAAAATTGTCGTGTTAGTGAAAGATAAAATCAATTTTCCTTTAAAAATGGCACTTGTTGTCATCTTTTCCAGTAAGTTTTTTGATTCTTTTATATTATTTGACATGTTCTGGCTCGGGCTGTTTTATAAAGGTATTGCATGCGATTGTTTAGATCTTGCATATATTTGGAAATAAGACGTTTTTATTATATAGGATTTCGGGTGGTCTAGATGAGGTGTGTCCAAAAATAAGTTCGTAAGGCGTGAAACCGTGCGTTTTGTTTTTGGTATTGTTATAACATATAGTTGCATAAGGAAGAACATTAAACGGGTGTTCGTCAGGGTTTTCAGTTTGATTAGCTCGTATCATTTCACTAAGTGTCGCGTGAAATCTCTCAACAGAGCCGTTTGATTGAGGGTGTCCTACGCTAGAGAAAGTTAGTTTGATATCGTAAAGCTCACAGAGGTCATTCATTAAGGTGTTTTTGAATTCTCGGCCATAGTCACAATGTATACGTAACGGAGTTCCATAATGTTGAAAAAATACAAGAAGTGTATTAACAACAGATTTTGCTGTCTTATCCTCTATAGGGTAAGCTTGTGTAAATTTTGTTAGTTCGTCACGTACTGTTAGGGCGTAATTTCGAGTTGGGTATTCAAATATGTCTATGTTTATTCTTTCAAAAGGTGTTTTGGGCGTTTCTGTTACGACTAGGGGACTGCTTAGATTTTTACGACAGATTTTTACTTTTTGGCAAGTTTCGCAACTTTTAATAAAGTTTTCTACGGCTTTTATTATGCCTGGCCAATTGTATTTTCTTTTATGCGTCTTAACGTCTCGTTAATTCCGCGATGTAAGTTGGTTTTTCCGCGATGGTAATGATCTAAGATCTGAGGTATTTCGTCTTCATTAGGGGTTGTTGTGATGTTTTGACAGATACTTAATTTTATATTTTTGTCTGCAAAAATATACGAAAATATTTCAAGGATAGGAAGTTCGAGTGTGTTTTCCACGAAATAGGTACAAGAGATGTCAAGTTCGTCTTGACCGGTATAGAGAATGTAAAAGAGAAGTTGTGTGACAGTTTCTGGGTTAAACGGGAGAGGAATAATGAAATATTTACGATTTTTTGTTGATTTACTGGAGAAAATATTTATTTGTTTTGGATTAAATTCCATGTTTTCCTCGAAAATATCGTCAAGAATCTTATGATGTAGTTCTTTTAATTTATTTTGTCGAAAGAATGTTATAATATTTTTGTGTGACTTATCCAACAGCTGGTCGTTGGTTGTTTCGATTTTAGAATAATCGATCAGGGATCTGGTTTCGTAAAGGCTTACGAATTTATTGTATTCTTCGGCTATTACATCGTCGTCATAGGTTTTAGGTTCTTCGATAGGTTCTTCGGATTCTGTCTCATTCGATGCAAAAACAGATATTTTTGTTTGAAGCTTTGCGCATTCTTGGAAATGATTTACTTTTATTCGAGATAATGTATCAGCGTTTTTATTAATTTTTCCCGGTTTATAAATTATTTCGTACTGATATTCTCCTAGTTTTAGCCGCCATCGTGCTAATCTACTACCTAGGTCTTTAATAGAAAGTAACCAAGTAAGGGGACGATGATCTGTGACTAGAATGAACTTTCTTCCAAATAAATATGGACGAAAATATTTCACGGCCCATACAATTGCAAGTAGTTCTCTCTCTATTGTCGAGTAATTGGTTTCGGCTTTACATAATGTTCTTGAGGCATAACCAATGGGTAAGTCTTTGCCAATGGGACCTTGGGAAAGTACAGCGCCTATCGCAAATGCGCTTGCATCCGTTGTTAGTAGGAAAGGCTCATCGAAATTTGGATAGATGAGAATTGGGTCAGAAGTCAGTAATTGTTTTAGTTCGTCGAAAGCTTGACGACAATCTGAGTCGAAATCAAATTAGATATCTTTTTTCAACAATCTGGTAAGGGGCTTTGATATTTTCGCAAAGTTTGGAATAAACCTACGATAATAACCAGCTAAACCCAGAAAGGATTTTATGTCTTTTGAATTTTTTGGTTCTGGAAATTTCTGTATACAATCGATTTTAGTGGAATTAGGTTTAACTTCGTCCTGAGTGATTAGGTGACCAAGGTATGCTACCTCTTTTCTCAGGAACTCACATTTGTCAGGTTGTATGTTGAGGTTTGCTTTTCGAAGACGTTTAAAAACTTCGCGTAAGCGTGTGATGTGGTCATGGATTGTGGGTGAATACACAATGATGTCGTCCATATAGACGAGACAACGTTCATTGAGAATGCCTAGAAGGATGTTGTCCATTACTCTCTGGAAAGTGGACGGGGCGTTTTTAAGACCAAAGGGCATTCTTATAAATTCGTAGTGTCCGTTCTCGACAGAGAAAGCAGTTTTTGGAATATCTTTAGGGTCTATCTCGATCTGGTGAAATCCTGAAGCCAGATCCAGGGTTGTAAAATACTGGCACTTGCCTAGCTGATCCAAAAGATCAGAAATATTGGGAAGCGGGTACTTATCATCTACCGTGGATTCATTCAATTTACGATAATCTATGACTACTCTCCATTTTTGTTTGCCTGAGGAATCAAGTTTCTTGGGGACGACCCAAACTGGAGATGACCAAGGTGAAATAGAAGGTTTTATGATTCCTTGTTCTAACATTTTATTAACCTGAGTTTTTACCTCTTCTTTGTGAATATGGGGATACCTGTATGATTTGGTGAAAACAGGCTTTGCACCATTGGTGTCAATTTGGTGATTAATTTCATTGGTAAAGGTAAGATTGTCACCTTCGAGGTAAAATATGTCCTCAAAATCTACGCAAAGATTGGTAATTATTTCTTTTTCTACTTCGTTAAGATGCTCTAAACGAAGTTGGGACTTAATGTTGGGAATGCGGTTAGGAGATAGTTGTTTATCAGATAAATTGTAATTGAGTAGCGAATGAGAAGAAAAAGGTTCGATTTCGATATTTGAAAAATTAATGGTTTTTGGGATGGCGTTTGCATTAACCACAGAAGTTAGAAATTCGCCTTTTTCATTGACATGGACAATTGCGTTTGGGATATGAAATTTTTGGATTTCTTGCCTAGATAGGATAGCATCGGTGTTGACTAAATCACAACGTCATTTAAAAATTTGTTCGGTCCTACCTTCAATCTTAATTTCGTTAGAATTGTTTACGTTAGTTATTTTATTATTTTGTTCGAGGTTTTCTTTCTTCTGCCTTAAACAGTGGTAAAGTTTTAAAATTTGTAACAAGTTGTTTATTTTTTAAGTCGATGGTGCATTCATAATGTTCTAAAAAGTCGAGTCCTAGAATACCATCGAAATCAATATCTAAATCGTATATGTAAACTTTATGTGGGTTTCCGGATTGAAAAGGAACTAGGGTTGATTCGGTGATAAGAAGTTTTTGGTCTGTGATGCCTTGAATCGTAACGTTTTCGGGAAAACGTTGGGGAAATTGTTTTACTGTGTTTTCTTTAAATATCGTAATTCCTGCTCCGGAATCTATAAGTAGTTTAAAAGTGTTAGATGTGTCTTTTATGTAATATAGATTTTTCGGGTTAACAGCAAGAAGGGGATTTAAAGAAAATGTTGTTCTGGGAAATTCAATGACGGGTTCATGTCGTCCAAATTCAGGGTTTGTATTTGATTTTGGATTTCCGTCACGGCATTGGTATTTGAAATTGTTCGAATAGGAGGATGGTTTTGATTCGAAGTGGGAAGAAAATCCTGATATTCATCGTAATTCGTTTTATCTTGTTGAACAATATTTTCAACATTTTGATATTCGTAATCGGGGTTATCTTCATACATTCCTGCGTATTGGTTACAATACTCGTCATATTGGGGTTCGGAATAGTTATTGTTGGAATATTGGTAATTGTCGAAATTGACAATATGAGCACGATGCTGGGGATTATTTTGTATTACTGAAGGACGTTGAAAATTGTTAAATGGTATTTGACGTTGGAAATTGTTTTGGTTTGACTGGTTATGGGGTGTGTACTGCGGTCTTGGCTGACCGTTGTTTGGTCTATTCGACTGAAAGGAGGTGCTTGATTGAAAAGAATTTGATTGTTGATTGGTATTAGGCCTTTGGAAATTGCCAAAATTCTGGGAAGTATAACCATTAGGACGTTGTTGCGATCTACATTCATTTGCTAAGTGACCATTGCGACCACAGCTATGACATTTAAGGGATTGTACATTAGGTCTTTTATTAGTTTGAAAAATAGGTCTAGCAGGCGGATTGGGTCTAGAAGATTTTTGGAATTCGAAATATGATAGTTGGAGCTTGCGTTTGATGCGAATTTGTGCTTCCAAAAGATTAGGTGGATTTCCTGCACGTATTATATGGCCAATTCGGGGTTCCAGGCCAGTAAGTAGCCTATTTAGAGACATGGATTCGATTAATGTTATTTGGGCTGCCTTTTGACTGGGTGCGAGTATGGATTTTTGTATGTTGGCATGCATTTTGGCATTTAGGACTTGAAGTCTGTTAAGGAAAGTCAAAGGAGATTCGTTTGGCAGTTGTCTCATTCTTTGTAAGTCCTGAATAAGAGAAGATAGATCTCGCGTATCTCCGAAGTGAGAATTAAGTAATTGCTTTATCTCTAGAAAAGAAAGTGGATTTCGGGAGCTTATCAGCTGCGCTGCTCTCCCTCGCAACCTATTTTTTATGTGAATCACTAAAAGATCTTTTTGGTTACCCGTAGACATATCATATGCACATTCGCAGGCATTTAGGAAGGTTTGTAAAAATTTGATCACCTTCGAATTCGGGGCTAATAGAAAAAATCTCGGAAAGTTTATAAGGTTCGATTACTGCTACCGCTGCTCCTGCAGTTATTCTTTCATTTTCCGTCATATTTGCTCAATATATCAACACAATAAACACTAGCACAATATAATATAAAAAGAATATAAAACACAAAATATTTTACGAAATTTTATGTTGATAGACAGTACGTAAAGTAGTATGCCAACCAACGTAAAATAAACAGTTCTTATTAACTAGTTAGTGTAATTAAATTAAAACTGTGTAATATTTCTTGTTGTAATAAAAATACAAATGTAATCTGGAGATCAGTTAGCAGAATAACTGATTAAAATAAGTCCAAAAATATTTTAAAATTAATCAATTAACAGAATAACTGATTATACACAAATTATACGTTGTTACACTTAGAAATACAGAAATCAATTAGCAGAATAATTGATTAGCTTATCGAAAAATCAATTAACAGAATAATTGATTATTTTACTAATTAATAAAATGTAAGATCGATTTTGAAAAGTCGAACAGGTATTTAATTAAATATTATTTTTAAAATAAACGTGATGATTCGTTACTTACAAGCAGAGTAGAAACATCGCTCGTCGTGTTCTTAGCAGTTAGTTCTACCACGGGCTTCACTATGTGTTCCTTCCGTAGATGCGTGTTCTGCCAAGTTGATGACGTCACAATGCACAAAATGGGGCTTCTTTGTTCTTCTGGATGAAGGATTGGGATCCACCGTTGCCAGTTAGAGTTCTCTTGTTCTGCCAACGTTGCCAGATCCTACCACGACTGCGCCAATTTGTTATATCACTCGACTTAAAATTCACTTTTTAAAAAATATTTTTATTTACAAAATCAAAATTAAACTAACAGTATAGAAGCTTAAAAACGAATCATCATTTTATTTACAATTTACACTATTTATATGAAAGACAAATGCTGCGTCAGTGGGAACTTGCTTGCTGGGCAGATTCTGCTGACGAGGCGTCTCGGTACTCGCCGTCTCCTTGAGATAACCGACATCCGATACGGTGGGAACCAAGGGCATCATACTTGAAGGTGACATTGCTCGTGAAAGGATATAACATATATATATATATATATATATATATACATATATATATATATATATATATATATATATATATATATATATATATATATATATATATATATATATATATATATATATTATATATATATATATACAGGGTGAGTCAACCAAGTGGCACCCCCCATTTGTTTCTTAAACTATTAGATTAGCTGAAAAAATTAAATACAAAAGTGATTCGAATTTCAACAATATATATTTTTACGGTAACTGTTATTATACAGGGTCGGTCAAAAATGCTGGGCGTGGTCTAAATGCAATTTTGTAAATAAGAACTTACATTTTTTTATTCATTTTCTGATTCTTCATAAAATTCTAGAAAAAAAATTACATTGAAGTGATATAGTTAAATTTAGCGGTTTATGAAATATTAATGTTTAAAAAATTGTAAATTATACCTGCGGCATAACATAAGATTTGTTATTTTATTGTTTAGTTTCTTGGGCGACGTTACTTGTACTTTTGTAGGAAAAACACCAGTTGATGCAAATGTCATTTGAGGTTTTGTCAGTATTAAAAATTTTACATTTTAAAGTATAAATTTTTATGGCGTTTAATCAAAAGTTCCCCATCAACGAATTAAGTGACATGATTTAACTAATTGGTGAATGTCAGCGTAATATAAAAACTGCTAAACGTCTATACCAAGAAAAATTTCCAGGTAGAGGACAGCCAAGCCGTGAAGTTCTAAAAAAAACTCTACATCGGTTTAGACAAACAGGAAGTGTTGCTTATCCTAAAAAGAGAAAAAAAGAATTCATAATAAACGAAGACAATGAATTAAAGGTTTTGTTAAGTTTGGAAGAAAATCCTCAAGTAAGTTCACGAACTTTGGCCAGTGAATTAGATATAAGTCAAAGTACCGTTTCCAGAACATCTCGAAAACACAAATACCATCCCTACCATTTATCTTTGACGCAAGAACTTTATGATGATGATTTCGAAAATAGGGTACACTTTTGCAGGATCTTTCAGATGCATATTAATGAAGATGCGTTATTTTTAAAAAATGTTTTGTTCACCGACGAGGCTTCGTTTAAGAGCAATTGGATGAGAACAATTGACTATCAAAGAGTATGGTCTCTTAATGTCTGGGGTGGGATTCTCGGAAACCGAATTATTGGACCTCATTTTTTGACGGTGTTTTAAATGGAGAAATGTACCTAAATTTTTTAGTGAATCATCTTCCAATTCTTTTAGAAGATGTTCCTATCCGAAAACGTCAAAACATGTGGTATCAGCAAGATGGTGCTCCGCCTCATTTTTCACTCAACGTTCGTCAGTATTTGGACCAGATATCTCAATAGGTGGATAGGAAGAGGAAGTCAAATTCAGTGGCCAGCAAGATCGCCGGATCTCACACCGTGCGATTTTTGCCTATGGGGATCTGTCAAGGAGAAGGTCCACAAAGTTCCTCCAATTGACCAAGAAGATATGAAGGATCGAATAAGGAATGCTTTTGTTGAAATTACGCCACAAACTCTTCAAGGCGTCCTTGAAAATATGAGAGAAGGTTGGAAATATGCATTCGACAAAATTGGCATACGTTTGAACATTTGCAGTGAATTTAACGGTATAACCTGTTTTAAGTTTAAGTTGTAAGTTTTAAGTGGTGTTTTTTTATATTTTTAGTATTCTTGAATTACCTCATATACTTACTACGTATTACTTCGAAATAACTCATGTTATAAATAAATAACGTTGTGAAGATTCACAGGTCTTTTTTACAATTTTTAAACATTAATATCTCATAAACCGTTAAGTTTATTTAGTTAAATATTTAAATAAATATCACTTCAATATAATTTTTTTTCTAGAATTTTATGAAGAATCCGAAAATGAATAAAAAAGTGTAAGTTCTTATTTAAAAAATTGCATTTAGACCACGCCCAGCATTTTTGACCGACCCTGTATAATAACAGTTACCGTAAAAATATATATTGTTGAAATTCGAAACACGTTTAAGAAATAAATGGGGGTGCCACTTGGTTGACTCACCCCGTATATATATATATATATATATATATATATATATATATATATATATATATATATGACCCCCTTTCCGTCAAATGCAACCCACCTAATGCAGCCGCTTGATGTCCGTATATTCCGCCCAATGAAAGCCAAGTGGAGGCAAATCTTTGACACCTGGAGGAAGGAAAATCGGTATCCCGGAAACCTCCCAAAAGAACAATTCCCGGTATTGCTTTCCAAATTATGGAAAGCAGTGTCTGACAATATAGGACAAAATTTAATAGCAGGATTCAGAACAACAGGTTTATATCCACCGGATCCGGTTCAGGTGCTAAAAAAACCCTGACGGTGTCTCAATAGACACCGCAACTGTTGGTAGAAGCTTAGATGCCTCTCTCATAGATCTCCTCAAGGAACATCGAGGGATAGGCTCCGAGAGTCAAAAGAGAAAAAAGGGTAAAAAAATTCAACCAACCAATGAACCAAGAGATTCACCATCTCCGTCCAATGAAGCCTCTAACAGCATCGGCGAAACAATTACTGTTGAAGTTGCATCTACTGCAGGTTTGAGCCTAGCTGGTCTTAAGAAAGGGAAGAATCCAATGAAAACAATCGTGTTGCCATTCAAAAAAAGCCCAAGACAATAGAGAGGCAATGGTAGCTCCAAATGCCAGGGTCCTATAGATTGGATACAGTGTACACAGTGCCGAAAACGGATATGCGGTCGCTGTAATAACGACAGCAAAGACCCGTAGTTTATTTGCGAGCAATGTAAAGACTCAGAAGATAAATCATTTGAAGTGTTTGATGACTCGGAAGCAGACAAAAACTTTGATCCAGATGATGTTTAGTTTTATAATTGTTTAGTTTTTTTTGAGTTTATATTTAGTTTGGAGAATTTATAATACTGTTTCGTTGTTTTTTGAGAAATGTTATTTATTTTATACCGTTTTAAACTAATATAAGTGACTATTTCAGTTAATTTTGAGTTTTAATACCTAAAAATAAAAATAAGTAAAACATTTTGTTTGCACCTGGTTTTATTTTGTTTATTTCAACTAAATAATGGGTAACATAGGCAGAATACAGCTTTAAATGGAATTTACAACGTATTTTATAAATGTGTCCAAGTAACCCCAAACCCGGGGTAACTTGGGCACCCAGTTAATAATTTTTTTCCTCAAAAACTATTTATATTTTATTTCATTTTTTTGTGCCAAGGGATACCATTTAGTCATGTCGGAATAACTAAAATGTTTCAAAATTTCTCGAAACGGTGCCCAAATAGACCCGGTTTACGGTATATGAAACACTTTCGAATTATAAAAACTGCTATTAAAATGAATGTTAATGGTTATAGTGTAAAATGTGAATTTGCCGGCGTTTTAGACGCTTTCTTAACAACTAAGAAAAATAAAATGTTTGCGAATTTAAATACGACAACAAAATTATTTTAACATACAATACTAACATTATATAAAAGAACAAACACATATTGTATGTATATTTTTTAATTACTTTTTCTTATTGTTTCAGGTTTGGGGTGAAAGATATTTCGCCAAAGGGAAACAAAATCTTCATAATATTGTCATATTCCCCAAAAACATCAACATTGTTAAGAAAATTTGGAAATCTAGCAATTCATTATATCAGTTTTTATTATTATTATTCGAACAAGCTATGAAGAGATATTTTTTTTAATTTGGAGAAAGAAATGGATCCCCTCAGCATAGAACTGTCTTTGTACTGAAATCCTTGAATATGCAAAATAAAAATTTTTTTTTTTCTTCAGATTACTATTACTGTACTAGTCAATAGATTATATATGACTAATAGATCATGTAAAATTAAACAATATGCAGTAGTGTTTTCTGGAACTGAAGAGCTTGTTTCGAATTCTATACGAATGTCAAGAGCACCACCCTTTAGAATATCTTCGCTTTGTCGTGAACAATCTACAACTACAAGCGGCGCGTGGTTCTTAAATCTTATGGGATGGATACATGGATTAACCCTTCTCTTTAGTCATAAGATTTTTGATAATGAACAAACATTTCGTAGAGTATTGCAAATTTGTTATTGTTAAAATCAACATTTAAATTATCGTATAGAAATACTTCAGAATTTAAATAATTCTTGAGATTTGTTAAATTACAATGTTGGAAATGACTAATATTTTTGTCTATATTGTTTTTTAAATATGTTTGAAAACCTATAATTACAAAGCGTGGTTTTCAAGTTGATTTGATGACTTGACGGCCCAGGTATGATTTTTGGATTGTTGCAGCTGCGGATATTCATGAAGTTCCCATTCTCTAAATGCAATAGTCAAATCTCTATTGCTTTCAAATTGTTCAAGAAGGCGCCATTTTTGTGCAGTGTAAAAACTTTTAAGAATTTTTTTTCACCATTAGGTATATAGAATAATTTATCAATATTCAAAGGCATAAATCTGTAAGAATCTAAAAATCTAAAACAAATAATATTTTCTATATACGTTTAGATTTATTTTTTGACAATTATTAATTAATTTTATTATTTAATTTAAATTCTTTATTCAAAATAAATATTCATCTTTTTTCTTAATTATCAATTACTGCAAAAACTCAAACTATCACTTGACATCTTGTTACAATTTTTACATATATAATTCACCAATGTCGCGATATCTTATATGCTACAGCTATTTCACATCTCAAATTTGCTCTGTTCTAAAAAAAAATGTCGACGACGCACAGTGATACAATACGCCAATGTAGGATTCCAAAAAGCAAATTTTTCGCTATTTTTAATTTGATTAAAACTCAGTAGGCTTTGACAACAGATATATAAACAAAAGAAATATTTCATTTTTTGGCACTTGCCTTTAATAATATGTCTGTCATATTGAATTATAACGAAATAAACAGTCATTTCGTTATAATTGGATTGCATTTATAAATTAAAAAGATATTTTAAGATGGGTATCGCCATCTCTCGGTCGATCTGGTAACTGACGCTTTTGTACCAATTATAGATTGTCGATTTTCGGCATAGAACTCTATTATCTAGTTATAATTTCGCAGTTACCGACTTTTAAATCGGAATCAAATTAAAGATTTCTTTAATATGTTAAATTGTAAAACAGCGTACTTTACCGGGATTAAAACATCAATTTTTGACGATAGAAGTGGACAAGTTGACCGAAAAGGTACAGCCACTTCAGCTGGGTCCGCCAAAGTGGTTAGGTGAGTGTTTTAATTTCTTAAAAATTTCACCCATGAAAATGTAAGTAATCCTTTCGAATTTTATCATATGTTCAATATCACTGATATACCTTAACATCAGGAGTTGGTTTAGCTAAATATTTTCATATTTGATTGAAAGATGATGATTTAAACTTGCATTTTCATACATATTTTTTTTTAAACTGAGTAATATCCGAAAGGAAATTTAATATTGAGTTCTCTAAGTTTTTTTAGGCGTTTGCCACAATATTTTGGAGGCTTAACCTCAATATTCCATAAATTATTATTCTAGTTTTTCATATTTTTATAATTTTATCGAAACACTCACCACATCTATGGTCGCTGAAAGTCATTTTTATTGTTAATTTCATATCTATGTTATATTGATATTTACCTGTACTGGCTAAGGCCATATGGATTATATTTTTTTAAAATATTTTGTAATTAGAGTACAAAATATTGTTTTTTATTCTTACTTTTAAATTTATTTTGATTTTATCCCTCTCACCTGATTTGATTTTTAGTGCATAGATATACTTTTTCTTTTGTGATTTTGTTCTTGAGTAACAGGAAAATTAAAATTTGTTACCAATTTTAAATTTTAGTTTATTCTATTTGATATGGTATTTAACTTCACTATAACATAGTTATTTTTAAGGATTTAATTGTCATAAAAAAAGTTTGTAATTATTTCTGAAGTTGAAAGTCACTATTCTGGTCTAAAACTTTAAATCATCTTTACATGTAATCACTGAGGCTGACAGATTACCACGCCAAGCAGTTCTGTGGTTGAGTCCTCCGAGATACCATTGAAGTCCTGAAGACAGAAGAGGCTAACCAAGGGACAATCCAAAGCCTACAGGCGAAGAGGTTCCGGAGAGGCTAATACACAGTTCAGGCAGTTAAGTAGTCAGTTGTCAGCAGATGTAAAGACCAGAGTATAAAAAAAAAAACTAATAAAATCCTTAAACTTTTAAAATCTATTTATAGCTTTTAGTATAATTTTTATTAAACTGTTTATATATTTTTTAGTAGTTTTTATTTGCTGTGAGATGGCGCCATATAAATTTTGGCCAATAAAATAAGAGGTAATCCACACTAGCCGAGCTAACTTTAAAACTTTTTGACCAGCTCCAACTTGGTCATTTGCTCTCCAAAAAGTAACAAAAAAAAACTTTCTCCAACAAAGTAATTTTTGCGTTACAAATTGACGCCCAACGTGTTTTTAAGTGGTGTGCTTAATGAAACTTTATTTTGTTGGTCATTTTCTCACAGTAAATAATTTTTTGTAAACTGATACTCAAGATTTTCAAAAAAAAAAAAAAAATTCTGGTCATTACATTTTTTATTTTTTTTCTTATTGGTCTATAATATATTATATCGTTATTTTTTTTATTCCTTGATTTTTAACATACATATTTACTTGAAACTATTATTTCTTTTTAACTATATCTATATCTGCATTATTTTATCTTACCTCTGATATATACCAAAATGGATGTAAATAATCTTAAAACTAATGAATTAACTTATGAATTAGATCTACGTCAAGTTGAGAACGCTGCTCAATTGTCAGTAGAGGAAAAAAGAAAAATCTTAAGGGGTTGTCTTAAACAAGAATCCTCAAATAGAAGTTTTATTGAACCGTCTAATAGTAAACCATTTGTAGTCGATCTGAAAGGGGCTTATGAGACTTTTAATGATTTGTTTAGTTTGGTAACTAAATTTACTGCTTCTTCGATCGAGAAAAAAAGAATAGAAGATAGGTTAACTCATTTATCTAACAGAGTCCAAAGACTCTTACCTATTGATCAACAACAAATTTCAGATAAGCAATCTCTAATGACTAAAATTCTTACTCTTGAGGGTGACTTTGCATTTAAATTGGATAGTTTGGAAAATCATGCCAGTACTTCTACACCTACCGAAACTATTCCTAATATGACAATTCCTTCTGTACCTTCGGTACATAATAATAATAGAAAATCAATACCTCCTTATAAGTGGAATGTCAGTTTCGATGGCTCCACAAATAATGAATCTGTCATATCATTTTTAGAAAAAATTGAAGAACTTAGAATAAGTCGTAATGTTACAAAACAAGATTTGTTTTTATCAGCTTGTGATATTTTTAAAGGTCCCGCATGGACTTGGTTTTCTACAAATAGGCATAATTTTTCAAATTGGGATGAAGTTGTAATTAAATTAAAATTGATTTTTTACCATATTTCTATGAACAGGATTTGCTTACTGAAATACAAAACCGTACCATGGGTAATGATGAGAGAATAACTTTGTATATTTCTTCCATGGAATGTCTTTATCATAAATTATCCAATTTACCTTCTGAAAAATCAAGAGTTGATCAGATACGTAGGAATCTTTTGCCATTTTATATTAACCAATTAGCTTTACTTGATATTAATACTATTTCTGAACTTTCTAACTTATGCAAAAAACTCGAAGAATCTAGGTCTTGGTCTGATAGATATAAAGCACCTCCTTCTAATGATAGTAATTTATTGGAACCGGAATTAAACTATAAACCACAGGATCACAAAAATTTTGCACAAAGTAGTTCTTTTGATAATTCAAAAAATAAAAATGTATCGAACAGTCAAAGTAATTTATCACATGGTAGTTCCTTTAATGGTTCAAAAAACAATTTTAATAATGGTCAAAATAGATTTTCTAAAAACAGTAATGTATCTACTTTTAATAAAATTAAAGTATGTTGGAATTGTGATAGAAATGGTCATAGCTATACCGACTGTCGTTTTCCAAAAAATTTGTTTTGCTATGGATGTGGAAAAAAAGGTGTTATAAAATCTAAATGTAATTGTTCAAAAAACTTCAAGCGAGGTGGCGACACGTCTCAAGTACATGCCGTCACCAATTCGACAAATCAAATCCCTTCAGAGTCACATCATCTAACACAAAGCAACACACAGAATTCAGAAAACCAATAACTTTTAAAACTTCAAATGAGGAATGGTCAGAATGGCTGAATTATATAAAAAATTTCTTTTCTCTTAAAAATTCTCAAAGTTTTATATCTCCTATATTTTCAAAAAAAGAAAATGATTCTAGGCCTTACTTAAAAATTTCTGTAGATAATATCGATATATTGGCATTGGTAGACACTGGTTCAAATAATTGTATTCTTGGTTCTGGTGGTTTTTCTCTCTTACAAAAATTAAATCTTAAAATTCATTATGACACAATTTTAAATGTTTCAACTGCAGATGGAAAAATACAAGATTATCTGGGATATGTTAATTTACCTATAAATTTAAATAATATTTTACATGAAATTAAAGTTCTTATTATACCGAGTGTTATACATGAATTAATTTTGGGTGTCGACTTTTTACAAATGTTTAAAATAAAAGCTGATTTCTATAACTCATCTTATGATTGCAAGGTGGTTGAATGTAACACAATTAATTCAATATTGGATTTAAATGATTTGACTTTAGAACAACGAAATGAATTAAATATTGTAATTGATATGTTTAAGAGCATAGACTCATCTGATAGATTAGGACTAACACATGTCATTTCTCATTCAATTGACACTGGTGATGCTAAGCCCATCAGGCAAAGACAATATCCACTTTCTCCAAAAATGCAAGAACATCTTAGAAAAGAAGTTGATGAGATGTTAAAATTAAATATAATACAACCTTCTAATTCTCCTTGGTGTAGTCCTCTTTGGATAGTTGATAAAAAGTCAGGGGAATACAGAGTAGTATACGACGCAAGAAAAATTAACCTAGTCAGTATTAAAGACTCCTATCCAATGCCAAGAATTGATACAATACTTTCTAAACTACGAGATGCAAAATATTTGTCTTCACTAGATTTACGTAAAGCTTTTCATCAAATACCTCTTGATCCATCTTCTAGACCAAAAACAGCATTCGCAGTACAGGGTCTTGGTCTTTTCGAATATAAAGTAATGCCTTTTGGCTTGATTAATAGTGCAGCTACTATGCAGCGTGCAATGGATATTATTTTAGGTCCAGCTTTGGAACCTTATTGTTTTGTTTATTTGGATGATGTAATAATAAGTACTCCAACTTTCGAATTACATTTAAAAATTTTAAAACAAGTTTTTGATCGTTTAAAGTATGCTAACTTAACAATAAATCTTGAAAAATGTAAATTTTGTAGACCATCTTTAAATTATTTAGGTTATGTTGTTGATAAAAACGGATTGCACACTGATGAAGAAAAAATTTCAGCTATTCAAAATTACCCTGTCCCTAAAAATACAACTGAAATTAAAAGGCTTATTGGATTAGTCGGTTGGTACCGAAGGTTTATTAAGGACTTTTCTTCTATTTCTTCTCCTATCACAGATCTTTTAAAGGGCCGGAAAAAGGGTCAATCTATTTCATGGACTTCTGAAGCTGATAAAGCTTTCCTTGAGATTAAGTATAGGCTTACAAATGCTCCTGTTTTGACTAGCCCTGACTTCTCTAAACCTTTTTTCATTCAGACAGATGCAAGCGATACTGGCATGGGTGCCGTTCTTTTTCAAGAACCAGACGGTTTCGAACACCCTATAGCATATGCTAGTAAAACCCTGAATAAATGCCAACGTAAATATTCTGTTTCTGAAAAAGAAATGCTTGCCTTAATCTTTGGCATTGAACAATTTAGAAGTTATGTAGAGGGTACAACTTTCACAGTCTACACAGATCACTCAGCATTAATTTGGCTTCATAATATCTCGAATCCTACTGGGAAATTGGCCAGGTGGGCATTAAAATTATCTCAATTTGATTTCAAAGTGGTACATCGAAAAGGTTCTCTAAATGTTGTCGCTGATGCTCTATCTCGATCTCTTCCTCATGAAAGTGATTCTGATATTTCTGTTTTTGACGTAGCTACCTTGATTCCTGATAAATGGTATACTGATATGGTTTCTAAAGTTTCTAAAAATCCTAACTTGTTTCCTACATTTTGTGTTCAGGATAATCTCCTGTATAAACATATATTTAATTCTTATGGAATATCTAGTAATCTTAATGAATGGAAAATAGTCATACCTACTATGAATCGTAAAGAAATTCTTAAACTGAATCATGACGATGAATGTTCTGGACATTTTGGAATATCTAAAACTTTATCTCGTATTTTATCTTTATATTACTGGCCAGGACTTCGTAAGGATGTTTATCGATATGTACGTAGATGTACAGTCTGTCAAGCTAATAAAGCTCCTAATAAAGCAACACCAGGCCTCATGGGTGATTGCAGAAATGTAAATTTTCCATTTCAAATGCTTTCAGCAGATCTCTTGGGTCCTTATGTCAGATCTAAACAAGGTAATCGCTATGTTTTAGTTATGGTAGATTGGTTTACTAAATTTGTTTTTGTCCATCCCATGTCTAATGCTACTTCAAAGAGTATTATTAAATTTATCGAAAATCAAATTTTTCTTGTTTTTGGTGTTCCTCAAATTTTTGCTTGCGACAATGGTCCACAATTTATCAGCAAAGAATTTAAACAGTTTTTAAATAATTATGATGTTCAAAAAATATTTTATAATCTTAGATATCATCCGCAAGCTAATCACACTGAAAGAGTAAACCGTGATATTGTACGCTGTATACGTAGTTACATTCATGAAAATCATAAAGATTGGGATACATGTATATATAAAATTGGCCAAGCCATTAGAACAGCTGTACATGAGGTCACGGGTTACTCTCCAGCATTTTTGACATTTGGTAGAAATGTTCCTGTTTCTGGTTCTTATTATGGTAAAATTCCTAAAGAAAACAATAATTTACCCTCAGTATCTAATAAAGACCAGTATGTCAAAGACTTGCAAGAATTACCTACTCTTTTCTCTAACATTCAAAATAAAATTAAAAGTTATCATCAGAAAAATACTAAACATTATAATCTTAGAAAAAGAGATATTTCTTTTAGAGTCGGTGATAAATTGTGGAAAAAGAATTTTACATTATCTAATGCACCTAATGATTATACCGCTAAATTTGCTCCTAAATACATACCTTGTGTCGTAAATAAAGTAATTTCAAAAGTATCTTATAACTTAAAAGACATGGATGGTAATGACCTTGGTAACTGGCATATTAATGACTTAAAAGAAAATTTTTGTGGAAGTGACGAAGAATCATTTAGTGATTCCGAATAATTCTACTTGTATACACCTAAATTTTGGTGTATCGTTTTTCTGCACCCTACACCTTATCGCAGAATACGATACTTTGGGTTAGTGGTGGGCTCGCATCGTTTTTCTTTACATTTTGGATTCTTCAGCGTAAGGAAAATATTCTGTGTAAAACTATTCCAGAATATATTAATGACAAATAAGAACTTGTCACACATATATGTACATGTCACTTTTTATATCTTATATATAATTTTCATTATTTCATTTTTAGACCCTTATCTCTTATCTTCATATATTCTATGACATCCTGTACTTTTTGACCAGTACATGATTGTTCGAAATTATCTTTAATTTACCTTATATTTATAAAAATCCAATAATGATTTCTCAAATTTTGCAATATTATTATTACTTAATTTATCTTTTCTTAATGGATTTATTGCATATTATTTTCTTACTTTAATTTAAAGTGACATGTTATTCAACTTTTAAAATACTGGTGTATACATTTAACTTTTTGACTTTTCTTTGGATATTTCTATCGTATCATTTTTTCTACAATTTGACTTCTTATATATGGATCTACAAATTTTGTATTTGATTAGATATAGCTATCTGATGACTTGGTGAAACTTGATGGATATATATGTATATATCTATATCTTTGACTTTTCTTTATTGAGAAAATTTACCTAAAATTTAAATCTTGCCTGGATATAACCATTATCTTACAATTTCGATTTTTTATTTTCTTGAAAATTTGAATTTGTATATCTTGAAAATTTCGATTTTCTTATTGAATTTGTGAATTTGTGTATCTTGAAAATTTCGATTTTCTATTGAATTTGTGTATCTGAAAATTTATCTTGAAAATTTCGATTTCAATTTCGATTTTCTATCGAATTCGAATTTGTGTATCTTATCTGATTTCTGTCTATATTCATATAGAAGATTTTTCTCAATTACCTGATTTTGACGTTTGAAAATCTCGATGGTGACTTTGAATTAATAAACATGAGCTTATTAATTTGGATTATAGGAAGTTCTCTAAGGTAGACTTGCCTATTGGCAGTAATCTGATTGCCTCTCTTTTTTGTTTTTTCCAGGCTGTGTAATGTTGGGTGCTAGTAAGTGCCAGAACCTTAATTTATTCCATTTTATGGTACCTTAATCGGCTAGGGTGAGTTTATGGGGGGTCGGTTACTTGCCGGTGGTTTGAATGGGCTGTATTTCTACAGTTCCATTCACATAGGGATTGCCTTTATGGGGGGGCTGACTACTGTAGCTCATTCTTCCCTACGTATCTCTCTGACAGGTCGCTGGTAGTAACATTTTACGGAACACCTGCTAAGTATTTTTGTTTAAATCAGATTACTTAGTTAATTTCAGCCTGGTGGAGCTATATCCTATTTTTTTTTTTTGGTCATTTGGACTCTCTAGTTTTAGGACACATTGGTTGGATTTATTGTGATTGTTCCAGGAATCTGTTAGCTGTAACTTTGCTCAAGGCTAGAGCACGAGGTCTTCCTATGCATTATGAGGTTGTACGCAACTCTAGCTAGGCTCATTTTAATATTTGAAGTTTCTTATAACTTGTGAGTACATTACTGTGCTATGTATCAGCTGATCGTGACTTGGTTATCTCATAATAGGCTAACTTATGTTTTATCTTTAAGTATTAGTTATAAGTATCTTCTTATTTTTCAGATATTTATTGACACAAAATTGTCTGCATAGAATTGTTTTTTATTTTTGTCGATTATCGAATTTCTAGTTAACCTAAGGTTGGGATATTTTCTTGCATATTAGGTTTTTGATTAGAGTCATTTCTGCAGTGTATCTTTTAAAGTAAGCTTGTATACCGAGTTAGTCCTTTGGATTGATGGAAATCAAACCTTGTGGGAAAGTGTCACCCGTTTTGTTTTGGGGATAGATATGCCTTAGCGCGAAATGAGGCATAGGCTTTTTTCATTCTTGGGGGGAGGCATTGGCCTGACCTGGTGGATAACCATGCTAACTTATTTTGTTTTCGGGCGCTAATCATAAATATTAGCTACCTAAGCATTGTAGAAGTGACAAATTTAAAATATCTGTATAACTTTCTATATAAAGTTTCCTCAGAATTTTCTTTAAAAAAAAAAAAAAAAAATTCTTGTATTATTAACATTGGATTTACTTCAATTTTTACCTTTCTAATAATAGTACAATTATTAGACAGAGTTTTTATTACACTTTGCATTTAACTTTAACTTTTTGATTCTCTTATAAAATTTTTTAGGTTCCTTATTAGTGAAAAATTTGCTAACAAGTTACCAAATTTTTCTTACCGGGTTGAGGGGGTTTATAACGAAATAAACAGTCATTTCGTTATAATTGGATTGCATTTATAAATTAAAAAGATATTTTAAGATGGGTATCGCCATCTCTCGGTCGATCTGGTAACTGACGCTTTTGTACCAATTATAGATTGTCGATTTTCGGCATAGAACTCTATTATCTAGTTATAATTTCGCAGTTACCGACTTTTAAATCGGAATCAAATTAAAGATTTCTTTAATATGTTAAATTGTAAAACAGCGTACTTTACCGGGATTAAAACATCAATTTTTGACGATAGAAGTGGACAAGTTGACCGAAAAGGTACAGCCACTTCAGCTGGGTCCGCCATAGTGGTTAGGTGAGTGTTTTAATTTCTTAAAAATTTCACCCATGAAAATGTAAGTAATCCTTTCGAATTTTATCATATGTTCAATATCACTGATATACCTTAATATCAGGAGTTGGTTTAGCTAAATATTTTCATATTTGATTGAAAGATGATGATTTAAACTTGCATTTTCATACATATTTTTTTTTAAACTGAGTAATATCCGAAAGGAAATTTAATATTGAGTTCTCTAAGTTTTTTTAGGCGTTTGCCACAATATTTTGGAGGCTTAACCTCAATATTCCATAAATTATTATTCTAGTTTTTCATATTTTTATAATTTTATCGAAACACTCACCACATCTATGGTCGCTGAAAGTCATTTTTATTGTTAATTTCATATCTATGTTATATTGATATTTACCTGTACTGGCTAAGGCCATATGGATTATATTTTTTTAAAATATTTTGTAATTAGAGTACAAAATATTGTTTTTTATTCTTACTTTTAAATTTATTTTGATTTTATCCCTCTCACCTGATTTGATTTTTAGTGCATAGATATACTTTTTCTTTTGTGATTTTGTTCTTGAGTAACAGGAAAATTAAAATTTGTTACCAATTTTAAATTTTAGTTTATTCTATTTGATATGGTATTTAACTTCACTATAACATAGTTATTTTTAAGGATTTAATTGTCATAAAAAAAGTTTGTAATTATTTCTGAAGTTGAAAGTCACTATTCTGGTCTAAAACTTTAAATCATCTTTACATGTAATCACTGAGGCTGACAGATTACCACGCCAAGCAGTTCTGTGGTTGAGTCCTCCGAGATACCATTGAAGTCCTGAAGACAGAAGAGGCTAACCAAGGGACAATCCAAAGCCTACAGGCGAAGAGGTTCCGGAGAGGCTAATACACAGTTCAGGCAGTTAAGTAGTCAGTTGTCAGCAGATGTAAAGACCAGAGTATAAAAAAAAAACTAATAAAATCCTTAAACTTTTAAAATCTATTTATAGCTTTTAGTATAATTTTTATTAAACTGTTTATATATTTTTTAGTAGTTTTTATTTGCTGTGAGATGGCGCCATATAAATTTTGGACAATAAAATAAGAGGTAATCCACACTAGCCGAGCTAACTTTAAAACTTTTTGACCAGCTCCAACTTGGTCATTTGCTCTCCAAAAAGTAACAAAAAAAAACTTTCTCCAACAAAGTAATTTTTGCGTTACAGAATTAAATATCACCTTAGGTTGAGTTTCTTAATTTTGCGATATTTAATATACATTTTAGCAAAAATATAGCCATAGTGTTTTATATTATTTCCAAAAGCGTGAGTTTTAAAACAAAATGGTGTTTAGTTATAAGATTTTTGAAAATGAACAACAGTTTAGCTATTTGTTTAAGGTGGTAATTACGTTTTAAAGAAATGTAAAAAAAACTAAAAAGTAGGAGAAATGTATGTTTTAGTGGAGTACAACTTTTTTGCGACTTGCTACGACTAAATATTTTTACCGTCATAATTATTTTAAGATATTGCCCTTTTTAATCTGAAAATTACATGTTCCCCTTTTTTAGATATTTTCATTTTTGTAGGAAATAACATGGTCGTAAGACGTTCTGACTTATTTGAAGTTTTAAGAATAAAAAGTCCGCTGCATCCTAGAAAAAGCAAAAATCAAAAATTGCTCTTATTAATCATGTTTTACACATTACTGGAGTTCAAAATATTACTGCAGCCGACAATGCACTATTTATCAAATCTGTCGATAATTTTACAAAAGGATTACATGAAAGATGGAAGAAAGCCCGAGGATTTCTTAGAAAATTTGAAACTAAAAACGAAAAATGGTTTCAGGAGAATATTATTACTTAAGGTGCAGGTGCTAACAGGGCAGACAATAGCAGCTCGTCAATATTGGATCGCCCTATACTTTCCTTTGCTGAAGGAAGTGTTCAAACAAAGCGCAGAAGAGTTTAGATAGATTTTTCTTCTAAGACTGAAGAGGAGCTATGCTTCGCTGCTGCTGTTGGAAAGCGAGATGTAGCCTCAGTTTTTCCAAAATAAGAACATCGCAAAAAAGGCAACGCGCTTAAAAAACATGGAACGCACCCAAAAAAATCCATCAAACTTTTCATTCTCAGCTGATGAGGCATTAGCATTTTTTGTTAGTTATAAGTTTACACGTCATCAATACATAGGTTTGAGAGCTCTTGTCGCTAAGAAAGGCTTTCAAAAATTATTTCCCACCTATAAAGAAATATAGGAGCCAAGAAAGATTGTTATCCTTGCAATATTTCTGTGACAAATGCCAAACCTGAGGTACCTTTACAGGATTTATTAAACCATACCACGACCCGTACACGGAAAATAACGGAATAGAAAATATTACTAAAAAATTAGAGCATGATAATTGTATTATCGATTCGTGTAGTTGCCACTGTTGTTCCTTATGTTATACCAATGAGTCCTATACATTTGCAGCCAAGATCTTGTAGCAAGCAATGCAAAGCAGAATACACAACGTTGTCAAATGAGTGTAGTATAAAGTTTGTAGTACATTTTGCTTATGGTTGGAGTTGTAATTAGAACCTTTGTAAGCGAGATTGCGATAAATCGTAGCAATAAGTTTAAATCTGCGACAGTAGTAGTATAGCAGGGGCGGTCCAAGGACACCTCGATGGCATCTTGACCACCGATCGGTCCCAGGAGCTCTTTGGCTCACCTGCCTGCAAGAAGTGTTTACCTGTCACTTTTGTGCACCTGTCTTAAGCGTGACACCTGGTTTGCACAGGTAGGTGTTATTTTTCAAAAAAACTTCCAAGAAGCGAGCTTCGCCGAGCCTCGCGTCATCACAAGAGCCGAGCCTCGCCTCGCCGAATTCCGAGAATTGTTTTTCTGTTAATGTTGGACGTAAGACTAGAGGTCAGGTTCGCAGATAAGAAAAGGTCGAGTACCGAGAATTGTTTTTCTGTTAATTAAAATTAATATGTTCGACGTAAGACTAGAGGTCAGGTTCGCAGATAAGAAAAGGTCGAGGATGTAGATAAGGAGATGTTTGTGTAGTATTGAGATGAGCAATGTTTGAATAAATACGTAAAATATTAGTTTTTGGAAAAATACCGAGAATAGCTTGTTTTCATTTTCGACGACGTAAGACTAAAGGTCAGGTTCGCAGATAAGAAAAGGTCGAGGATGTAGATAAAGAGATCTTTGTGTAGTATTGAGATGAGCAATAATAATGTTATAATAAATAATATTTGTGTCGAATAATAGCTTATACCAGGTGATAAAAAACGTATAGCACTTAAAGTAATTAATATATATGTAAAATACAGAGGATTTAATAGCAGTCGATCACGAACCAGACTGGTGGTAATATATGCCTGTTCCAGTCGACAGAACGTGTCAAGAGTGTAAAGGGAACTCAATATCTCCAAACATCTGTGCATTTTGCCGCTGTGAAAAAATTCACAAAGAGGTTAACGGACAAAAGAGGATTAATAGATATACCGTTTTGTATTATTTAAAAGAAGAGTACGAAAGAAGGAGAAGGCTGCAAAATAATGAGTAAATTGGTTTTACTTTTCTTTGGTATTCTTTTCAATTATTGTGTCCTAACTAAAGGCCCCCATTCACTAGGCGATATACGAGCAATCTGATCAAGCAATCTGGTTGCTTTCGATCAAATTGCCGAAAGATATCCAGGTTAGTGCACCATTTCAATCAAATTGAAAGCGATATTATGGTTGCCGAGAAATCTTTTGATTGACGGAGCGGAAGGTGAATCAGGTTGCGATTGCCAGCAATTTAGACAGATTGCAAGAAAATCGCTCAGTTAATGCACTTCGGCAACTGGGTTGCCCAACTACGTATTTAATACGTGAACAGGCGACTATCTGAAAGTTCTTGTTTTTCGGGTGTATTTTTTTTGTGGTTTCTACGTATTTTGTACTTATATCGTTCTTTTCGGTTGTTTTTATAACCAGAAGTAACATGGAAGAAGGTTATGAGGAAAACGAACAACGTGATTGTACGAAGGAGTTTATGAAACCTTCGTTTTTAAAAAAGTTTATTGAAGCATACCGGTCTTTCCCATGTCTCTGGAAAATAAGCTGCAAAGAATACTCTAACCAGGTTATAAAAGGAAATGCCTATGAGAAATTATTGGAATTATGTAAAGAAGTAAATGCAAACGCTAATATTGATTGGGTAAAAATTCGAATAAAAAATTTGAGAACCGTTTTTCGCAAGGAAATGAAAAAAATTAGAACTTCACAAAAGTCGGGAGCCGGTACGGACGACATCTATAGACCTAAACTGTGGTACTTCGATCTTATGATGTTCACTGCAGATCAAGAAACACCCCTCCAGTCATTAACCACGATCATGGAAGTTGGTACCAACGATTCAAGTGGCGCAATTAGCTCTGAGGAGAAGGATATGGAGAAAGAAAGTGCTACAGAAACTACACAGGTAAGGATAATATTTATTTTATATAGAACATCGTGACAATATTATTATATCATACGGTCTTGCCATTCAACCGCGCCAACTGAACTAAAATACTGTGTGTATTTAAGTCTGTTATCTTTTGAAGCGTTATTTGCTGCATGGTTTTGAAAATTAAGTCCAGCATAAGGTGATTCTTCTTTTCTCCATTCTCCAGGAATATAAGTGTTATTAGCCGGGATTTCAGAGTCTAGCAAAAAATTAGGAATATACTGTTGCCTTCCCGTTTTTCTTAAAAAATTGTGAAGAATGCAGCAAGCCATTACAACCAGGTCAATCTTCCATAGGCTTAAATTTATTGCCGTATGAAAAATGCGAAACTTTGAAGCTAAAATTCCAAATACATTTTCGACGACGCGCCTTGCTCTGGAAAGCCTGTAATTAAATATCTTTTTTTCTTTGCATGTTAATCCTTTTCTTTGATACGGTTTTAACACGTTTTCATGAAGAGCAAACGCATCGTCTCCGAGAAATACAAAATTCAAACCCTCACGTGTCGAAGTGTTGTCGGGTAGTTTTAATTTTTTTGTTACGAGTCTGTCATAAAATTCGGTGTTTTCGATAACACCTCCATCGGAGACTCGGCCATTGGTACCTATGTCCACCATAATAAATTTATAGTTAGCATTGACGATGCCAAGAAGGACGATGCTATGATATCCTTTATAGTTATAAAAAAACGATCCGCTGTTGGGCGGCGCTACGATACGTACATGTTTTCCGTCAATGCAACCACCACAGTTAGGGAAATTCCACAACTTTTAATATTTATCAGCAATAGCTCTCCATTCACCTTCGTCTTTAGGAAACTGAAAAAAAAATGTCCCCGTTAATGTAAAAAAAGAGGATTCAAATAATTTTGAAATGATTTGAAATGATTTTGAAAATAATCTACTAAGACCTAATTTCAATTGCCCTGTTTACTTATTTTTGTAACAAAAAAAAATTATTTTCAGGTGTCTGCCGGAGAAAATGAGGATACTTCTCGCAACAGGTTTCCAAAACCTGCCGAAAAAAAGAGAAAGCGAAAACAGAAAGAAGATATTGATAAAAAGGAAAATAACGCAGAACTACTTAATCTTGCCGAGAATATATTAAAACAGCCCAGGAATATGGACGAGTATGATGCCTATGCACTAACAATAGCAGCTAAACTTAGAAAAATGAACAATCATCAATGTCTCCTTGCACAATTTTATATGGACCAAATATTGTTTAATGGCGTACTGGGTCGTTTAGTCGAAGGATCTCCTTATTTTTATACTAGTTCTCAATCCCCAATTAATTCTAACCATTGGCAATATTCATCTTCCAGTACACAGTCAACAACTCCCCAACCCTCACCCACTTTTTATGAGCATTCACAAATGTCTCCACATTCTCAACAATCTACAGTTATGTTCCCACAGTCGACTCCAACTCCCCAACCCTCACCCACTTTTTATGAGCATTCACAAATGTCTCCACATTCTCAACAATCTACAGTTATGTTCCCACAGTCGACTCCAACTCCCCAACCCTCACCCACTTTTTGTGAGCATCCACAGGCATCTGCACATCCTCAACAATCAGCAAATGCACAGCAGCCTCAAGAAACGGAAGAAGAACTAAGCGAGCTATTAGTCTTTCATCGTTAGTACCTATAGTATAGTATTAGTACTAGTACATAACATGTATCCGATTGTACATTATTAAAATAAAAGTATTTCGTTTTACACATATAAAATGGGCTTTACTTACCTTTATAAAATCTTTGCGTAACACTTTAATAATCGCTTTACAAGTCTCAGGAATAATAACACCCAGTCTTTGTGCAGAAATTCCACAAGAAAATTTTAAATCTTCTAATGATCGCCCAGTAGCCAGAAAACGTAAAGTAACTACCAATCTTTCCTCGGCACTTATTGCTTCCCTCATTTGTGTATTTTGTTTTCTAATTTCAGGTGTGATTAAATTAAGTAGATACTGGAAATTTTCATCAGACATTCGAAGATAATTTTTGAAATCATCGTGATGTTCCGTCCTAAGTTCATGGACCAAGGACATATGTGAAAATTGATTTCTTTGAAGCAACCATTTTCTACTCCAAAATCTCCTCTTTTTCTTTTTTTGTCGTTGTTGCTTTTGAGTTAAAATCACTATTACTGCCGCCGCCGCCGCCGCCACCATTTCTACATTATCTGCTATCATCACAATTTATGTAAAGAGCACTCTAACTATAAAAACGGCAACTGAAATTAAACGAGAGAGGTTGGTTAGCAACCAAATTGCTTGAATGTCGCCTAAATAATGGCTCGTTCCTGAGCAACCAAATTTCCAAGAAATTTACCAGCAATTTTGTCGATCAACTTGGTTGCTACAAAATCGCCCAGTGAATGGGGACCTTAATAGTCAACCAACGACAGCGACGACGACAAAGAAATATTATCCAGAAGAGCGCAGTTATAATTTTGTTTTAATTAATAATAGACGATATTATATTTTGAGAAATGTTGGTTTAAGAACATTTCAAGACACTGGTTATAATATATGGTTTCACATACATTATGATTTAATAAAACCTGATGAAAATGTAAAGCCAAACTATAAAATATTTAATTTGGCTAATCAGCAAATAGGTCTAGTGCCTCACTTAAAAGACAGTGTATCAAACTTAACATATGTTCCTGTGAATATTAATGAACCTGCAGATATATGAGGAGCTATTTTTCAAAATGTAACAAGTCCATTTTTTACGAATTTCAGGTAAAGGTGGCGCTGCATTCTTAGGACTTTACCGTACTTTACAGTAAACATTTTATATTTCAAAACGTAACAAGTCCCTTTAAAATAGGTATACTTTTTGGCGTATATTTTACAAAATGCAACAAGTCCTTCTAGTTGTATTTTTCAAAGCGCATCATGTCCACATTTTGTTTCAAAGTGTGACATGTCCGAGTAAATATTTTAGTTTTTAACCGTTTACCATTGCGGCAACGTGTTACAGCCGAAGCAGTGTTTTTTGAAAGTTTTATTATTAAAAATGGACCAGCAGGTTGGTGTTAGTGTCTCTGAACATAATGTAGGCACCAGCAAAAGGCCTAGATCGATTATCAAAGCAAGGATTAACAAAAGAAGCGAAAAGTAAGTTAGACTGATTTTTTTAAGGTTAAATGGAAGTGCCGCCACAATAAATTTTGCCCGTTTAGTTAGGTATCTACGGTTAGGAGCAGATGTTTACGGTTTCGGTTTTTTTAAACTTAGGTGCATGTTTCTGCTTAGTTTCTAGAATCCTAGTATGATTTTTTTTATTCCTACTAGTAAACAGGTCAACATAAATTTCTCTTTAGCAAATTTTTTGTTCCATTTTTAAACTGCTGCAACTTTATTAAAAATAAAGGTTTTCTTACGCGGTTTGCGGGTTTTAAAAGCCCGTTTCTTCTAGATTGAGCAGCAGGCGACAAATTGTCTGTCGATTGGCTATTATCATGATATACCGGGTGATAAATAAAGTCATGCAAAAAAAAAACAAAAAGTTTGTATCTGTGCCATTTTGGGACAATATTTTTTAGTCGATATATTATTAAGGTTCTGACTAAGTTAATATCAGTATCTTTAGACGTTTTTGTCACTCTTTGCTTTTGTGGCCTGCAGCTCAATAAAAAAATTTAGGTTGGTAAATTCCATACAAATTATAAACGGTTAAATAATGTTTCTAGATACGCACCGGCAGACCCAAATTTAGGGCGCTGGGAAATTCCATGCCACCATAATAAAAAGAAAAATTATCAATGCCAGGCGGTTGAGCTATGTATGTAGTAAAATGACGTTTGAATGCTTTGTCAATAAAAATTGACATTATTTTAATTATTGTCGAAGTCTTCACCTAAAAAATATATATTTGACTCTGATCGAAATGAAATACTCTTTGGACGAGAGACTACAGATTGTTATGCTATTTTACAAGTGCCAAGAAAATGCAAGAGAAGCAAGAAGAAGATTTATTGACAAAGCATTCAAACGTCATTTTACCTTGATCACCTATACCAACCTATCGTATATTTTAAACAGGTGAAGCTAAAATTTTAGTTGGTAAAACATTAAAATGTAATATAAACAGCTATCGCAAAATCAAATCTTTTAATCAGAACGGACATAAAAAAATCACTCTTTCCAAAAATCGTATAAAAAACGATACATTCCGTTTAAAAAACACCTGATGCATAGCGTAACTCTTTTGTTTCTGGTTCAAATATTTTTTCGATGACATTTTTGGATTCTACAAGAAAAAAATACATCGATTGGCTATTTTGAATTTTTCCAAAATACAAGGAAGGTCAAAAATAGGTCCCTGTTCAGTCCTCGCTGGAACACCCTGTACATAAGGGAGTAAAATCCTACGAGGTTTGCAAAGCCTTTTTCTCAAAATTATTTGAACTTACATCTCGACGAATTCTATTGATTGCAAGTAAAACTGTAAAAGGAGAAAGCGCTGTAATTAATAGCGGCGGTGATAGACGTTCTCAAAAACAATTGCCCAAATTTGAGAAAGTAAAGCAGTTTATCGGCAAATTTAAAGCACAAGAAAGTCATTACAATCGTAGTAAATCTAAAAGACTTTATCTGCACTCATCTCTAACCATTAGAAAAATGTGGTTAATGTATAACGAGGAAGCCGGTGCTAAGTTTCAAGTAAAATATAATTATTTCCATAAAGTATTTTCTACTGAATTCAATCTTGGATTCGGATCACCTGCCACCGATGTTTGTAGCTATTGTGAACGTACCAAATTCCAGATAAAAAGGAATCCAACAGATAATGATGCTAAGCGTGACCTTCAGGTTCATAAATTGAAGGCCAAGCAGTTTAACTTATTAATGCAAGAGGTGCGAGATAACGAAGTAACTTACTGTTTTGACCTTCAACAGGTTCAAAACTTGCCCAAAATTCCCATTCAGGAGACATTGTACTCTCTACAATTAGCTTATTATTGCTTTTGTATCGTTGATGTAGAGGCTAAAACTCCAAGGTTTTTTGTCTGGACTGAAAATCTTGCTGGTCGAGGATCGAATGAAGTCGGATCAGCGCTGCTTCATTTTCTTAGAAACACTCAATTTGACGAATCAATAACAAAAATACGCTTGTTCTGTGACGGATGCGGCGGCCAGAACAAGAACAGCCATATCCTGCATATGTTGATGTACTGGCTTTATAGCGAATCTCAAATACATATTAGAGAAATTGAAATAGTTTTTCCCGTGCGAGGTCATTCTTACTTACCTGCTGATCGCGTGTTCGGACGAGTGGAGAAAGAATTACGTAGGCACGACAGAATTATTTTACCTTCAGATTATACAGACATCTACAAAAAGTTCGGAAATGTATTTGAGTTGGAAAAGGACTGGAGAGTGTACGATCTGAAGAACCTACTCACTGTCTTTAATAAATACGACGGGATAAGCGAACAAAAAATTGTTAATTTAAAAAAAAAATTAAGTGGTGGTAAAAAGCAAGTAACAATATTGTCTCAAGTATTTTACAGAAACATAGACCCAACAAAAAAAGAAAAAACCCTATTAAAAAGAGGCAAATCTTTAACAGATGTGTCGCTGAGACTGTTAACAAACGAACATAGAATATCTGCTGATAAAGGAAAAGCGGTGAACAATCTTTTAGTTGCGGCATTTGGAGTAAATTGGCGTCTTGAAGAAAGCTTAAAATGGTATTTTGAACTGCTGATCAACGACATTCGTAACCCGGAAGATGATGCTGAAAATAATAATCCAGCTGATCAAGAGAATTGCGACTGTATCCAGGAGGAACCTGAAACAAAAACCTAAAATTTTAAATGCATTTTCAATTCGTTCTTTACGTTATACTTAAAAATTAACATTGTTTATGAAAACGAAAAATAAATTTCTTTTTCAAAATGTAACTAGTCCTACTTTCTCTTTCAAAATGAAACAAGTACATTCAAAAATTGGCAATAAAAATTCATAGAACCAATTTTGATTTACATAAATGCATAATTTTAGATAACTACATAATGCCTAACCAAAAAAAACAAAAAATGACTTTCTATGATTTGTAGTATTTCCAAGCCAGTTTTTTTGCCATAGCCAAAAATTTAGAAAATGGACTTGTAACATTTTGAAAAATAGCTCCTCATATATTGTAACTGGTATACTACCAGATATTTTCGAAATAAAAATATTTATCTTGAATGTAGGCCTGTAGAACTAAAAGACATTTTTAGTGCACATTCCACTGTTTACAACACTGGTCAGACAGAATTAGGAGACATTTTTAGTGTAAATTCTACTGTTTACAGTACATGTCAAATTATATATTTATTATAATAAGACCCTGTACGTTACACAAAATGGATTTTGAAAGAATACAATTTTTATGTCAAATATGTAATTGTTTAGTTGAAAAAAATATTAATAAACACTTAAAACATAGAGTAAAGTTATTAAAATTTTGTGATACTTGTTTAGTGAATTATGTATTTGGTGTAAATAGTATTAGGTCTATGATTTTAATGTCAAAATAGAACAGTACAAAAATATTGAAATTAAAATATAAAAAAACTACTATGGTTTATTTTATTTGTTTTTAGTTTTACTTAGTGGGTGTGATGTAAATTCACGTGATTTTTACTCACCAATAGAACAATAATTAAAAAAAAGTGGTAGAGTTTTATTTATAAAAGTAGATTGAACTAGGCGTCAATAGTGTCTCGTAACTCGAACTATGGCAGGAGAAAATTCAATTTTGTGTCTTGATATCCAGGGATTTAATTGTGCCTCTGGATTTCTTCCAAAAGAACTAGCTGTGTATGATGGAACACGTTGTTCAAATTTTCTTTTCAAACCACCATATAACAAAAGCATGTTAAAAGGATTTAAAAACGATATCTTATCTCGAAAACTCATATCATGGTCTAATATGGGAGTCTGGTTTAGTAGACTTGAACGAAATAGCAAATGTCTTAGAACATGTGATGAAAACATATGATGCCCCAAAAATATACGTCAAAGGAGATGAAAAGGTGAATTTTCTAAGAAAATTTATAAGTGCGGAAAAATTTTTTAAAATACCTCTGGAGAGTGAACCGAAGCTAAGCAAGTTTAAGAAAGTTTCCGAATGTCACTTTCACAAGGATCCATATGGCACTACTTAGCATTGTGCATTGTCAAACGCCAAGTTGTTATATAATTATAAATATTGTTTTTCTGTTTAAAGATAAATAAATTATTTGTAGAAAACATGTAAATAATATATAATAAATAAAACGTACATGAAACAAAATTATTTTATTAAGTCACTCTACATTATTTTTATCTATCTAACTATTATGCTTATCACTGAAACCTAACCATTTTACAAATACTCTATTGTTTTTACGTTTTAACACTTTTTCCACTAAATAAATGTCTGGATATTTAACTTTTTGCAATTGAAGTTCATAGAATCCTCCCTTGATGTCTTGTTTCTCTGCATCTTGAAGTAGGTATGTCACTGGATTTGTAAGTTGAACTTTTTTTACGCTAAAAATTTCTGTTGACCAATTTGGTTGGTATTGTTTATCAAAAACTCCTCTAAATTTGGAAATTCTGACATGGTCACCTATCTCGAATTTTGGTTTCGATGTCATTTTAATTCGATTATAAACTGTGTTTAATAGCAGTTTTTCATGCTTTTTTGAAATTTCAGCCGGTTTTAAACCTGTGGTAGTGTGTACTCGATTATTATAGGAATAAACGATTTGTTTTAATATATCAAACCACTTGTATGATCCTTGAAGACTAAATTCTTTCCACATCATTCCTTTAAGGGTTCGATTTACACGTTCAACAATACATGCTTTTTTCTCACTGTAAACTAAATAATGTTTGACATTATATTTTTTCATTAAAATCATCATTTCTTTTCCAGTAAATTCACCACTGGCGTCTGTACAGAGATGTATAGGTGTCTGTTCTTTAAATACATTTTCCATCGCTTTAGATACCTCTTTGACAGTTTTTGTTTTCAACGGATAAGCCCAAACGTATTTAGAAAAACAAATAATTACGACGAGTATATCTTTGTATCCTTTGTTTTCTTGTACGTATTCTTTCATATCAACCAAATCAGCTTGCATTAAGTCCAATAGAGATTTGATAATAACCTTTCTTCTTTTAAAATTTACTCTTGATGGTTTATGGAGTTCTTTAACAATATCTTTTTTTACTTTGGTTACAAATTTAGACATATTTTTATTCTATTATATTGGCTTCTCGTAATTCTTCAATAATGGCATTAATCTCGTTAACGTGATTTGTATTACCAGCAGCCTGAGACGCAACTAGTAGCTCCAATCTCTCAACCAATTCATTAGGATCATCCCAAAAAACGTAATCAATAGGATTGTTTGAAAGTTTCATAGACATTCCCTCCCCCTGTTTCAAAACATCTTCATCATCATCGTCATCATCAGTTGGACTGGTATAATTACTCTGTTTTATTTATTATTGATTCAATAAATTTTCTAAATTTCTTATTTTTACTTGATTTTACATTTTTGATAGCATTTGTTTTAAATAATATGTGAGTATAGTTTTTTGCGTCATCATTTGTATAGATGGTGGGAACATTCTGATTAAATAACAAGCCATATAATCCATTAGTGCCTTTATATTTTTTTCCTGCAATTATCAAATCAGCTCCATCGAAATCTATCGTTTTGTTACCGATAGAAAACCGTTCGATATCCTTATCAAATTTTACTTGGAATTTTCCATCAGAATTACTACTATTTGGATCCTTTACAAACTTTTTGATGTACTTTAAAGGTAAACTATGATATTGATCAGAATAATCGGAAAATGATTTTTCTCTTATAGTTTGATTTAGTGCTTTTTCATATTCCCTTTGTTTCCTAATTTCCTCTTCTTCGATTTCATCCTGCACGTTTTTTATTATTAATTTTCTAAGATTATATGGTTTCCGTGATGACGACGACGATGATTTTGTTGTGGAAGATAATAATTTTCTTTTCATTTTTGGTGCAGTTTGATATGCATGTGTGATTTTGTTTCCTGTAGGAGTATCCTTAAACTCTAATGGGATAGAAGTGGAGGGTATAGGTTCAGATTTCACTGACTCGTTTTCCTCTTCACTATTATGGTCCCCAAAAAGTTTCTCCTCGTCATCTTTATCATCATCATCATCATAGTTATCGTCATCAGAAAATTGTTCCCTTCTTTTAAGTTCCGATATCAAACTTTCAGGAGTGTGCTTCTTTCGATCCAATTTGTTCTCAATCACCTCCAAATGTTTTGTTATAGGCTGAAATACATTCTCGTGGGCTATTTGTCCATGTTTTAAGATATCTAGTTTATTCTTTATATCTTTTCTTTTTGAAATTATTTTTTTCTTAACTGATTGATGTTTAGTTTTTTCCTTTTTATTTTTCGTGGTACGAGCAGGAGCCATGATGATAATGATGATGAACTTTCAACGTTCAACTATGTAATAATTTATAAAAGCGATACTACAGATATATATATTTATCAAAACATAACCGATATCGACCTTCATCAATTTTATTATCCTTAAATATAGATAGAAAACCAAATGGTTCTTTCCAACAGAGTGAACATAGCATTTTAAAGCTGTCAAATGACATATCAGTACCAATATGATCAGAGTATACATGATGTAAATTTAAGTCATCCTGTTTAAATAATATTAAGACGTTAGCATTGTCTCTTATCAAATGTTTGGGTATTTTTGCATATGTTTGACACAAGTAAAAACAGTCTATATTATTGTGACGTCCCATACTAAAATATTCTCTGATAACATCCTGTTTATCACACGCGACGTCATCAAATATGAAAATTGAATTTGCTTTAGCGTCAGATGGAGATAATATTTGTTCACTATTATCGAATGCATAGTAACCGATTCCTTTTATTGGTTTTAATAATTTCTCTAAATACATATATTTAGGTTGATACAGAGACTTTCAATAGACGTAGACATTTTCAAATTTCAATCCATTGGGATGTTCAAGAAGGCTTAGCATGATATTGGTTTTTCCACAGTTTGAAGGTCCTGATATGATGCATCGTACAGTAGATGGTAATAATATACTGTGTTTAATATTTTTGTTTTTTTTTCACATCATGATTATTTACTGTTAAAGATGTTCTTTGTTTCACAATTTTGATATGTTTCTTCTTTTTCTCCTCCATGTTAAATATCCGATGTAAAACTAATTATAAAGCCATAATACGCTGTTATTTATATTCAGTCTTTATTTACTTCTTTTAAAAATGAGGTATTATTCGATTGATCGACAACAACAACGAACGATTAATGGGGAAGGTTTGTTAAACTCAATGATAAACAAACTTTCATTTGAATTACATCTTCCAGGGTATAACTATTGTGGTCCAGGAACTAAATTAGAGAAACGTTTACGACGTGGTGATAAAGGAATTAACCCGTTAGATGAAGCATGTAAAAATCATGATATTGCCTATTCACAATATCAAAACATATCAGATCGTAATGCGGCAGATAAAATTTTACTTAAACACGCTTTAAGCAGAATAAATTCATCGAATGCATCCTGGAAAGAAAAATTAGCCGCTGCAGGTATTTCAGCTGCAATGCAAACTAAAATAAAGCTAGGTATGGGTACTAGCAGTGGGGATATAAGTTTGAGTAATAACCCCAATTTAAATCAGTCATACAATAGAATCCATGGTAACAAGTATCTTAAAACAATAATGGAACACAGTGTGAAGGCTATGCGTGATTATGTGAAAAAGATGGAGATTTTGCTAAACAAACTCGAAAAAGTAAAAGGTCAAACTGGAAAGGTGTATCGAAAACAAGTAAAAAAGGGAACAAAAATTAAACAACAAAAATACGATAATTATCATGAGAAGAAAATAAAGGAAAAAATGAAATACTCTTCTAATTTTATTGAGAATGATGATGAGAAACGAAAGAACTTAGAGAACGAGATTGAACAAGATTTGCAACAACAACAACATCAAAATAGGGCACTCAAACGAAAGATAGATAACTCTGATGATGATATAATGGATAGGAAAAAATTAAAATTTGAAATAAAATCGGCAAACTTATCCAATAAGCGGAAATTAAACGATGACGACGATGATAATTTTCATGAGGAATTTGCTAGTGGCCCATTGAAAAAAAAAGTTAAAAAATAGTATATATTTTCATTTATCTGGCTTCAACGTTTAGTGTATTAAAAACTTTTCCAACAGAAAGTAGTAAACATGGCAGCAATTAAAAAAAGTAAACCTCGGAAGCAGAAAAGCAAAAAGGCAAAAAGACCAAAAGTTAGCGGGAAAAAAAGAAGCAGTACAAAATTAAAAAGTTTTCAATCAGTTATGAAAAAGATTAAAGGTACTATTTTAAATCAAAAACCATCCAATATTTACGATGCTGTTAAGATAGCTATGAAAGCAGTTAATAATACCAAAATCAGACGGCCAAGAATAATTAAAATTCCAAAAACTGGAGGTTTTCTTCCTTTGATCCCTATTTTTGCGGGACTGAGTGCATTAGGTGCGTTAAGTGGAGGAGCTGCCGGCATCGCAAAGGCCGTATCTGATGCTCGTGCTGTCAAACAACAATTGCAAGAAAGCGAACGCCACAACAAGACGATGGAATCCATTGCATTGGGAAAAGGTCTCTTTTTAAAACCATACAAAACAGGTTTAGGCCTTTTTTTAGGAAATCATCTCAGGAAAAAAAAATACCGATAATCTTACCTAACCGTGCCTTAAGTAACTTTGATATTGAAAAGTATACTAAACTACTCAAAATACCCTATTTTCGAGGAGTGTTTATGAAGGATCGATTACCGAAGAAAATTTACCAAAACGAATCTGGTATTATCAATTTAGACAATTTTTCTGGACCGGGAACTCATTGGACTGCTTATTGGAAACATAGAAATAATGTTTATTATTTTGATAGTTTTGGAAATTTAAAACCTCCTCTGGAAGTGTGTAAATATTTTAACTCTAATGGTATTTGTAACATATTTTATAATCATCGTTGTTACCAACCTTATGACTCGTTTATATGTGGTCACTTATGTCTGAAATTTTGTATCATTCTGTAGATTTAGAATAAATACCAATATAACTATAGTTTTTGTTTTATTTAATGTAAATACTTTGATCCGAAAAGTAGTTAAACATGTCTTATACGTTTACCTTATCGGGAACGGAGTCTGTACTTTCAACCAAAATTTATCCACCCATTGTTTTGAATGAAAACGAAAATTATGTTTTGGGTTTAATAAATTTTGAAAGTTACAACTCAATTCCTAACATTGATAGTAGCAATAACAATTTTCATTGTGGAGATGAGCACGTTGTTATACCTGAAGGATCCTACGAAATTAGCGATATTCAAAAATATTTGACGACGTATCTGAGATTTCATTCAAAAGAAAAGGATCCAATCACACTTCGTTTGGAAGCGAACCATAACACTTTACAGTGTGAAATCAAATGTAACCGTAAAATTGATTTCAGCAAAGAAAATTCAATTGGCAGTTTACTGGGATTCGGTAGCAAGCAACTCGAGCCCAATAAAAGACACATTTCCGATAATCCTGTAAATATATTTAAAGTGAATTCAGTATGTATAGAATGTAATCTAGTGACAAATTCCTATAATAATGGAGATTTAGTTCATATTATCCATTTGTTTTATCCAACAGTGCCACCAGGTTTCAAAATAGTCGAGAAGCCATCGAATGTTATTTATCTACCAATCAGCACACGATATATCGATGAGATAATCCTTAAAATAACTGATCAGGATAAGAAATTAGTCAATTTCAGAAACGAGCTAGTAACGATAAGGTTACATTTGAAGCGAATTCTTTAAAATGGTTTTTCTGTATAATCATAATTCTTTAAATATACCAAAGGACTCGTTTGAAAATTGTCATAAAACCCAATTAGATGAACAGACAACTATTAGTTCCACCAGAACGTTTAAGGAGTTAACATCTAAAAACAAACGTGTACTACTCTCACTGGGATTCAGTTTACAGGAGGAGAGAAGAAAAAAAGAAAAATCAAAATTAAAAATTGGAAAATTACAAAGATTTTGGTGTAGTTTTAAATTACGGATTACTACAAGTTTGGAAAGAATTTTTATTATATTAGTTTGCAAGTGTAGATATAGGCACAAAGACAATGAGTTATAACATGTTAAAAGTGGGAGAAAATGTGCTAAATGATGACTCAATCATAAATTATCAATACCATACACATCAACCTTATTCCTCAACAACTCTAAACAATAACGATGAAATTAGAATACCAATACAAACACAAGATTTATACACGTTACCGAGTCAAAGCTTTTTATACATTGAAGGAAAGTTGCTTAAAAACGATAATACCTATAGTGATAATGTAACTTTTATCAATAACGGAATTGTTCATTTGTTTGATGAAATTCGCTATGAACTAGGAGGAGTGGTTATCGATCGGGTTCGAAATCCCGGCATAGCCACAACAATGAAAGGTTACGTATCATTTTCGAAAGCTGAATATTTTGCACTTCAGAATGCTGGATGGGATTGTGAAGACAATCCAAAAATTTTGGATGGTAACGGTAGTTTTAATGTTTGTATTCCGCTAAAAATGTTGATGGGTTTTACGGAGGATTTTCATAAGATAATCATGAATATTCGTCAAGAATTAATATTAATTAGAAGCAATTCTGATACAGAGGGAATCATGCAAAAAAATGACAAAAAGGAAACCTATAAAGTTACACTGAGTAAGATATTGTGGAAAATGCCTCATGTTACCGTTAGTGATACTCAAAAATTACGTTTACTTAAACAATTTGAAAGTAACAGGGAATTAACGATTGCTTTCAGAAGTTGGGAACTACATGAATACCCACAACTGCAGCAAAGCAAAAACCACACATGGGCAGTGAAATCATCAAATCAATTGGAGAAGCCTCGTTTTATCATCATTGGTTTTCAAACTGGTGTGAAAAATAATATTGCGAAAAATGCGAGTCATTTTCAGCATTGCAGTTTATTAAATTTGAAGGTGTATTTGAACTCTGATATGTTTCCATACGATAATCTAAATTTGGACTTTGATAACAATAAATATGCGCTTGCGTATGAAATGTATCAACAATTTCAAAAATCCTATTATTATAAAAATCAGAGTGATCCGTGTTATGACCCAACAACATACAAGACTAAAGCAGCATTAATTGTTGTTGACTGTTCACGTCAAGGTGAAGACATCCTAAAAGGTGGAGCTGTTGATATTCGCATTGAATTCGAAACAACTAAAACAATAACAAACAATACCTCAGCATTCTGTTTGATTCTACACGATCGTTTAGTCAAATACAATCCTTTAACCAGTACAGTTAAAGTATATTAAATTTCAAAGTGTCAAAAGTAAAACGTCAGTCATCGATTGTTCGAGGTAAAAGGTGGAGTAGTCTCAGCAGCAGCAGTATAGTGAACGTTTTGAAAAGAGTCATGTTTGTAATAGATATACAAGGATTTCAATATGGCAGCTCAACTTTTTTATGCAAGGAAATTGCAATTCTTAATACCTCAAATAAAAATTATAAACATGCTTCAGTTAAACTTCCTTTTGAATTGGACTTTTGCAAAGACCAAATTAGAAATCACATGAAATGGTTAACCAACAACGTACATGGCTTGGAATGGTCAAACGATGCTTTTGAAAATTTGGAATATGAAAATTTGACTGAGTTTATAAAAGATTTTATTAATGAAGAAAATGGATATGACACTGTGGACTCTTGGAATAACGACTACACCGACAATATCATTGCAGTAAAGGGAAATCAGAAATTGGAGTGGTTGACCCGATTATTGTTCAAAACAAATTACACCGTTATTGATTTGGAAACAAGAGGATGTCCACCCTTGGCCGAATTACAAAATATATTCAAGTCGTATCGTTGTCAGCAACATGATAGTAATACATTAAATTGTACCTTGGAAAACGTATTTAATTTATATCATTGGAATACATTTAAATGTAGAAATTGTAATGAAGATTGAAATAAAAAACTAAAATATTATGTAAATTGTATTTATTCAAATCGTTATCCTACTTTTAGACATGTTATTTTTTTCAGACATATCATTGCTAAGGTGTCTACATTCAATCCATTTTCAAGGCGTCTTTCTATATATTTATCACGACGATTAAGATTTCTTGGAATACAATTTTCAATTTTCTTCATTTGATTCATTTGAATTGTATGTAACGAATTATTTTGCCTAAATAAAGCAGTTTTACATATATCTAAATCAAAATTAGTTATCGTATGTATAATTAGTTCTTCAAAAGTTAAATGGTTAGAGTTTTCTTTCAAAAATATCAATTGTAATAAAAAACCTTTTTTGACGACAACATTTCGTAAGAAAAATTTTGTTGAGTAATTATTTACAGTTGTTATACTTTGTACACTTCTATAACCATTTTCCTTAAGTTTCTCTATCAGTATATTTAAAATCAATAAACATACCGCTTCACATACAGGACTAAGTTCAATAAACATGTCAATATCTGCGTAAGTTTTGGTTCGACCTACTAAATAACTAGGATAACCACCGGCTACAAAGGATCTACACGGACAAGATTTTAGTAATAGGTTAATGATTTTTACCTCATCCAGAACCTCAGCAACAATCACATCATGTAATGATTTTGAAGTCCAACACTTTTTTAAGCTTAGGTAATTATAAACTTCTATCAAAGTTAGTTGATTTTTCTGTAATAAAAGAATAAATATACTATTCTAACTATATTTAAATCTGAAAAAAGAACACTAAAATTACTAAAATTAATTTACATTTGTTTGTTCTTGTTGTTGTTGTTGCTCTTCATCCTCGCTGGAGGAATAGACCTCCTCCACAGTCAACTTTTGCCGTTTCGACGACGACGACAACGACGACGACGATGATGTTGATGGTAGTGTTCGTCGTTGCTGCTCACTAACAGTTGTTTCCACATCCTCGTCCACAAGATTAAATTTGAACCGTTTTACCACTCTTTCGAGTATCCTAAATTCCTCATCATTATTGATTTTTGTCCGTAGATAGCGTACGGGGAGATTTCCAAATTTTCGTTTCAAGGTTTCTCTCCGGGGACTATAAGTAAGGTGTATATACACCTTATCATCCCTTTCGAGAATCCTATCAACACCATATCTGAAAGGAAAAAAAAACTTCTCTAAATACAGGTTTTATAACACCTCATAGGAATCATTTTTATATATTCAGTATTTTTGCAAAAATAAAAAATATTGCTTCACTGAAAAGCTTTCAAAAAAAAAAAATGTAAATGTAGATCGAGAAAAAATTATAGGCATGGCAGGCTACGCAACTACTGGACCATCAATATTATATAAATTTATGGAATATATAAAATAAGCTACAGCACCTAGCTAAACAAATTCTTGCACAAAATGTAATAAAAGGAGCTGTTGTTGTAATAAATGGTACGTTCACTAACACTTTAACAAAAAAAAATTAACAAATACTTACTGAAAAAGTTGTTTCATAACAACCAAGACGTGACGCACAGGAAAGTTTATTTTATCTTCAGAAAATACGACAAGTGTACTGGGTACTGTTGCCATCTTGAATATTTTCGTTTGGCTGTTTCCAAAAAACGGATAGACAGAGAACTGATACCAAACGCAAACTCTGGATGAGTATAAATACAAATTTATCATTGAAAAAATAACAATTTTGACGTAGACGACAATAAAAGTATTCATTAATTTGAAAGGAAATTTTCAACAAAATTTGCTGCGATAACAAAAGTAAATGTTTCTTTATCTTTTATTAATTTAGCAAAAACAGAAAAGGAAATTTTCAACAAAATTTGCTGCGTTACATAAATTATAACACCACGTCCACAGTAAAGTGTTTGTTGTGTGTTTCAGATGTTTTATCTTTTATCTACGTCAGTAAAATGTGTATATGTTTATTTATTTATTGTGTAAATGTCCATAAACAGCTTGAAAAAGTGTTAAATTTCCTAATATTTTGCAACGAAATGCCTATTCAAAATTTCCTAATATTTTGCAACGTGACTTATATTCGATAACGAAAAAAGAAAAATGCAATGTACGTCGTGCAACGTGACTTGTATTTGATAACGGAAAATAAAAATGCAAAGGTCATGCAACGTGACCTATATTTGATAAAACATGTTTTTGGTGCAACGTGACTTATCTTCTGGAAAATTTTACATATACATGATTATACCATGCTACTTTTGTGTGTGTGTGTGTTGTCAATAGAAATGACGCGAATGATTGATAAGAGTTTTGTATATAAATTATCATGCACACACCGAACTTATTCACACTGCAGTCTTTGTAGTCCTTCTTGCCACTACACTAAAAGAAAACAAAAACCAAAATGTCGTCCAGCAGCAACAAAGTCCTAGATTCATTTTCAAGTGAGGCGGTCCAGAAAACTGAAATGGTAAGTAGATTACTTAAAACAAAAGAAGATTACCAAACACATATTCGTTATCTAAAAAAATCAATTGCCATTATTAAAAAATGTTTAAAAAATAGTTCATGTGTTTCTAGTTACAGTAGAGTGGAAAGTAATTTGTCAATTTTAAAACACTTTTTATTGCGTTTTAAATTGCATTTAAAAAATAACAAGGGTCTATTGAAAAGAAAATTAGTTTGGGAAGATGTTGATTCTTGTTTTAAAGGGAGAATAAAAACGGGAATTATTAACAATTTAAAGATGAAAGAACCAAGAGAGTTTTTAAATAGTGCTTTTCGTATTTTTTCAAACAGGATTAAAACTGAACTTAAACATTCTATGATTAAAGTAAATGTTGTGTTTTCAGGTTTATTTATAAAACCTCAAAATTTAGAAAAATCCGCTAAACATTTTACAACGAAAAATTCACTAATTAAACCATCTACGAATCTGACTGAATGGTATAAGATACACGTTACTGATAAGATTTTGGTTCAACTTGAAGAATTTCAAGAAAGAGACAGTGGTTGGGCCTTGTGTGAAATATGGTACTTGAAAGTAAATATTAATTCTTTTAATCCAATAGGCATGGGGTCTTCCACTTATGTGCAAATGCCTGAATTCATAAAAAAAACTAAAAGTGTTATCAATATTAAAAATAAAGACGTTTATTGTTTTTTGTGGGCTAACATGTGTGCTGTACGTGGACCCAGAAAAGGCAAAAACGTTTCACGCACGTCATCTTATGATCATTTCAGTCACTATTTGAAATATGACGGAATTCAATTTCCAATTGCTCTAAAAGATATTTCCAAGTTTGAAAGAATGAACAACTTAGCTATTAATGTTTTTTGTTTAAGAAAGAGAGAAATTTTACCCTTATTATTAAGTAAAATAGAATATTTTACAGATACAGTTAATTTACTTATAAGGGGTCATCCAATAAGAATGTCCTATTTTTAACTGCGTATTGTGGCCAAATTCCTGGCGATAATGTTATATTTTGTATGTGTTTACAGTCAGTTCTAACAAATTATCATGGAGAGATACACGATTCCACAGCGCGTGCAAATTGTGAAATTTTTTTATCAAAATGGGTGTTCTATTCGTCAAACGTATCGCGCACTTCGTGAAATTTATGGTCAAGTTAATCGTCCAACAGAGCGCATGATTCGGCGTTTAATAACGAAATTTGAAAATACTGGGTCAGTTAGTGATCAGAGAGTGCCTGTTCGGCGACGTACTGTCCGTTCCATTGAAAACATCGAGGCCGTTCGTCAGAACGTGCGTAATAATCCATCGCAATCAATTTCTCGCCGAGCACAGGAACTAAACATTTCCTGGGGCACAACATGGCGAATTTTGCACATGGATCTAAAGCTTCATCCATACAAGATTGTCTTGACACAGGAATTAAAGCCAGCCGACCACAGATTGCGCCGTTTTTTTGCTAACTGGGCTATGGAACAACTTCAAGACGACCCTGACTTTGAGGGAGGAGATACCGTAACTGTTAATGGTGAAAGATACCGGGCAATGATAACAGATTATTTCTATCGCAGACTGGATGACATGGATATGAGAAACTTTTGGTTCCAACAAGATGGCGCTACGAGTCATACTGCTCGTGAAACAATCACTTTATTGAGGGAAAGATTTCAAGGTTGCTTAATTTCGCGTGGTGGTGATGTCGGCTGGCCACCAAGGTCCTGCGACTTAACACCCTTGGACTTTTTTTTATGGGGATATTTAAAGGCCCGAGTTTATGCCAATGCACCACGAACAACTGAGGATTTGAAGATGAACATTAGAAGAACTATCAATGAAATTCATCCAGCTTTACGTGAGACTGTTATCGAAAACTGGATATCACGAATTCGCGCTACTCAACGAAGCCGAGGCGGTCATTTGCTTGACATCTTATTTCATACATAATGGTATATATTGAGCTTCAAAATAAAAAAATAAATATGATGATACCTTTTCTTTATTTAATTTAATTTCAGTTGAAAAGTAGGACACTCCTATTGGATGACCCTTTACTACCTTGTAATAACGTTGAATTAGAAAACACACAATATTTTCTCGAACCTGCAAACACAACATTTCATTTTGCATGCATAAAAAATTTAAGTGGTTTATTGAATACCCAAACGGGTAATAGAAAACATAAAAAATGGTTTTGCGAGCATTTTCTCAATCATTTTAAAACTGAACCCATTTTAAAAAAACATTCCAAAAATTGCCAATTATTGAATAAATGTAAAATTACATTGCCAAAGGAAAATGAAAAAATTTTAACTTTTAAAAATTTCTCAAATAAATTATTGGTTCCTTTTGCAATTTACGCAGATTTAGAGAGTATGCTTGTCAAGTATGAAGACAAGCAATGCACTAAGAAATCAAAAACATGAACCATTTAGTATTTCATATTTCCAAAATGTTCTTATGATGATTCGCTATCGAAATTTCATTCATATACTGGAGAAAAGTGTCAGGTGGTTTGTCAGGGAACTTGGCAAAATTGCTTATAAAATTAATTCAATATATTCAAACCCACAATCTATGATACCTCTAAGTAAACAAGAAAATGAGGCTTATTGTCAAGCAAAAACATGTCATTTTTGTAATGAACCTTTTTTAGGGGATAACTATAAAGTAAGAGACCATTGTCATTTAACGGGGTTATTCCGAGGAGCTGCACATAAATCATGTAATTTAAAATTTTCAGATAAAAAAAAACTGTGCCTGTAATATTTCATAATCTATCAGGATACGATAGTCACTTCTTAATAAAGGCCCTTTCTAGAGAAGTGAAAGGTATAATTAGTTTGCTTCCACTTAATAAAGAAAAATACATATCTTTCACCAAGTACATTGAAAATTCAGATATCAGCTTTAGATTTATCGATTCATTTCGTTTTATGGCCAGTTCCTTGGAAAAACTAGCATCCTATTTAGAGGATCACCAAAAAACTGTTACAAGATACTACTATCCGGATGATGTTAAATTTAAACTAGTGACCAGGAAGGGGGTATTTCCTTACGAATATCTAGACTCTTGGGAAAAACTGCAAGATAACAGTTTACCTCCAATACAGCTATTTTATAGTTCTAGTTCTAAGTCAAACATATCAACCGAAGAGTATCAACATGCTTCTACGGTGTGGGATACGTTTAAAATTAAAAGGCTTCGAGAATATGCTGAATTGTATCTTAAAACCGATGTCCTACTTTTAGTTGATGTCTTTGAAAACTTTCGCAAAGTCTGTTTGGAAACATATCAATTATCTTCATTATTATACAGCACCAGGATTAGCATTTGATAGCATGTTAAAAATTAGTGAAGTAAAATTGGACCTCTTAACAGATATTGATATGGTCATGTTTATTGAAAAGGGTATAAGAGGGGGAATTTCACAATGCTCAAATAGATACGCTAAGGCTAATAATGAATATATAGGGGCAGAATATAACCCGGACAAACCATCTAGCTATCTCATGTATTTCGATGTTGTAAATTTATATGGTGCTTCTATGAGTTATCCTCTGCCTACTGGAGACTTTCAGTGGGTTGAAGATATCTATCAGGAAACAAATATTTTAGATGTAGCCGATAATAGTGAATATGGGTATATTTTTGAAGTGGACCTCTATTATCCAAAAAAGTTATTTGAAACACATAAGGATTTACCACTCTGTCCTGAACATTTAGTACCACCAACTTCAGCTACTTCACTTCCCAAACTATTAACCACTCTTTATGATAAGAAACGTTACGTTATTCATCACAAAAATTTGCAGCTAGTCACCAAATTGGGTCTTAAAATTGGAAAAATTCATAGGTGTTTAAAATTTAAACAATCTCCATGGCTAAAAAAATATATAGACCTAAATACAACTCTCAGAATAAACAGTAAAAACGAGTTTGAAAAAAATTTCTTTAAATTGATGAATAACGCACCATATGGAAAAACAATTGAAAATGTACGCAAATATCGTGATATAAAATTAGTTTCGAAATTGTCAGGCAGATATGGTGCAAATTATTACATTTCACAACCTAATTTTCACAGTTGTGAAATTTTTACAGAAAGTCTAGTCTTAATCGAAATGAACCGATTAAACATAAAATTTAATAAACCAATTTACATCGGTATGTCTATTTTTGATATTTCAAAAACGATAATATACGATTTTCATTACAATTTTATTATACCGAAATTACAGTCTAATGCTAAATTAATGTACACTGACACTGACAGTCTTATTTATCTATTTTCAAATTATAATATTTATGACTGCATTAGGGAAAATATACATATGTTTGATACGTCAGATTACCCTAAAGACAACGTATACAATATTCAACAAAAAAATAAAAAAGTTTATGGGCTAATGAAGGATGAATGTTGTGGTCAGGTTATGACTGAATTTATTGGCTTGCGTTCTAAAATGTATTGTTTTAAAACTTTTAATGATAAAGACAGCGCTGCAAACAAAGATAAAATTGTTAAAAAAGCTAAGGGTATTCAATCTTCAGCATTGAAACAAATTTCTTTTCATGATTATTATTAGTGTCTTTTTAACAATACTACCATCGATGTTGCGCAAAATTTTATTAGATCCAAAAAGCATAACGTATTTACTATTAATCAAATTAAAACCGCTTTGAGTCCTTTTGACGACAAGCGAATAGTTAACTACACGAACTATTATCAACAGTTAAATACAGACACTCTACCGTGGGGATATAACAATGTTTAGTTTCATTTATTCTTCTTTTGTTACGGGTAATCTACTATATTCAAAAATTCCGTCTCATCCAGTTAAGAGGTAATTTTAAATATAAATGCAATATTTAAATTGAAAATATTATTTCAGACCACGACTGATATCAAATATTTGGAGGCAAATGATCGCAAAAGATTTCACAACTTGACCCCTGTCAAATATACTCCCGCTGCTACTACAAGACAGAATAAACAGATTAAATTAGATGTCGGATCACAACGAAAACACGAACCATTAGCTACAATTTACTGTCACCTCTGTAAGCTACATTTCTGCTTTTGTCAGGAATCAATTCGCATTCACAGAGCACAGTCATTTGTTGGAACGACGTCGGAACTTGACTTGTACTGCAAGGAATCAATACCCCAGTCATAGAATTGTTTTTTTTGTTATAGCCACATCATAGCTGTCCCATTCCCACCAAAAAACAATTTTTGGATACCAAAAGTAACCCCGTGACAAACGAAATGGACAAATGTTTTCATCTGTATCAAGCACAGCCACAAGATGATTGGGGATGGCGACAGATGGATGAAAATTATTTCTATGCTAACATCAGTGACAACTCGACTCAAAATTACTGGACCCGAATTAAAATAGAAACTTCGTACAATATTGCACAATTTGCTTTTTACGAAAGAAAGAAAAGAAAATTTCAAGAATAGTGTATTTATTAATATTGTTTTAATAAACATTATTTGAAAGGATTGACTTTTTTTTTATATTTCTATCTGAAAATTTAAATAAATCCAAATTATTTCAAAGTTGAGTTTTATTCCATTATCTTAATAGAAACTTAGACCAGACTCGAACTCTTGTGGCTCGAACACATTAATTTTAAATAGTTGAAAACAAATCTCGTTATATTAATTATTTTAAGCGCTATACGTTTTTTATCGTTTATTATTCGAAATAAATATTTAACTTATCTATAAAACAACTTTTTATTGCTCATCTCAATACTACACAAACATCTCCTTATCTACATCCTCGACCTTTTCTTATCTGCGAACCTGACCTCTAGTCTTACGTCGAACATATTAATTTTAATTAACAGAAAAACAATTCTCGGTACTCGACCTTTTCTTATCTGCGAACCTGACCTCTAGTCTTACGTCCAACATTAACAGAAAAACAATTCTCGGAATTCGGCGAGGCGAGGCTCGGCTCTTGTGATGACGCGAGGCTTGGCGAAGCTCGCTTTTTGGAAGTTTTTTTGAAAAATAACACCTACCTGTGCAAACCAGGTGTCACGCTTAAGACAGGTGCACAAAAGTGACAGGTAAACACTTCTTGCAGGCAGGTGAGCCAAAGAGCTCCTGGGGCCGATCGGTGGTCAAGATGCCATCGAGGTGTCCTAGGACCGCCCCTGCTATACTACTTGCGTCATTCTTTTAATCTAAATATTTGCAATAACGACAGAAATAATTGTAATAAAAATTATTACTGCTTATGTCACAGTCTACTAATATTCTAATATAAAGACACAGAAGTATACATTGTAAAAAGTTGAACACATGACCTCGATATAAATATCATATGTCACACTATCAGTATCGGTAAAAACATAAATTTGCTGATTATACGAGATTCGTCAATCGAAAGACGAACAGAAAAAATAAAGCATACCTATTACATCTTTAGATGATGCCTTTATAGCATTAATTTAGTCAGTTAGTTGGTTTAATTTTAATACTGTGGGTAGTTGAGTTGTATACTGTTTGGTATAGGGTATATAATTCCAGTTTCGTTTTGCAAGCCATGGAAAATAATGAAAATATGGAAATAAGTGACAATAGTGACAATAATGTGCAAATCTTACTAAGCAGTTGGGGATTGCCGGAAGAAGTGTTGAGTGCATTTCAAGGTAAGTGTTTTGATTTTTACTATAGATTTTACAGAAAATTCGTACATATTTCAACACGTTGTAATATATATAGGTAACCTATAGTCTATTTGAATTTAATTTATGCTACTTCAAAACAAAAAAAAATAGGTTAGATAACCTGAAAACAGCTCGAGTGTTAATTTCTTGCGCTGCTATTGGTGCACCGGCCTTAATTTGTTGAACGCGTCACGCATTTTTGTATAAATAAAACCTAAAACTTAGGTAAATGAAATCCGAATAGACTTGACTTTATTGTAAAATTACATTTTGAAAAATTAAATTATGTAAAAAACGTTTTCAAACGCTTCGTTTTCGAAATACACAGTGTAAAAAAAGTTGTAATATTTCGGAAACGATTTTAGATATCGAATTTCATTATGCGTAAAAAGTTCATATAAACATAGGTCCGAAAAAGCTTGGTTTTCGACATACAGGATGTTAAAATTCTTTTTTATCTTAAGTTTTATATCATTCTAGATATTTTATCAAATTTGCACTTACCCATTAAATTAAAGGACATTTTTTAAATTTCTACCCGTGCGGTCGCGTCCTTACTGGTTTTCGATGAATATTTTTGAAGAAAAAGCGGTACGTCACTGCCTTTTCTGAAAACTAAAATTCTTTTTGAAATCCTTACTTAATTTGAAGAAATTTGTTCCATAGACTTATTGTACGTCACACGGTTTAAAGATGAATAAAAATAAATAAATACAAAAAATAAACTAAAGTACAAACAGGAAAAAATTCTAATCCTAACTCCGTATGGACGGGGCGCCACTAGCACTGGTAAAAAACTCTTTCGTCGAAAACTACCCTTTAATGGGTAAAACAAAATTTGATAAAAATATCTAGAGTGATATACGATGACCCGGGGTAGACAAGAGGACAAACTGACCAAAAATTTCATTATCGAGGGAGAATCATCCTTTATAGAAAAATACGATTGTCGTTGGAAAAAAATAAAAATTGCATACAGGTTGTCCTGATTCTGAAGGTTCAGGAAAAATGCTAAACTTTCGTAATTTAAACTTTCTCGTAGAATCAATATTAACGGACAATACATGCATTGACGTTAAATATTTTTCAAAAAAAGTAGAACCGACTTAAAAAAAACCACTAAAAATAAAAAATAAAAAATAATATTTTATTTACTCCATTTATATAAAAAAGTTGAAGTCGGCGCCGGCAAGCAAATTTATTTGGTATAGTTTGACTTGAAAAGAGTAACATGACACTCGCTGGTAAACATGATTTTATAGGAAACATGTACGTTTTTTTGCTATATATTATTACAGATTGGTCATTATTTGGACACCGACTTCAATTTTTTTATATAAATGAAGTAAATAAAATATTATTTTTTATTTTTTAGTGATTTTTTTTAAGACGGTTCTATTCTTTTAAAAATATATATTTTTTGACTTTTTAGTGATTTTTTAAGTTTATTTATCCCCTGAATAATAAAATTTAATATAGCAATTAAAAAAAATGCATTTACAAAATGTATAGAAACTGCGTTATTTCTTTGGGTTCCTGCAGTACCTAGTACATCCTACATCTGTAATACAATAGACAAATTATAATACGCGCAGTCCTCATTCATCTAAAATGATTTTACCCGTTTTTTACCCCGAATCTTTGAGAATTCCGAAATTCAAAAAATATGGGACCAACTTGGAGAACTCCCGCATAAAATGAGCCCAAGAACATTAAAATCGGTGAAAGCGTTTCGGAGAAATCGGACAAAAAAAACTTACACCAGACGAATTGAGAACGTCCTTTTTTTTTAAGTCGGTTAAAAATATAATAGAACACCCTTTACTGGTAATAATATTTAAGACTTGTTAATTTATTGTTTAACTTATTGTTTATTTATGTATTCTTCAGTTACCAATATCGATTATTAAAAAAAAACAGTTTTGATATTAGCAGATTACAATTTTATTAAATCCTAAAACAATAACAATAATTTTAATAATTAAATTACGTTTTTGGATACCTAAATAACTAACTGGCAAATTGTTTAAAAATTACATGGTATGTTTGTTTGTCATTTTTTTTTATTTGCCTGTGCTACGAACCTGCACCTGATATATTGGTGATGCCCAGTGTGACTCAAGAATGTCCAAAGAACAAAGCTCGGCTCCAATATTTTGCAGGCACTGTTTAAAAATGCCTTTAAAATATTGAAGGCGGGTTTGCGATGGTAATTCACTTTTATTTCCGACATAATTAAATTGCCAGTAAAATTCCCCGTCTGCATTAGTTAACGCAAAGCATTCAGATATGGTTAAGTTAGGGATAACGCAGGTGGACATGATGTTAAGCGCTTGATCTATGTTGCTTACTCCTGCACGAAAAAAATAATGTTGTATATATTGATGCAATTGTAAAAACCCGTGTTGCAATTTGTAGCAGTATAGGAGCCAAATACAGGTAGTAGCAATATTTACTATTTTTTTGTGGTTAAAATTTACAGAACCAATTGATAGTTTTGTAGAAGTTTTTCATATCCAAGCATTAGAGTCGTAAACTGCAGGTCAAGTAATAATTCCTCCAAGATTGTAGTAAAATGTATGTTACTTATTGGCATTTATTCCAACACCTTTGTAGTAAAAATTACAACTACGCTCTTAACCAAAACCACAGATTGTAGTAAAACGCAAGTTACTTATCGGCAATACTTATATAACTTTGTAGTGAAAATTACAACTACGCTCTTAACCAAAACTACAGATTGTAGTAAGACATAAGTTACTTATCAGCATTTCTTATATACCTTTGTAGTAAAAATTACTACAACGCTGTTAACGAAAATCACAGATTGTAGTAATATGCAAGTTACTTATCGGCAATACTTATATAACTTTGTAGTAAAAATTACAACTACGCTCTTAACCAATACCACAGATTGTAGTAAGACATAGGTTACTTATCGGCATTTCTTATATACCTTTGTAGTAAAAATTAGAACTACGCTGTTAACCAAAACCACAGATTGTAGTAACACGCAAGTTAGTTATCGGCAATACTTATATAATTTTTAGTAAAAATTACATCTACGCTTTAAGTCAAAACTACAAATGGACAAAATTTCAGGAGCATTCAGTAGACGCTTACAAATTTTGTAGTGAAGAAACGGGTAATTGTAGCAAAATGTGAGTGGTGATTATCACTACATTTTTGAGGTAACGGGTTTAATGGATTTAGTAGAAAAAACTCCAAGATGTAAAGTATATATATATATTAGCAGAAAACAGTACCAAGTTGTGAAAAAAAAATCGGTCACCTGTAAAATAGCAGGAGCCCTAAAGAGGGGACCTTTATAAACTGTAATGAACAATATAATTTATGTCTACCAAAATAACATCATTTTTAAATAAAATACTACTCTATAATAAATCGTAAATAGAAATAATAGTAATTTAAAAGGTAATATAATTTTGTTATATATACAGGGTGTTACATAATCGTATGTCATAACTTAAGGGGGTCAATCTATGCATGATTTTAATAAAAAAAGTTCATATAAACATGGGTTTCCAAAAGCTTCTCTACGGAGCTACAGGGTGTTAAAGTTCTTTAATTTTTTAAGTTTTTTTTATATACCTCGTATGTTTTCTGAGATAACTAATTCAAATTTGGCACACTGTATACGGAGACCAATGTCTACAAATAGGCTATAACGAATTTTAGAAAAATCTACAGGGTGTTATTTTTTTCGGGGTCAAGACCTTTTTAACCCCCCCGAACTTTTTACTACGACGCCACTGCGTGCTCTTAATTCGAGAACCACATTCTCCATTCTGTTCCTCAATTTTTTGGTCTCTTGCAAAAATTTGATATTTTGTACCGTTTAAAAGTTATTTAGCAAAATATAGAATTTTTTTCAATATGTTAACAAAATTGACTATGCAGGAAAACACGTTTTGCTAAATAACTTCTAAACGGTAAAAAATAGCGAATTGTTGTAATAGACTGAAAAGTTAGTGAATAAAATGGGGAATCTGATTTTCGAAGTAAGAATATCCAGTGGCGTTGCTGTAAAAAAGTTAAAATAAAATAAAATGTTAACACCCTGTATATATATATATATATATATATATACCGGGTGCGGCAAAACTCCCTCCCTAGTTTCACTAAGGCTTTGTGACGCGAAGCGACGTCGTAGAGGAGCGGGGATGGCCTCGATAGGTGCATGTGGACGGGAAGTTTTCATGTTACAAGGTTTCAGTCGTAAACATGGTGTGGACGAACGAGCAGCGCGCCTTTGCTGTAGAAGCGTACATTCGCCAAAACGGTTCTGTAGTAGCCGCCCAACGTGCGTTTCGTACTCGGTTCCAAATTCCCGCTCGCCAAGCAGGTCCGGACCGAAAATCGATTATGTTGTGGGTGAAAAACTTTCGGGAAACAGGATCTGTTGTCAGAAAGACAGGTGGACGACCTCGAACGGCCCGAACACCCGTAAACATTGAAGCAGTCAGGCGTTCAGTTTTGCAGTCGCCTAAACGCTCCGCTCGTAAACATGCTGCCGCCCTTCGACTTTCTGACCGCTCTGTGAGGAGGATTCTTCATAAAGATCTTCATTTTCACCCGTACAAGATGGTCGTCACCCAAAAATTGTCAGAACGTGATTGGCAGAATAGATTTGTGGCATGTGAAAGAATGATCGAAACTTTACCGCACGATGCGGTTGTTTTCTTCAGTGACGAAGCACATTTTCATTTGTCTGGATCTGTCAATAAGCAGAACTTTCGATATTGGGGTGAAAACAATCCGAGGGAAATCCATCAAAGGCCTCTGCATAGTGATCGTGTAACAGTTTGGTGCGCATTGTCACAAAACGGGATTATCGGGCCTTACTTTTTTGAAGAGAGAGATCGGGCCGTGACAGTCAATTCAGAACGGTATGTGAGGATGATCCAGAATTTTTTTGCCCCAGCCCTTGAAGAACTTGATCTACAGAATGTTTGGTTTCAACAGGACGGGGCCACAGCCCACACAGCGCGATCATCAATGCAGGTATTGAGGGAAATGTTCCCCGGGCGCTTGATCTCCCTGAGAGGTGATATTCCATGGCCCGCATACTCACCAGATTTGGCTCCTTGCGACTATTTCTTGTGGGGTTATGTCAAAGCCGAGGTCTATAAACATCGTCCAAGAACCTTACAAGATTTGAAGGAGGCAATCACCACGGAAATTCGCCGTATACCCCAAGAAATGCTTTAAAGAGTTGTGCGACATTTCAGAGATCTCCTGCAGGAGTGTTTAGACAATGACGGGCGCCACTTGTCTAACATTCTTTTCAAAACAGCATGAGAAAAAATTCCCATATTGTAGTTTCTGGAAATAAAAAGAAATTTGTTGTATCTCGAATAGTTTTTTTTTATTCACCTGCAAAACTAGGGAGGGAGTTTTGCCGCACCCTGTATATATATATATATATATATATATATATATAATTGAAATTATAGTTAAATAGTATCAATTATTTTATACTCTCATATCACTCATAAGACTATTTGTTTATGTATTTACATAAACAAGACTATATCAACAGAATTTAATTCCATTTACAATAAGGTCGGAACTAAAATTGAGTGCTATATACTTATAAAACAATAATAGTTAAGAAAATCAAAGCAAAATAAAAATAAAAAGTTATACTATATAAAAGGTTTAATATAATTGTATAGCCTAATAAAATTGAATAAAACACAATTGATGTTAATGCGTATTATGAACACATTGCATGTATGTCATTATACATAGTATAATAGACAAGGAGTTCCTTTATTGTCTGGAAAGGGTATTCCGTTTCAAAATCTAAATTACAGCACCGGCGAAATTGTTCATAAGACATTATAGATTTCTTCCAAGTATCAGTTCTAGCTATTAATAGATTTCGATTTGTGTCGTTATTTTTTTGTCTGCCTATTTATTTACGTACGAAAGCGTAGAAGGGCCACAGGTTTTTTTTTTATATAATTCCGAGATAATTCTGAGATAAAACTCGGAAAAATTGATTTTTCCGAGTTTTATGTTAGAAAAATCGCTTTTTCTGACTTTTTATCTCGGAAAAATCAATTTTTCCGACTTTTATCTCAGAAAAATAGATTTTTCTGACTTTTATCTCGGAATTATATAATAAAAACTACTGTGGCCCCTCTACGCTTTCGTATTTACGCAGGCTCATTTGTGATTGGTATAAATTTTATATATTATAAAATATGTTTTAGGGACACGTAAGTTTTTCCTTGTTTTTTTGTCAGCAGTCCCGGCGATAGTGAATGCAAAGCTTTTTGATCAATAACCATTTCTTGGTCGTACTCTTGTACCTCATAACAGTAGTAGTGACGACTAAAACAAATAGAATGTAATTTCTGACAAATGAAATATACGTAATTATCACGGTAAACAAATATTTTTTTTATAATTGCAAAATTAGGTAAATAATCAAAGGCATCGGTAACAACGACCATGTTTAATTTGTAGGAAATACTGTCGATAGTTACACGGTTTACTTGAAATAATGAAGAGCGACATTTAGAAGTAAAATATGTGGTATAATCATTATCGGTTATTTCAATTTCCTTATTATACTGGCAACAAGGTTTTAAAGGGGTAATTATTTGATGGCAAAACTTTAGTTGTGATTTGTGTGCTAAAGTGTGGATAATATTTTTAAAACTGCCAGATACATTTGAAGTCAGTTTTGAACGCCTGTGGAATTGTTCGTATTTCATGGTCCATATATGAACTAATGGTCCAGACTGTTCCATAACATGACCGTAATGCAATAAAAAGTGGTGTTTTGGTTTTATAGACTTGAAGTGAACTGCAATTAGACTCAAATAATCTTCTATTACAGGGCGCAAACGAATGTGCTCACAGAATAAAACTGAGGGAGAGCAAACAATATCAAGAATTTCTCGTAGAAACTTCCAAATTTTCCAAATCTCTAAATCGTCAGGAACAAATTCTCCAATTAGTAACCCTAAATATCGCACGAAACACAACATTTCGCTGGCTGACATTTTGATTTTAGAAATTAATTGATTCGAAGTTATATTGGGTGGCTTGTTAATACTGTCAGTAAACCCGTAGTGAAACGAATTAATTCTGTTATTAAGAACGGCCAGAGAAAATAAGTTAAGGTCAATAATTAGTGTTTTAAGAAGAAATGTGATATCATATACACAAATACCCTCCAAGAGATCATGCATTGGATCCACGGCATGATTGTTTATTAAATGGAAGTCGGAAAGTTCGTGCCAAACGCATAATTCCTTGATTCCAGTTGACTGCAGTTGAGACAACTGGATATCCTCATCGTAATTCTATTTTGTTCCTGTTAAATTTGGATCATACGAAAACTGTGTCTTTAAGGAATTTTTACTAATTTTACAGAATCGGCAAGGGTGACGTGATGAAAATGATTCGTGAAGGCCTAAAATTGAATGTAAGCCCAAATTGCCTCCTAAAATTAAAGCTAGTTGGAAACGTATTTGTGTCTTATTATTATCCCCAATTTGAATTCGATAATCTTATAAATGTTGCAGTTCGCCTATTAATGTAGCAAAAGTAGCTTCGTTTCCAAAATCCTTACGATCATTGGACTTGAACAAGGCAAACAAAAACAGCGAATCCAAGTTAGAAAATAACTGTGGTGGCAAACATGGAATATTTACGTAGACCCCACCTAATTTAGTTTTTCCCGCACGTGAACCCAAAACATTACCAACAGTGAAATCGTCAAAATACAAAAACAGGGGTAAGACTATTTCGTTTTCTTGAAGGAACATATCTGGTACTTTAATGTTCCACAACTTGCCTTGAATAAAATTGACAAAGGTTGTGCTTGACCGAGTTGTCTTTATAAAACTTACAGTTGAATCCAGGACACCTGGTTTTTCAAATAAGACTTTGAAAAGGTTTCTTAATGGAATAATTTTTCCATGCATTTTTTTTTGTTCCAGCAAGGTGACACCATCAGTACCTGGTTTATATTCATACCTGCTTCCGATTAAAAAGTCAACAGGTGTTATGTACAAAAAAGAAAGAACCACATTCTCCATTCTGTTCCTCAATTTTTTGGTCTGTTGCAAAAATTTGATATTTTGTACCGTTTAAAAGTTATTTAGCAAAATATAGATTTTTTTTCAATATGTTAAGCAAAATTGACTATGCAGGAAAACACGTTTTGCTAAATAACTTCTAAATGGTAAAAAATAGCGAATTGTTGTAATAGACTGAAAAGTTAATGAATAAAATGGGGAATCTGATTTTCGAAGTAACAACATCCAGTGGCGTTGCTGTAAAAAAGTTAAAATAAAATAAAATGTTAACACCCTGTATATATATATATATATATACAGGGTGGCCCAACGAAAAGGTCCCACCCTTATTTATGACTTTCCTGGTATATTTTGGGAAAAACGCTTGGACACGTCAATTTTGATTTTTAGGGGGACGTCTTTTCATGTATGATTGTATAATACAGGGTGTTCCAAAAATAAGATATCGCATTACACTTGACATTTTTAAATGGAAACCCCCAATTTTTTTTCTATTTTTGGATTCTCCAGGAAGTTTTTAGTAACTTTTGTATAATAGAGTTTATACCTATCTTCAACCATTTTGAAGTTATTTGAATAATTGAATAATATCAAGTATTGATAAATTAAATTCAAGAAAGGGTCAAAATAACGAAACTTTATTATCAAAACGGAAACATTGCAAGGGCTACTGCCCGGTTGTTTAATACGTTACATTCAGTCAAAAATATTAACCATAAGTATGTGGCTAAATTAATAAGAAAATTTGAAGCAACTAGATCTGTATCTAATATTCGCCGGAATCAGGAACACTAAACCATTTACAGTTTTACATTCACATTAAAATTTAAACAAAAATTAGTTACTTAGCTACAATGTGTCAAAAAGTCAATGTGGTAATAAATGTTGAAAGTGGTGTCCGTTTACCTCCATGCAATAATAAATATTTTGCTCAAATCTATTCCTAACATTTTCACACATTTCTGGAGTTATTTGTCTGCATTCCGCCGTGATCCGCTCCCGAAGATCTTGGATGGAGTCTGGCTTCGTACTAAAAACCTTACTTTTTATATGTCCCCAAAGAAAGTAATCTAAAGGACTCAAGTCCGGAGACCTTGGTGGCCACTCAATGGGGCCGCGCCGTCCGATCCACTGATTTGGGAAATGGGTGTCCAAAAACTGTCGTACTGGAGCTACATAGTGCGGTGGTGCACCATCTTGTTGGAAATGAAGAAAATTTTCATTATAATTAACCTCATTTTCTATTATTTCGGTTATTCGTGGCTCTATTGTATTTTCCAACATGTCCAAGTACAACTCCCCCGTCAAGTTTCCAGGAATAAAGAAAGGTCCTACAATATGATTTCCGAAAATGCCGGCCCAGACATTAATTTTTTGTGGGTATTGCGAATGTACCTCTCGAAACAAATGTGGATTCGAGTCGCTCCAATATCGACAATTATGTCTATTTACAGCACCATGTAAATAGAAGGTACATTCATCCGAAAAACAAATGTTAAATAACAAATTTGGGTTATTGTTCAAACGTTGTGTCATTAATTCGCAAAACTCCAACCTTCTATCATAATCGTCTTCATTAAGCTCATGGACAAGTTTAGTTTTGTACGGGTGAAATTTATAGGATTTCAAAATTCTTTGCACTGTTGAGCGTGTAAATCCTGAAGAAGTAGCCAGACCACGAGTACTTTGGGTGTTGTCAAGAGCCACGTGTCCCAAAACTGCTATTTCTCTGGCTTCATTTCTACTTGGACGATTTTCCTGATTCCGGCGAATATTAGATACAGATCCAGTTGCTTCAAATTTTCTTATTAATTTAGCCACATACTTATGGTTAATATTTTTGTCTGGATGTAACGCATTAAACAACCGGGCGGTAGCTCTTGCAATGCTTCCGTTTTGATAATACAGTTTCGTTATTTCGACCCTTTCTTGAATTGAATAAATCATTGCAAAATATTATAATAGAACTAGGCAACTTAACGATTTCAAATCAAAGATAAAGTTGTTCTATGATTTACGATGACATTGACGGATGCTAAATTTCTTGCTGGTATCGGTGATTATTATTTTTTTCCGTATTATCAGTACTAAATTAAATGAGGCGAATTTTATAAAAAAATTAAAAAAACTTCAAAATGGTTGAAGATAGGTATAAACTCTATTATACAAAAGTTACTAAAAACTTCCTGGAGAATCCAAAAATAGAAAAAAAATTGGGGGTTTCCATTTAAAAATGTCAAGTGTAATGCGATATCTTATTTTTGGAACACCCTGTATTATACAATCATACATGAAAAGACGTCCCCCTAAAAATCAAAATTGACGTGTCCAAGCGTTTTTCCCAAAATATACCAGGAAAGTCATAAATAAGGGTGGGACCTTTTCGTTGGGCCACCCTGTATATATATATATATATATATATATATATATATATATAAGAGAAACAGAAATTTCAATTTCTGTGCGGTTCTTGGTCGTAAAAAGTTATACAAAACGAAACCAGTAACGGTAAGGATTACTCCTTCACCATTTTGTCGAGAATCGACCAAAACATGACGCTATGTTTGTTTCCAGGGCCAAGGTGCCAATCTGCTACCGTGGTATCTGCCCCGGCAAGGCTCATCAGGCAGTTTCCTTGGGGGGTATCGCTATTAAAACCGAAATACCCAAACCCTGAAACAAACAAGGTGTCATGTCATTCGACTTTGAAAGTCGACGAGGGAAATAGGCAACCAGTGCACAGTGGGTTCCTTCATGTGACAAAAATATAAAAAACAACATGCATATTTGTTGTCACTGTGACCTAATCTATGTAGAAAAAACTACGAAGTATGCGTTGAAAACAATGGATGTTGCCTGAGTAACAATATTAATATTATGTTGTCTGTCAAATGTGACAGTTATATTAACAGTCGGTAATTACGTTTTTTGCCATTTTTTATATTGTAGTTGTGTTTGCTATATAATATTATTCTTAGTGTGTTTAGTTAAATCCGTGATAATGGAATATAAAGTTCAAGGTATGTATATATAAAAATCTATTAAAGAATTAAAATTTATTCATTACTTTTTATACTGAGGGTTGCATCAGAAAGTAGTCTTTTCAAACTTTTTTCTCTTTTATAATACACGAATTTGTTAAGTTTTAAAGTATTTGTTAACTTTAGTGAGTGATGATTTCTAATTTAAAATATTAAATTGGGTTTTACATTTTGGAAAAAAAATAATGTAGGTTCTACAATCATCTACTCGTTAAATTAATAATGTATTAACTTCGTAAAAAATGTGTAAATAAGTTGCTTTTGACTACAACGTATTATGGCTACCTTATTCTTTTCCAGGTAATTCCTATGAGTTTAAACTTCAAAGAAGGCTCATTTATGATAATTTGGATTACTAAAAAAGGTGGAATGGGTGAAAAAGCGACTGAAGTGTTCCATGCTTTCATGCAGAATATTCCAGATATTTCAAATAAAGACTATTTGAATTTAAACTCATTAAAATTACGAGTTGAATACATTTGCAAAAGAATATATATTATGTTAAAGGAGTGCAAAGGTAACAAGTCATACTTTTTAAAAAAATATTCCGAATGGTTAAGCGTTTCAGATGAAATAACTGCCGACTTTGACGATTCATTAACAAAATCAACTACATGTAACCAAAAGCGTGGTCGGCCGCGAAAGGACTTTAGTAAATGTGGTGTTAGAACAAAGAAAAGACGATTAGCTGAACTGTCCCATGTAGACAAATCTTTTAGAGATTCTATTTTTCATGCCTCTACTTCTTCAGAAATTACACCAATCGATCCAAATGAAGTTGTTTCACTTATTGTCGAAACGAAATTAACTAAACATCAATATCTTCTTCTGCGGGAATTTATAAATAATAAGTTACCCGTAAAAGTGTTACCATCTTACAAGCAAGTGTTAACTGCCAAGAAAAATTGTTACCCAAAAGATATTAGCGTGACAGAAGCTTCAGCCGAAGTTGAACTACAAAGTCTTCTGGACCACACCGCATCTAGATTAATACATTCTCAAACAGTGGAATTAGAAAACGTATTGACCTCTTCAAAAAACTTACTTTTATTTGGTAAATGGGGATTTGATGGCAGTTCGAATCACAAAGAATATAAACAAGCAGGATCCGACCCTAATAGCAATGAAAATAGTCTATTTGTTACTTCATATGTTCCACTGCGACTTGTTGATGCATCAGATGAAACCAACATATTATGGAAGAACCCAAGACCTTGTTCCACTCGATATTGCAGGCCAATACGTTTCCAAGTCAAAAAAGAAAATACAGAGGTTTCCTGCGAGGAAGCAAAATATTTTAAACATAAAATATCATCGTTAACCTCCACTAAAACAAGATTCAATAATTTCGATATTTCTGTTACGCATCATCTACAGTTAACAATGGTCGATGGGAAGGTTTGTTCTGCTCTATCTGAGACAAGTTCTGCCAGGTGTCATATTTGTGAAGCAAAGCCTTCGGAAATGAACGATATAGATACATGTTTAAGAAAACCAGTTCATGTTGAAAGATTTGAGTTCGGATTGTCTACGCTTCACATGTGGATCCGCTTTTTCGAATATTTTATTCATCTTTCATATAGGCTAGGCATCAAGAAGTGGCAAGTGAGATCAAAGGAAGATAAAGATATACTTTCTGAAAGAAAAAAATACATTCAGTGTCAATTTAGACTTAAGCTAGGATTAATTGTAGATCAACCACAAACTGGTGGTGGAACATCTAACGATGGGAACACTGCCCGAAGGTTTTTTGAAAATAGTGAAATATCCGCTGAAATAACAGGTTTAGATAAGTGTCTCATCGATAGACGTGCCACCATTTTAAAATGTATGTCTTCCGGATACGTTATAAATACAGAAAAATTTAAAGAATTTGCTTTGAAAACTGCGCGAATGTTAGTTGAAACTTATTCTTGGTTTTACCTTCCAGCCTCTGTCCACAAAGCTTTAATTCATGGTTCAGAAGTGATAGAAAATGCCATTTTACCTATTGGTGAGCTTTCTGAGGAAGCTGCTGAGGCCAAAAATAAAGACATTAGGTCTTTTAGACTGAACCATACTCGAAAATTTTCCAGAACAGTTATTAATTTAGACTTAATTAATCGGCTTCTTCTCACTTCTGATCCATACATTACGGGACTGCGAAAATTACCAATAAAAAGTAAAGCAACATTATCTAAAGATATTCTGGCTTTACTTTCGTGTACGTAAAAACTTCCAGATAACTTTTCTGTAAATGTTATTTAATATCTAAATTTTTGTTTCTGTATATAGTGTATTTAAATTCTATTTATATGAACCTTGGTTGTTATATTTTTTGTTTTCTATGACATCTTTGTTGTTTTGCAAATTTCAAACATTTTCCCTCTCGGAAAATGTAATAAACACATGGAAACTAGTTAGGGATATTGAAAAAAGTAATTTTTGCAAACAATAGTATTTATCCTAACAATTTATTCTACAAGTGTGCGGAAATAACCTCACGTTCTTATTTGCCGCGCAGATTTCAGTTCGGAAAACTTGATTTTCCGCACTAGTGCTTTTGTTTTTCGAATGGTAAACATATCGTTATATAGTATGGTGATGTTTTACCCGTATTTCTCTTACCCACCCATAAACATGTGAATATTAAAAATTCAATTCGAAATAGGGTTATTGTTTTTTTTCTTCAAATTGGTAAAAACATCATTTAGCACATCATGTGTGTGCTAATGATGTGCTAAATGATGTTTTTACCATTTTGAACAAAAAACTAACCCTATAGGGTTACTGTTTTTTTTTCGAATGGAATTTTTATTATTCACATGTTTATGGGTGGTTAAGAGAAATACGGGTAAAACATCACGTTACTAATATTGCGTTGATCATCCAAAAAACAAAATGTTTTTAAAGAATCAGGCTTCAAAGTTACCAATAATAGTTTAAAAATTGCGGGCTATTAATGCTACATGGTGTTTCAAAAATTCACTAAAAAACATTACTTGACCCTGTATCTTACTCAGCAGTCAATTTTATTTTGTATTATTATCATGAAATCATTTTTGAAATAATACAATTTTAGGATATAAAGGCAAATTTTTAATTATTCCAACTATAAATAATATATTTTGTTTGCAAAAACGACCTTTTTTTTTTCATTATCCCTAACTTTTTTCCATGTGTGTATTTCTAATACATATAATTTTTGATAATTTTATTTTGAATAAGGCCGTAATAATGTTAAGTATGTCTATTTTTATTAAAATCGAAATTAGTTCAAATATGGAATATTTCATTTAAAAAAAAATGCTGATCATATTTTTGGAGCACCATGTATACATCAAAAAATCGTACCTACGCCAAACCCTACTTACTAAATCCAATAACTATTCTATTTATAAATTCTAAATCACAGAAAACAGAGATATAGTTTTGATTTTCTGTGCTAAAATTAAAAGCAAAAATGTGAAATTGGGAATATTTATAATGAATCACCCTGTATACATACGGACACATTTTTTTAAAGAAACATATTTTTTTATACGGGTTGGGCTAAAACATATTTTAAAAGCAATTGTTTTTCTAATTTCCAGTTTTTTACATTTTTGACACCATCGACCATATAAGAGGAACCACTATGCAGTGGCGCCATCTGTAGGTACTATGGTGCAAATAAATCGCTTTAGATGCGACCTACTTTGGAGCACAAGACGACACATCTGTGCAAAAATAAAAGAGAAACAGAAATTTCAATTTCTGTGCGGTTCTTGGTCGTAAAAAGTTATACAAAACGAAACCAGTAACGGTAAGGATTACTCCTTCACCATTTTGTCGAGAATCGACCAAAACATGACGCTATGTTTGTTTCTAGGGCCAAGGTGCCAATCTGCTACCGTGGTATCTGCCTGGTATATATAATTGAAATTATAGTTAAATAGTATCAATTATTTTATACTCTCATATCACTCATAAGACTATTTGTTTATGTATTTTCCATTTACAATAAGGTCGGAACTTAAATTGATTGCTATATACTTATAAAACAAAATAGTTAAGAAAATCAAAGCAAAATAAAAATAAAAAGTTGTACTATATAAAAGGTTTAATATAATTGTATAGCCTAATAAAATTGAATAAAACACAATTGATGTTAATGCGTATTATGAACACATTGCATGTATGTCTTTATACATAGTATAATAGACGAGGAGTTCCTTTATTGTCTGGAAAGGGTATTCCGTTTCAAAATCCAAATTACAGCACCGGCGAAATTGTTCATAAGACATTATAGATTTCTTCCAAGTATCAGTTCTAACTCTTAATAGATTTCGATTTGTGTCGTTATTTTTTTGTCTTAGTTCCGAGATAATTCTGAGATAAAACTCGGAAAAATTGATTTTTCCGAGTTTTATGCCAGAAAAATCGATTTTTCTGACTTTTTATCTCGGAAAAATCAATTTTTCCGACTTTTATCTCAGAAAAATAGATTTTTCTGACTTTTATCTCGGAATTATATAAAAAAAAACTACTGTGGCCCCTCTACGCTTTCGTATTTACGCAGGCTTACGAGTTGTCTTTATAAAACTTACAGTTGAATCCAGGACACCTGGTTTTTAAAATAAGACTTTGAAAAGGTTTCTTAATGGAATAATTTTTCCATGCATTTTTTTTTGTTCCAGCAAGATGACACTATCAGTACCTGGTTTATATTCATACCTGCTTCCGATTAAAAAGTCAACAGGTGTTATGTACTGGTTGCATTTTTCAAAATAAGCCATACATTTATACTCACTGGAAAAAGGGAGACAAAGAGGTTATGATGGTTTGGAATGCGTTTTGAATAGTTGTTATGTTCTCATCCCCCGCTTTACATTCCTTTCATTGCTCGATTACAATTTTTCCTAAATCTTGAATTATCCCTTGGCAAAAAATTGAATTTACTTGTGCGATAACAAATTGAACAAATTTTCTAGACACGAGGGAATTGTTATACATTTCGGCCACAAACAGCTGTATGTTGCGAGTAAGATCATCACAAATATTTTTATTGTTTATTATATTATGATGATGCAAAATATCTTCGGATAAAGATCCTACCAAATCATCAGAATCTACCGTAACATTAGATGGACTAGAAACCAAGTTATAGTTAATTTCGAGGTTAATGTCTGCTTGTTGGGCAGATGTGGAGCTTTGGGTATGTGGTTGTTGTACAATGCGTTCATTAGAGAGCTGAAAAGTGTGCCTGCGAAATGACATCATGTGTATGTGGTTGTTGTACAATGCGTTCATTAGAGAGCTGAAAAGTGTGCCTGCAAATGACATCATATTTGAAAATAATCTACTGCATCCCATTCGACCACAACGGAACTCCCGAATAAGTTTATGTTGCACTTTAAAATGGTAAAGAAAACCTTTTGGATTTATAAAAGTCTTACGACAGTAAAAACAACAAAACATCTCGACTATTTTGGATTCTACGTACTATATAAGTTTTGTAACAGAAATATATTATGTATTTCTATACACCGCTATCGAGCCTTTCGATGTCGGCAATTAAAGTGTTAATAGAGACGTAACTCTTATCATATTTACTATGAATGTCATAAATATATACCTGTAAAAAAGTCCACGGTACTTCTACCTCGGTAGGATATTTCGCATTGAGTTATTTGTTAGTCAGTTATATGAGTTATTTTAAAACAGGTGTCGACAGCTTTTAACGGTGTTTCCACACTATATAATATATCGTTTACTGCAACATATGATTTTTGGATGTTGCTAAGCGAAGGCACCACGATCACAGGTAGAGGTTGTTCTGTTAAGGAGTACCTGCGGTAAAGTTCTCTTCTTCTCTCCAATTCAGGTTGTAAATCAGATATGTTCTACAATACGAGTATTTAAAAGATATGGTACATGTAATGTGTACATGACCTGTTACCTTAATGTGCAACAGGAAACCTTTGAGTTGCTCAATTTTAGACGGTTTATAGGCTGTTGAAGTGATGTCACTATCGGATTTCCTTTTTCGCAAATTAACACATGGAAGCAAAAGTGGTAAAATGCTTAAAGTGAGTACGTCCTCTGAAAAAAAAATATTTATATATAGTTTCGAACATGAAATATATTTGGAATATGAATTACCTGTGGCATTTTCGATTTTATTATGGTGATATTCATCAAAAATGGATTTTAAATTTGGATCTTTCTTTGATTCGGCAAGTTTTAGAATTTTAGGAAAAGTTTCAGGCCACTTTGTAAACAAGTTCTCCTTGTTTGGAAAGAGAACACTAAAATCCAAGGCAAAAAGTTTATAGCCGAGTGGTTCTTTCACTGCTGGGAAGGATCGGAGGTAAGTGTCAATAGGCAAAGTCGAAAAGTGACCTACTCTATAATTGGTTGTGAGCTTCCATTTTTCAAATACTTCAGGCAAGGGAGAAACATTATTTTTTAGCCACTGTACATGGTCTTCAAGCGTATGATCATCAACATCTAACAAAGAAATAATTGATGCAATATATTAATATTATATATACTTACATAAAATATAAATTTTAACTTTCTGATATCCAAAAATATAGGGTCTACCTGGAACTGAAGCTAACACTCTCAAACGAGCTAAATGAATTGAAGATTGGTTAAGAAATAAAAGAAGTTAATATAATTTATATAGGGATTTTTTTTCTTAACTACCCTTTTAAAACTATAACTACAAATAATTTACCACCATGATGAGAAGTTGTGGATTGTTTGGCCTCTTTGATGTTATTATCCCGAACTCCGTTAACTTCTTTCTGGTATATTGGTAGGAAGAGTACAGTTTGCCCCGTGCGGCTTGAGGCTGTCCATTACTATTTTTTTGGTAGGGAACATAATACATTGCGGCCGATTCACCAGGAAATTCGTTTGCAATATATTGAGTCAATTCAAAAAACCTTGGTATTGTTATTCTATAAAAATGAAAGCAAAATAAATAAAACGTGTATAAGTGCCAGTTTGATCATATTACGTTTTATTAGGGTTATCCTTTAGTTCCTCTCGAATTATTAACGTGCAGAGCGATGCCCTTAAGAATTGTTTTCCTGTGCCGTAACTCGCCAAAACTGAATTTTGCAGTAATTGACGCAGGTACTAAAACAGAAAAATGAAATGCTTATATAAGGTGTTACAAAATCGACGTGCCAGCAAAAATCTGTCGAACATTTCCATGTCCGTATTTTAAACAATAAAGTTTGTATGATCAAAAGAGTGACGTTAAAAATAATTGTGTAAAAAAGAAGCAATAACTTTTTAACCTACATTACTTTGCGTTGATGTTGATATTGATAACTCCTGAACATTGAATTGGTGTCCAGTTATTGTTTCTTGGTTTGCAGCACCCGACTGGTGTGAATCTAAATCAAGAACGTTTCTCTGAAGATTATCATCTGGCGTGATGATTTCTAAAGAACCACTCGTACTTTGCAAATTAACAGTTGTGTCCTCTACTAAAATTATTGGTGGTTGATCAATAGCCTGGAAATAGAAAAAAAGTAAAAAATTGTTAAATAAAGTTTTTATTTTACCAGACCTTGCTTATTTGTAGATATTTCAAGTGGCACTGGCAGAACTTTTTACGATAGCCCAGTTTTGGAATTAATTCCTTAATGTCATCATCTGTTAGAGCCATCTATGTCTCATGGTCCACTGCTTGCGCTGTGAAGTAATAAACGGTAATATATACTGCTCAACAATCGAAGTGGATAAGGCGGTAGTTGTGAATTTCAGGGGAATCCAGAACCTTCAGTTGTGAATTTCTCAATAAAGGAAAATTTTAAGTTGTAACTTTTCTTTTATTTATCGGATTTCTTGTAATTTTTACAATATCCAGTAATATCCACTTCAATTGTTGAGCACTATATAATATGTCTTATAGTATATAGTATAAGTAACAATAATTGTTATCTAAATAAACGCTTCATTTATTCAAACTCGACCTTCTGTCTTTAACTCTTTAAATAGTGTGAAAAGTTTTCGAAAATCATATATTTGTCGCCCCCCCCCCCCCCCAACAAAAGGCGCCTTTATTGATTTCGTCACTTTTTTTGCCGTAGTAGGTATTGTGTTTTTTGCCATAGTTGTCAACTTTAATTAAACACGCGAAACTTTGGAACAATCCGTTTATACAAAAATGTAAAAAAAAATTGAAAATTGGCATTTATTTATAAAATTTTTAACAGCAAACGTCTGGCCATCTCAAACGCATCATTCGAAACAAGGTTAAAGGCCAAGCAATCCAAACACATTTGGCCGCGTATTTACAGAATGTTACTGATGATGATAAATAATTATACTTTTATTCGTGCGATGATTTATTTGTTATTTTACATTCAATATATTTCTTCTTCATATCCAAAGATAAACAGTTTAATAATAAATTGTGTTTAAAAACAATTAATGTATAAATACCGCGAAAACAAAACTACGCCAACATAATTCTCTTGACTTCCTATATACTCGAATATTCGCAAAAATATGTTATTTCGCAAAATTGTACTTATTCTTTTTTTCCTGCAGGTAAGTAAAGCTTAACAACATTAGCAGCAAACAAAAACATAATTGTATATACATATTTTAGCTCTTTCGCATAAGCACGGGGGATGAATTGCCCAGTCCAGATAGGGGTCAGGTGGCGACAGCGGCAGGGATCCTAGCAGATTACACACCAGTTTTACTTTCATTCCTAGACATATGGGTGTACCAAACATCTTACGTCAATCAGTGGATGGTGACGTACACGGGAACCGGCTCAGAAACTCCGACGATTCAAAGTTTGGGGCGTCACAGGAAGTTAATCCTGGAGGCCTTGCCCCCGAAAGCCAAGTTACAAACATTCGCTCTTCTCGAGCGGCCCGGATTCAGCCCATATTTAGGACTGATTTCGGTTGTATCCTCGACAGAGTGGCAACAGTGGTGTTAAACCGTACAGACCGTGAAAACCACATTTAGTTCCGAAGTAATAGGTATTCCACGAAGCTGTTTCGGAGAGAACAAGTAAGTATATACAATTATAATTAACTAAACTAAGATACTTTACTACTACGTTTAATTTAGATTGTTTTGAGGGTTTCCATCATAAATATTATATGTCTAGTATAATATAATCTGCGTTCGCCATCCTGTACAGAATTAAACAAAAACCTTAATTTAAACCAAAAAATCCGCCGTTTTCTTTTTGTTGCACATTATCATTAGGTGGCAAAGAATGTCTGTACAAATTTCAAGTTTCGGGGAAATCGGGAAGTACTTTAAAACGCCCGGACAGACAGAGACATTTCAGGGATTTTATACTTATATTGGGAATGCGGACTTTAACCTTGACTGCGGCATCGTATTCTCGACCTCCACACTATCACTATCGTACATCATACTGAACAACTGAACTAAACACTCTTAAACATGGCTACCGGATCGTCGTGAATAAATCGGTGGTTAAGAATTGCCAAATACAGGGTGTTTCATTAAGGGTGGCCACAGGCCATATCTCGGTAACCGTTAATCATACAGCTTGGGGAAAAAATATTCTAGGATAAATCGGTCAAGAGAAATAGCTGGAAATTATTTTCAACCTCCAAAAATTACCGCTAGGGGGCGCAACAATGGCTCAAAATTGAAAATGCCGATTTTCTCGAAAATATGCCTACATAAGATATGTCGAAAATATAAGTATTATATTTTTCAGTTAATTTCAAAACTTTTTGCTATTTATCATTTTTTTTCTATTTTCAATAATAAAGTGGTGGGGAAAGATCAAACATTTTTTCTTTCAAACGTTGATTTCAGTTTCGGATGAACCGATTTTGTTGAACTTGGTCTTGAATAAAAGAGGTTTTTTGCTCTATTTACGGTGCTATTAACAATTACTAAATTGTTTTTGCTACTAGTCGCTAGATAGCGTTTTTCCCAAATCACTCAAATAATATGGATTTTCTCAAAAAAATCAAATGATATGATATGACTTTTTGTCACATTCTATTTTGTGGTTATGAAGGGAATAAGATAGTGAAATAAAAAATCCAGGTCCGTATTTAAATTAAGAAAGTTGATAATGGTCATTCAGATCCGAAACGTCGGATTGAAAAACCAACCTCACTAAATCGTAGAGGAGAAAAAGTGCCAATGACGAAGTAAAAATTTAACTTAAAAATTTAGAAAAAAGGAAATGGTGCTGTTTTAAATGGTATTTCCTTTTTTCTAAAATTTCGTGTTAAATTGAAAAAATGAATAGAAACGGTTGTGGTATACTAGTGTGGGATTGGCAAGAAAACTGGCAGCACGATATAAATTCCTATGTTTTTTTTTTTAAATTAAATTTAAAAAATCTCACACAGAAGCTAAAAAACCTAAAAAATATACACCTGGAGCAGCTGAATTTGACATATTCAGCGTAGAAGATTATGTTATTGAACCATCGTCAAGAGCTAAAGTTAATACAGGAATTCAAATCAAATTATCAAAAGGATACTACGCTCAAATACATTCCAGATCCGGACTAAGCTATAAGTTTGGAATCGAAGTCGGAGCCGGCATCATTGATCAAGATTATAGAGGCAATATATTTTTTGCATTATTTAATCATTCAAATATACCATTTATTATTTTAAAACGAAATAAAATAGCGCAAATTAAAAATAATGTAAATTGCACCTTCATATCAGATGAAATGAAAAATTAAGGGGAAATAAGAAATTTGGATCTGACAATATTAAATAAAAAAAAGTAATAGTAAATAATTGTGTCGTATTATTTATAACCCATACATATTGCACCATCTATACAGTAATTTTAAAAAAATATATTTCTATAATAAAAAACAAAGTAAATGCATTGATTTTAATTTGCTGCCGACATGCCACTCTCAAAAATAAAGTAATACGTGCATAACGTAAATGAAAATTTTTATAGTCATCCCAACAGAGTCTATGTAAATTTTCAGTTGTTCAAATTATGTGTTTTTGAATATCTTGACGCAGCCAACTTAATGGTGTAGGTAAATTTATATGACGGTGAAATATTTTTCCATTTTTGATATTTATTATGGCAATTTCTTTACTTATAAATTCTCTGTGTTTGCACTGAATATCCAAAATAAACATTTTTTTTCTTTCTTCAGATTACTTTTACTGTACTTGTCAATGGATTATATTTGACTAACAGATCATGTAAAATTAAACAATATGCAGTAGTATTTTCTGGAACTGAAGAGCTTGTTTCGAATTCTATACGAATGTCAAGAGCACCACCCTTTACAATATATTCGCTTTGTCGTGAACAATCTACAACTACAAGCGGTGCGTGGTTCTTAAATCTTATTGGATGGATACATGGATTACCCTTCTTTGTATAGTTATAAGATTTTTGAAATTGAACAAACATTTCGTAGAGTATTGCAAATTTGTTATTGTTAAAATGAACATTTAAATTATCATATGGAAATACTTCAGAATTTAAATAAACCTTGAGATTTGTTAAATGACAGTGTTGGAAATGACTCATATTTTTGTCTATATTGTTTTTTAAATTCGTTTGAAAACCCATAATTACAAAGCGTGGTTTTCAAGTTGATTTGATGACTTGACGGCATTCTCTAAACGTAATAGTTAAATCTCTATTGCTTTCAAAGTGTTTAAGAAGGCGCAATATTTATGCAGTGTAAAAACTTTTAAGATTTTTTTTTCATCATTAGGTAAATAGGAGGACAATTTATCGATACTCAAAGGCATAAATATGCAAGAATCTAAAAATCTAAAATAAATAATAGTATTTTTTATATACATTTTGATTTATTTTTTGATAATTATTAATTAATTTTTGATAATTATAATTTATTTAAATATTTTATTCAAAATAAATATTCATCTTTTTTTTTTATCAATTACTGCAAAAACCCAAACAATCACTTCACATCTTGTTACAATTTTTACATATATAATTCACCAATGTAGCGATATCTTATATGCTACAGTTATTTCACATTTCAAATTTGTTCTGTTTTTGTAATGAATCAACTTTTTCAGTAAGTTTTTTTAAAATTTTTTTTACCTAGTTCAAAAACCAAAAAGAACATTTTAGTAATTTGGTATATTTATCCTTTCCTTATATATTTTATTTGTGTTCTGTGTAAGAATTTTTTCTAAAACACTTTCACATTCTTTAATTTTTCTTTCAAAACGAAGTCTGTTAAGATAATATTTCTGATAGTCACTTTTTCGAGCTTCTTTGTACGCAAATTCCCATTTAATTATGTAATAGTATTTATGTTGATTTTCTGCTAGAGTTTCTGACTTTCTTTTATCTCATAGTATATTAATATTTATATTAATCCTTCAATTGTTACTGTTTTTTTTATTCATAGTGTAAATACTGAAGTAGTGGCATTTGGATTATTTGTGTCACTTGTAACTCCTGCTTTTATATAAAAAAATATATGAAACACATTTTAATTATAAAAACTGCTATTAAAATGAATGTAAATGTAAGTAATTTTATTGTTTTGCTTAAAAGTAAGAGACTTGGTGTTTTTTCACTATTCAATTCAAACATTTAGAAAAAAACTGATTTATTTCTAAAGTTAATTACAATAAAAAAAGTCTAGAAGTGAATTTCAAAATCTGGTTCATAATTTTAGCTTACCGCTTCAACCAAAAAAAGTAAAAAGTTTTAAAATAAATTTATATGATAAGGACGAATTAGAAATAGTTAAAAATAAATTTTTATAAGGCAACCAAATATTAGAACAAACTAGATAGATTGGTTGGATGATACTAATGATAATAAGAATTTTTTTGGTAAGGAAAAAATATTTATTTACTTTTCTTACTGCTTACATTTACTATTGTATAAATATAACGAGCTACTGCGTCTTTGAGAATTAATAAATTGTCCTCCTATTTACCTAATGATGAATTAGATGCATTGTGGCCTTATACAACTCCGGGTTTAACCTACCAAATTGTTTTATCACAAGGTATTGAACTAGAACTACTAACTGACATCGATATGCTTTTATGTATCGAAAGAGGTATTAGAGGAGGTATTTCTCAATACTGTAGTAGATATGGTAAAGCTAATAATAAATATATGGGAACATCTTTTAATCTACCATTACCTACATCCTATCTAATGTATTTTGATGTTAATAACTTATATGGTGCAGCAATCAGTTTACCATTACCGCAAAAAAATTTTCAATAGTGTACTCTAAATATTTTTACGCCTGAGAACATTTTAAAGATTTCTGACGATAGTGACATTGGATATATATTTGAAATAGATATAGAGTATCCGAAAGAACTGTTTGAATTACATAAGGATGTAACACATTGTCCCGAACCTTTACGTCCACTAAATTCAAAATCAAATCTTCCAAAACTACTAACTACATTTTTTAAAAAAGAAAACTGTATAATTCATTATCAAAATTTAAAACTAGCTCTACAATTAGGATTAAAAATAATAAAAATTCATAAAGTATTAATATTTAATCAGTCATGCTGGCTAATAAAAAAATATATAGATTTAAATACAATTTTAAAAGAAAAGAAAGTAAAAACGAATTTTAATAAACATTTTTAAAATTATTAAGTAACGCATTTTTTGGAAAAACCATAGAAAATGTACGCAAAAATAAAGATATTAAATTAGCATCAAGATGACTCCGGGTTTAACCTACCAAAGTGTTTTATCACAAGGTATTGAACTAGAACTACTAACTGACATCGATATGCTTTTATGTATCGAAAGAGGTATTAGAGGAGGTATTTCTCAATGCTGTAGTAGATATGGTAAAGCTAATAATAAATATATGGGAACATCTTTTAATCTACCATTACCTACATCCTATCTAATGTATTTTGATGTTAATAACTTATATGGTGCAGCAATGAGTTTACCATTACCGCAAAAAAATGTTCAATGGTGTACTCTAAATATTTTTACGCCTGAGAACATTTTAAAGATTTCTGACGATAGTGACATTGGATATATATTTGAAATAGATATAGAGTATCCTAAAGAACTGTTTGAATTACATAAGGATGTAGCACATTGTCCCGAACCTTTACGTCCACCAATTTCAAAATCAAATCTTCCAAAACTACTAACTACATTTTTGAAAAAGAAAACTGTATAATTCATTATCAAAATTTAAAACTAGCTCTACAATTAGGATTAAAAATAATAAAATTTCATAAAGTATTAATATTTAATCAGTCATGCTGGCTAAAAAAATATAAAGATTTAAAGACAATTTTAAAAGAAAAGAAAGTAAAAACGAATTTTAATAAACATTTTTTAAAATTATTAAGTAATGCATTTTTTGGAAAAACCATAGAAAATGTACGCAAAAATAAAGATATTAAATTAGAATCAAGATGGGATGGTAGATACTGAGCAAATTTTTATAATTTACAACCAAATTTTCATAGTTGTACTCGTATTTCTGAGGACTTAATTCTGATCGAAATGTCACGATCAGAAGTTAAAACGTAAACTCCGTTCTAATGAGTCACGCTATAAAGATTTACATTACATAAATGCAATTTAAAAGAGTTTACGCTTACGACCCATAGGCTAGCTTGTACGGTGATTTTAGCTTGGAGGAGTTCACAGTTTTCAATCCCTTTCAAGAGTGTAACAAGGAGGAAGGTACAAAAAATATAACGGGGGCGCCAATACAGGTTAAGAAAAGAATCTATCTTTCTTCCTTCTTACACCCATTACTCGTGTGTTCGTAAAACCAAAACAAAGAATAAAACAAAATATAAATTAAAGTTTGCTTTTATTTAAAAAAAACTGGAAAATGAATGTCTTTATATCAAATATTTAAAAGAATCGGTTACTTAAATTTTAAATTCAGATTAGAAATATGAAAATTTAAAATAAAAGGTACTAAATATAGATATATAAATTTTACTTGTATTTCTCACTAGATAGCAGGTAGGCGGGATTTTGCCTTTACCCTTGGGTCTGGTTGTTGGGCTGCACACTAGAGGCAGACATCAAAAACCTCTTCAGATAAAAAAAGCCCGCGTCTTGTTTGTATCACCGTTCGGCAAGTTGATTACTGCTCCAGTTTTTTGGCGTTTCAAAGAAAAAAACTGTAAAGCCGGATCCACAAACTACGTAGATGCAAAAGGCACTGATTATTTTATCAAAATTTCTTGACAAAAAAAATGAAAATGAAAGTTCTAGATTCACATTCAAAGTTTAGACTTAAACCTTAAGGTGAAATATAGATAAAAGTATTTCCAAATGTGAATCAATGTGAACTCAAATTCAAAGGTGTGAACCAAAATGGCCGTTGAGCTGTAAAAAAAGAGAAAAATCCATTGCAGCCAAATTGTAAAAGGTGATTAAAATTGCAAAATTAAAAGAATTAAAATGAATAAACTTTGCCAAAATAAATAAATTAAAATAACTAATTACCTGGCCGTTATTTGATCACTGCTTAAGACAAAAATTTAAACTTTTAAACAGGATCAGCTGTCTAAGTGACTTTTCACGGCCACAGTCACAATTTAATAGGCTGAGCTGATTCCAAAACGATTTACAGGAAGAGGTTTACCAAAAAAAGGGTATTTAAAAAAGGTAAGAATTTAACAAAAAAACTAACATGTTAGAAGTGCTCTAGCAAAACTTGATCTTAACGTTCTTATATTTTGTCTCTTTCCCCCTTATTAATTGACAAAAATAAAAAATCTTTAAAAAGATAGACAACTTAGATCATCTATCATCAGCAATCTTAATATCTATTTTTTAAATATTTATTTTGAACCCTGTTGAATAGTTTATAAGTTAAATATTTTTGAAACTCTCCTTAAATATTTTCAGAAGCCTCGCCCTTAATAATTACAACTTTTAAAATTGGGTATTTAATAGAAAACACCTCGACTGTAGTCGGGCGGATTAGTTGGACCTTTAGACATAAATAAAACAAGCAAAAGTAAGAAAATGGTAAAACCTGACTCGTCGCACTCGCCGCAGTAAAACGTCAAACTGCTTCAGTTGTCACTTAAACTTAACCCAATTTGTAAAACGAAAATAAACAATAATCATTTTAAAATATTTCCCATTTTACTTAGTTTTACCGGGCTACAATGGATATATGTGAAAATACCTGGTTTGGTTTGTAATAAAACAGCTCAAACCCAACTATATTGTTTATAATAGATTTGTTTTAAATAAAATATATTAAGGTAAGATAATGGGAAAATCATAAGTGTTAATAAACTGTATATTGGTATATGCAAATATGTAAAAATATGGTCGTTTTATAAGGTAAGTATAAAAAAACTTTAAATAACCAGACTCTCAGCATCTGTAGAATTAAATTAAACACATGTATATAATACACCAAGTTGTCATTTGTTTACAAAATTAAGTAATTACTATCAATAATAATGAATAATTAGGGAATTAGGAAATCAAGGAAAATATTCAAAAGAAATCAATACTTTTATTTAAAATTATAACATTAAAAAAGCAAAAGGAATTAATTGAACGGCGCTTAAAACAATTACTTTTGATGACTATTGTCAATGCATTTTTAGCAATATTAGTAATGATGTAAATCAAAAAAAGATTGTATCAAAATTACATAAAATTTATACATTAATCAGAAAAAACTGCTCTAAGCATTTACGATGATAAAAGAATCATTAATAATAAACTTATAGACACTTTCAAAGGAGATTTTCTTAAAAATATTTGTCTTTTCGCTTTTTTATTAATTTGTTGATAGCCTGTTTCAAAGCACCTATAAAAATTTGGAATAATATTGAAAAACAGTAACTTTTTGTTTTTTCCTTATGTCTTCAAATTTAATTCTTTAAAAAAAATGTCTACCCCACAACCACAAATACAAACAATAGTAGATGATAGTTGGGAACAAGATGAACAATCTTGCACAACCTAAAATCGTGAACTATATGTCTCAACACATCAAGTATCGAGAATGGGACCAGTAGAGGCCCCAAAAGCGTCAAAAGAAAATTTCGAGAAGAAGAAAGGTTGAAACACGGGAAATTGGCACAAGAAAAAAGTTATACAACTACCATCACCAAATCCTCAACATTAATTGAATCAACAAATGCACCAAAGGCACGTAAAACATATGTATTTTAATTTTTAAAAAAATAAATTTGTTGAAATAAACCTATAATTATTATAATTATTATAAATATATAAAATAACTAAATTCCTATGTTTTTATTTTAGATTAAATTTAAAAAATCTCACACAGAAGCTCAAAAACCTAAAAACTACACACCTGAAACAGCTGAATTTTCATATTCAGCGTAGAAGATTGTGTTATTGAACCATCGCCAAGAGCTAAAGTTAATACAGAAATTCTAATCAAATTACCACAAGGATATACGCTCAAATACATTCCAGATCCGGACTAACCTATAAGTTTGGAATCGAAGTCGGAGCCGGCATCATTGATCAAGATTATAGCCGCGATATATTTGTTGTATTATTTAATCATTCAAATATACCACTTATTATTTCAAAATGAAATAAAATAGCAGAAATTAAAAATAATGTAAATAGCACCTTCATATCAGATAAAATGAAATATTAAGGGGAAATAAGGGATTTGGATCTGATAATATTAAATAAAAAAAGTAATAGTAAATAATTGTGTCGTCTTATTTATAACCTATACATATTGCACCATCTATAGAGTAATTTTGAAAAAATATATTTCTATAATAAAAAACAAAGTAAAAGCTTTGATTTTAATTTGCTGCCGACAAATGGCACCACCCTCAAAAATAAAGTAATACGTGCATAAGGTAAATGAAAATCTTTAGAGTCATTCCAACAAAGTCTATGTAAATTTTCAGTTGTCCAAATTATGTGTTTTTGAATATCTTGACGCAGACAGTGAAATATTTTTCCATTTTTGATATTTATTATGGCAATTTCTTTACTTATAAATTCACTGTCTTTGTACTGAAATCCCTGAATATCCAAAATAAACATTTTTTTTCTTTTTTCAGATTACTTTTACTGTACTTGTCAATGGATTATATTTGACTAACAGATCATGTAAAATTAAACAATATGCAGTAGTATTTTCTGGAACTGAAGAGCTTGTTTCGAATTCTATACGAATGTCAAGAGCACGACTCTTTAGAATATCTTCGCTTTGTCGTAAACAATCTACAACTACAAGCGGTGCGTGGTTCTTAAATCTTATTGGATGGATACATGGATTACCCTTCTTTGTATAGTTTTAAGATTTTTGAAATTGAACAAACATTTCGTAGAGTATTGCAAATTTGTTATTGTTAAAATGAACATTTAAATTATCATATGCAAATACTTCAGAATTTAAATAAACCTTGAGATTTGTTAAATGACAGTGTTGGAAATTACTCATATTTTTGTCTATATTGTTTTTTTTTTGTTCTGTTGTTGTAATGAATCAACTTTTTCAGTAAGTTTTTTGATTATCTTACATTATTAAAAAAAAAGATTTAACTATTAGTATTTTTTTAATTTTTTTTACCTAGTTCAAAAACCAAAAAGAACATTTTAGTAATTTGGTATATTTATCTTTTCCTTGTATATTTTATTTCGGTGTTCTATGTAAGAATTTTTTCTAAAACACTTTCACATTCTTTAATTTTTCTTTCAAAATGAAGTCTGTTCAGATAATATTTCTGATAGTCATTTTTTCGAGCTTCTCTGTACGCAAATTCCCATTTAATTATGATTTATGTTGATTTTCTGCTAGAGTTTCTGACTTTCTTTTATCTCATAGTATATTCATATTTATATTAATCCTTCAATTGTTACTGTTTTTTTTATTCATAGTGTAAATACTGAAGTAGTGGCATTTGGATTATTTGTGTCACTTGTATCTCCTGCTTTTATATCAAAAAATATATGAAACACATTCTAATTATAAAAACTGCTATTAAAATGAATGTAAATGTAAATAATTTTATTGTTTTGCTTAAAAGTAGGAGAGACTTTGTGTTTTTTCATTATTCAATTCAAACATTCAGCAAAAAACTGATTTATTTAATTTAGTTTATTACAAAAAAAAAGTCTAGCAGTGAATTTCCAAATCTGGTTCATAATTTTAGCTCACCGCTTCAACCAAAAAAAGTAAAAAGTTTTAAAATAAATTTATATGATAAGGACGAATTAGAAATATTAAAAATAAACTTTTTATAAGGCAACCAAATATTAGAACAAACTAGTTATATAGATTGGTTGGATGATACTAATGATAATAAGAATTTTTTTGGTAAGAAAAAAATATATATTTACTTTTTATACTGTTTACATTTACTATTGTGTATAAATATAACGAGCTACTGCGTCTATGAGAATTAATAAATTGTCCTCCTATTTACCTAATGATGAATTAGATGCATTGTAGCCTTATACAACTCCGGGTTTAACCTACCAAATTGTTTTATCACAAGGTATTGAACTAGAACTACTAACTGACATCGATATGCTTTTATGTATCGAAAGAGGATTAGATATGGTAAAGCTAATAATAAATATATGGGAACATCTTTTAATCTACCATTACCTACATCCTATCTAACGTATTTTGATGTTAATAACTTATATGGTGCAGCAATGAGTTTACCATTACCGCAAAAAAAATTTTCAATGGTGTACTCTAAATATTTTTACGCCTGAGAACATTTTAAAGATTTATTAAAGAACTGTTTGAATTACATAAGAATGTAACACATTGTCCCGGACCTTTACGTCCACCAGATTCAAAATCAAATCTTCCAAAACTACTAACTACATTTTTTAAAAAAGAAAACTGTATAATTCATTATCAAAATTTAAAACTAGCTCTACAATTAGGATTAAAAATAATAAAAATTCATAAAGTATTAATATTTAATCAGTCATGCTGCTAAAAAAATATATAGATTTAAATTCAATTTTAAAAGAAAAGAAAGTAAAAACGAATTTTAATAAATATTTTTAAAATTATTAAGTAATGCATTTTTTGGAAAAACCATAGAAAATATACGCAAAAATAAAGATATTAAATTAGTATCAAGATGGAATAGTAGATACTGAGCAAATTTTTATAATTTACAACCAAATTTTCATAGTTGTACTCGTATTTCTGAAGACTTAATTCTGATCGAAATGTCACGATTAGAAGTTAAAACGTAAACTCCGTTCTAATGAGTCACGCTATAAAGATTTACATTACATAAATGCAATTTAAAAGAGTTTACGCTTTCGACCCATAGGCTAGCTTGTACGGTGGTTTTAGCTTGGAGGAGTTCACAGTTTTCAATCCCTTTCAAGAGTGTAGGAAGGAGGAAGGTACAAAAAATATAATGGGGGCTCCAATACAGGTTAAGAAAAGAATCTATCTTTCTTCCTTCTTACATCCATTACTCGTGTGTTCGTAAAACCAAAACAAAGAATAAAACAAAATGTAAATTAAAGTTTCCTTTTATTTAAAAAAAACTGGAAAATGAATGTCTTAAATCAATCAATTGTAAATTCACATTAGAAATATGAAAATTTAAAATAAAAGGTACTAAATATAGACATAAATTTTACTTGTATTTCTCACTAGATAGCAGGTAGGCGGGATTTTGCCTTTACCCTTGGGTCTGGTTGTTGGGCTGCACACTAGAGGTAGACATCAAAAACCTCTTCAGGTAAAAAAAAGCGCGCGTCTTGTTTGTACCACCCTTCGGCAAGTTGGTTACTGCTCCAGTTTTTTGGTGTTTCAAAGAAAAAAACTTTAAAGCCGGATCCACAAACTACGTAGATGCAAAAGCCATTGATTATTTTATCAAAATTTCTTGACAAAAAAAATTAAAAATGAAAGTTCTAGATTCACGTTCAAAGTTTAGACTTAAACCTTAAGGTGAAATATAGATAAAAGTATATTTCCAAATGTGAATCAATGTGAACTTAAATTCAAAGGTGTGAACCAAAATGGCCGTTTAACTGTAAAAAAAGACAAAAATCCATTGTAGCCAAAATTGTAAAAGGTGATTAAAATTGCAAAATTAAAAGAATTAAAATGAATAAACCTTGCCAAAATAAATAAATTAAAATAGTTAATTACCTGGCCGTTATTTGATCACTGCTTAAGACAAAAATTTAGTTGTCACTTAAACTTAACCCAATTTGTAAAACGAAAATAAACAATAATCATTTTAAAATGTTTCCCATTTTACTTAGTTTTACCGGGCTACAATGGATATATGTGGAAATACCTGGTTTGATTTGTAACAAAACAGCTCAAATCCAACTATATTTTTTATAATAGATTTGTTTTAAATAAAATATATTAAGGTAAGATAATGGGAAAATCATGTGTTAATAAACTGTATATTGGTATATGCAAATATGTAAAAATATGGTCGTTTTATAAGGTATGTATAAAAAAACTTCAAACAACCAGATCCTCAGCATCTGTAGAATTAAATTAAACACATGTATATAATACACCAAGTTGTCATTTGTTTACAAAATTAAGTAATTACTATCAATAATAATGAATAATTAGGGAATTAGGAAATCAAGGGAAAGATTCAAAAGAAATCAATACTTTTATTTAAAATTATAACATTAAAAAAGCAAAAGGAATTAATAGAACGGCGCTTGAAACAATTACTTTTGATGACTATTATCAATGCATTTTTAGCAATATTAGTAATGATGTAAATCAAAAAACGATTGTATCAAAATTACATAAAATTTATACAATTAATCAGAAAAAACTGCTCTAAATATTTACGATGATAAAAGAATCATTAATAATAAACTTACAGACACTTTCAAAGGAGATTTTCTTAAAAAAAATTTGTCTTAATAATAATAATATTGAAAAAAATGTAACTTTTTTGTTTTTTTCTTATGTCTACAAGATGAACAACCTAAAATCGTGAACTATATGTCTCAACACATGAAGTATCGAGAATGGGACCAGTAGAGACCCCAAAAAGAGTCAAAAGAAAATTTCGAGAAGAAGAAAGGTTGAGACACGGGAAATTTGCACAAGAAAAAAGTTATAAAACTACCATCACCAAATCCTCAACATTAATTGAATCAACAAATTCACCACGTAAAACACATGTATTTTAATTTTTAAAAAAATAAATTTGTTCAAATAAACCTATAATTATTATAAATATATAAAATAACTAAATTCCTATGTTTTTATTTTAGATTAAATCTAAAAAATCTCACACAGAAGCTCAAAAACCTAAAAACTACACACCCGAATTTTTATATTCAGCGTAGAAGATTGTGTTATTGAACCGTCGCCAAAAGCTAAAGTTAATACAGAAATTCTAATCAAATTACCACAAGGATACTACGCTCAAATACATTCCAGATGACTAAGCTATAAGTTTGGAATCGAAGTCGGAGCCGGCATCATTGATTAAGATTATAAAGGCAGAATATTAGTTGTATTATTTAATCATACAAATATACCATTTATTATTTCAAAAGGAAATAAAATAGCACAAATAAAAAAAAATGTAAATTGCGTTTTCATATCAGATGAAATGAAACATTAAGGGGAAATAAGGGATTTATATCTCACAATATTAAATAAAAAAAAGTAATACTAAATAATTGTGTCGTCTTATTTATAACCTATACATATTGCATTATCTATACAGTAATTTAAAAAAAATATATTTCTATAATAAAAAACAAAGTAAAAGCATTGATTTTAATTTGCTGCCGACAAACTCAAGAATAAAGTAATACGTGCATAAGGTAAACGAAAATTTTTAGAGTCATCCCAACAGAGTCTATGTAAATTTTCTGCCATCCAAATTATTTGTTTTTGAATATTTTGACGCAGCCAACTTAATGGTGTAGGTAAATTTATATGACGGTGAAATATTTTTCCATGTTTGATATTTATTATGGCAATTTCTTTACTTATAAATTCACTGTCTTTGTGAAATCATTGAATATCCAAAATAAACATTTTCTTCAGATTACTTTTACTGTACTTGTCAATGAACTAATAGATCATGTAAAATTAAGCAATATGCAGTCGTATTTTCTGAAACTGAAGAGCTTATTTCGAATTCTGTACGAAAAGCAAGTTTCATGCTTATAGGCCAATGTTTATTTGCACGTTTCAAGAACGAGACTATGACATCCGCTATGATTTCTGCATATGGATTCAAGGACAAATAGAAGATCAGCGTGATTTTCAGACACGTTCTCTTTGGGGATGAATCCACGTTTACAACAAATGACCAAAAACCAAACATGTGGTACGGTATTATCAACGAAAAATTATTGGGTACCTTTTCTTTTCGCCGAAACCTAACTGGTGATATATATATATCGGATTTTTTGGACAATATAAGTTTACAAGAACGGTATAAATTTTGGTTTGTACATGATGGATGTCCCGCTCATTCTAATAGAAATGTTTCTGAATGGTTAAATAGGAAATTTGGTACTAAATGGTTAGGACGAAATACCGATCTACGGTGGCCTCCTCGTTCCCCACATCTTACCCCATTAGATTTTTTTGATGCGGATACTTAAAGCAAAACGTTTATAAGGATCGACCATTTAATAATGTTGAAGAACTTGAAAATTCGATTCGTTTCCATTGCAGAAATATTCCAGCAAATATCTTGCGATGTACTTTTAGTGAATTTTATGACCGGACAATTGGATGCAGTGAACGAGAAGGTGGGCACACAGAAACGCTTAGATAATTTTCATTCTTTTATGTACTTCCTTAAATGTTTTTTTACTTCATACTGATTTCTTATTTGTTGTTATAATAAACATTTTTGGTAAAACTAGTGGTATCGCATTCAATTAGATCTCGGTGCGTTTGATTTTTTGTTAATATTAATTTACGTTAATTCACTTTTAACCCTCATTTGTTTTATTCAAGGATTTCCAGTTTGTGAATTATGTGTACCGTTCTTTAATAAATATTTGAAATGAAAATTTTGCACTTCAAATGAAAGTTTTTTAATATGCATATTTTCTTCAGAAATGCTTCATCTTGTTAAAAAGAATATTGGCGAAATTTCCAAGTTGTGTTTAATATCGTTGCAACAAACCTGAAGTTTGTGATTCCCAAAAAAAATAAAAATCCAAGTTAATTTAACAAGTATACTTAAATTTGAACAGAGTTATGCGAATCTAATCTCATTTTGATTGAACTATGAAAGTGTTTATGATAATTATCAAAAAACATCAATTTTTCAAAAACTTGATTTTTTCCAAAAAATGTTTTTTTTCTCAGGAGGCTATGTTTTGGTATCCAGGCATAACTTTTGATGCTAAACAACTTTTCTTAATAACATTTTGCCGAACCTTTCGAAATAAGGGTACTTTACTCTTGCAAGATTTTAATATTTTTTGACCTACCCTGTATGCTGTTTGACTTGCAACCATTCTAAGTTCACTTTATATGATTATCGAGAATGCACCAACTTTTGACAATATTTTTATTTTGATTGTATAGTTAATAAAAAAAATTCTCATATGTTGCACACTTAAATGACCACACTGTATAGACTGGTTGGATGATATTAATGATAAGAATTTTTTTGGTAAGTAAAAATATGTATTACCTTTTTTTATTGTGTTTCCCTACAAAGCATTTACTATTGTGTATAAATATAACGAGCTACTGGGCCTTTGAGAATTGATAAATAGTCCTCCTATTTACCTAATGATGAATTAGATGCATTGTGAGCTTATACAACTCCGGGTTTAATCTAGCAGATTGTTTTATCACAAGGTATTGAACTAGAACTGCTAACTGAGATCGATATGCTTTTATTTACAAAGGGGTATTAGGGGAGGTATTTCTCAATGCTGTAATAGATATGGTAAAGCTAATAATAAATACATGGGAACATCTTTTAATCCACAATTACCTACGTCCTATCTAATGTATTTTGATGTCAATAACTTATATGGTGCAGCAATGAGTTTACCATTACCTCAAAAAAATGTTCAATGGAGTACTCCAAATATTTTTACGTCTGAGAACATTTTAAAGATTTCTGACGATAGGGACATTGGATATATATTTCAAATAGATATAGACTATCCTAAAGAACTGTTTGAATTACATAAGGATCTATCACTTTGTCCCGAACCTTTGCGTCCACCAAATTCAAAATCAAATTTTCCAAAACTACTAACTACATTTCTTAAAAAAGAAAACTACATAATTCATTATTGAAATTTAAAACAAGCTCTACAATTAGGCAATTTTGGCAATATTTTTATATTGATTGTATAGTTAATAAAAAAAATTCTCATATGTTGCACACTTAAATGACCACACTGTATAGACTGGTTGGATGATACTAATGATAATAAGATTTTTTTTGGTAAGTAAAAATATGTATTACCTTTTTTTATTGTGTTTCCCTATAAAGCATTTACTATTGTGTATAAATATAACGAGCTACTGGGCCTTTGAGAATTGATAAATTGTCCTCCCATTTACCTAATGATGAATTAGGTGCATTGTGAGCTTATACAACTCCGAGTTTAATCTACCAGATTGTTTTATCACAAGGTATTGAACTAGAACTACTAACTGAGGTCGATATGCTTTTATTTACAAAGGGGTATTAGAGGAGGTATTTCTCAACGCTGTAATAGATATGGTAAAGCTAATAATAAATACATGGGAACATCTTTTAATCCACAATTACCTACGTCCTATCTAATGTATTTTGATGTCAATAACTTATATGGTGCAGCAGTGAGTTTACCAATACCTCAAAAACATTTTTAATGGAGTACTCCAAATATTTTTACGTCTGAGAACATTTTAAAGATTTCTGACGATAGGGACATTGGATATATATTTCAAATAGATATAGACTATCCTAAAGAACTGTTTGAATTACATAAGGATCTATCACTTTCTCCCGAACCTTTACGTCCACCAAATTCAAAATCAAATTTTCCAAACCTACTAACTACATTTTTTAAAAAAGAAAACTACATAATTCATTATCGAAATTTAAAACAAGCTCTGCAATTAGGATTAAAATTTATATTAAAATTTAATCATGCTGGCTAAAAAAATATATTGATTTAAATGCAAGTTCAAGAAAAAAAAGTAAAAATGAATTTTAATAATTTTGTTTTTAATATATTAAGGAATGTATTTTTGGAAAAACCATAGAAAATGTACGCAAACATAAAGATTAAATTAGTATCAAGATGGAATGGTAGATATAGACCTAAAGCAAAATTTTTATATACAGATACTGATTCTTAAATATATCACTTTTTTGTTAATGATATCTACAAAGATATTAAAGAAGATATTAATGTATTTGATACATCAGGTTATTCTTATAAGAATATATATAACATACTATTAAAAAATAAAAAGGTTTTACGATTAATGAAAGATAAGCTTAATGGTACCATTATGTTAGAATTTATAGGTATCAAATCTAAAATGTGTTTCATCAAAGTATATAAAACAAACAGAATGAAAAATTAAAAAATCAGGGAAGAGATTCAACAGAAATCAATACTTTTATTTAAAATTATATTATTAAAACAGCAAAAGAAATTAATAGAACGGCGCTTAAAACCATTACTTTTGATGATTAGTATCAATGCATTTTTAGCAATATTAGTAATGATGTAAATCAAAAAACGATTGTATCAAAATTACATAAAGCTTATACAATTAATTAGAAAAAAACTGCTCTAAACCCTTACGATGATAAAAGAATCGTTAATAATAAACTTACACACATTCTCAAAGGAGATTTTCTTAAAAATATTCGTCTTTTCGATTTTTTTATTACTTTGTTGATAGCCTGTTTCAAAGCACCTATAAAAAATTGGAATAATATTGAAAAGATTACATATAAAATAACTAAATTTTTGTTTTTTTCTTATGTCTTCAAATTTAATTCTTTAAAAAAAATGTCTACCCCACAACCACAAATACAAACAATAGTACATAATAGTTGGGATCAAGATGAACAAACCTGCACAACCTATAATCCTGAACTATATGTCTCAACACATGAAGTATTGAGAATAAGACCAGTAGATGCCCCAAAAAGCGTCAAAAGGAACACCACTACCATCACCAAACCGTCAACATTAATGGAATCAACAAATGCACCAAAAGCACGTCGGTTAAAAAAATAAATTTGTTCAAATAAACCTATAATTATTATAATTATTCTAATTACTATAAATATATAAAATAACTAAATTCCTATGTTTTTTCAGATTAAATTTAAAAAATCTCACACAGAAGCTCAAAAACCTAAAAAATATAAACCTGAAGCAGCTGAATTTGACATATTCAGCGCAGAAGATTGTGTTATTGAACCATCGTCAAGAGCTATAGTTAATACAGATATTCAAATCAAATTATCAGAAGGATACTACGCTCAAGATTATAGCGGCAATATATTTGTTGTGTTATTTAATCATTCAAATATACCACTTATTATTTCAAAATGAAATAAAATAGCAGAAATTAAAAATAATGTAAATCGCACCTTCATATCAGTAAACCTTCATAAAATGAAACATTAAGGGGAAATAAGGGATTTGGATCTGACAATATTAAATAAAAAAAAGTAATAGTAAATAATTGTGTCGTCTTATTTATAACCTATACATATCGCACTATCTATAGAGTAATTTTGAAAAAATATATTTCTATAATAAAAAACAAAGTAAAAGCATTGATTTTTATTTGCTGCCGACAGATGGCACTGTCGTAATATCACATTTTTTGCCGAAATTAAGTAAATTCTACAAGTAAAATTAGGCCAAAATAAAGAAAAATAAAATCCCTATGTATTTACATGCATTAGACATTGGAAACAGGCCTAGAAATCATCTACTAGAGCTTCGAACCAAATCGAATAACATACGTAACCACACCTAATCTCGAAAATTCGATGGAAACATTCCACCCAATCATTTCAAAGCATTCAAGTCTTTCAGCCAATCAAATTCAACCACGCTACAATCGGATTGGTCTGATCGATTCCAGAACTTCTATAAATATAATAATTAATTAAAAATATTTCTAATCAAAATATTTTAATGAAATTTTGTACAAATGATCTCTAGTATATGCGCTTCACGCTCATATAAAAATCTTTACGAAAACACCTTTATTTCTACCTAAAATTAAACGATTAAAATTTTTCAAAATCTAAAAATTAAATATTTTACAAAACTTTTAACATCCCCAAAAAGGCCTTATCAAAACATACATTTTAGTAAAAGAATGATTCAAATCCGTTCAGTAATAACAGAGAAAATTAGCTTTAAAGGAAAAAATTCAAAAATTAGAGTTCGTTAAATTTTAATTTTTCAATTTCAATCTTGAATAAATTTTTTTCTAAACCAGACAGACAAGTGCCGTAAGGACTAGTCGAAAGAGACCCCTTAGGGCCACCTTGTGTCCAAATTTGACGAAGATATATCAAGAATTGACGAAATTATGAACAAAAGAAGATAGGCGTCGAAGATGCCACTCCTGAAAAAGGACGCTACGTCCGTAGCGCCTAAACGCGACGTCGGACGTAAAAAAGTCACTAGAGAAAAAAGATTCCCACTGATTTAATCTACAACATATTAAATTTTCAAGGAAATAGGAAAATTTTTGCGAACAAAATTTTTCAATTTTTTGGACTTAGCCAAAATTTTGGATAAATAAAAAATCAAAATAAAGATATCAACTTGGGACCTTCACAGGATGAAAGCCCACACAAAAAGAGACGTTTTATATAATAAAACATTTTTGGAAAAAACCACTAGGAAACCAGGAAATCAACGTTGGAAGTACTGCACCAGGACCTGGTGAACATTTCCAATATCTATAAAACAACTGATAGAAAAAATCTAATTTTTTACAGGAATAAATATTTAATAAAGAACTATCGTTTAACAAAGTTTTAAGGCTGTACGAATTTTTTATTTTCAAAAAGAAAAAAGTTGTAATAAAAATCTGAAACTTGGCTAGAGAATACGTATAAAGTGATACTATTCTAGGGAAAAATCCCAAACTGAGAAAATTCTCAAAAACAAAGATCCCACGGGACTTTAAAGTTTCCCGGGAGATGTTTCTTCAAGAAAATCATGTTCGAAAATGAACAGAAAATGCACCAGTTTCGTTCACGGGACTCCGCACACAATCAACAGGATTGGTCCAGAGCGTGCAAAAGGGAGTCGCCGTGACGTCAAACTTCGATTACTATAAATATAGACAGATTTTTGTTTCGAGAGCATTCGATCATTTCTTTACGACCAGTAACACGCGTCAATCTCGTGAGTGAAATAAGCCTATATTCATATACCCTCCTAAGCGTCGGAAGCAGTGTTAATTGTGCGTTTCTTTTTTGCCATTCTGAGTGATACAGCCGAAGCCTACGAGAGGAACCTTGCACTTTGTTCCCAACGTTGGATTGCGCCGGATCTTTGCTTGAAAGGTTCCATTGCACTAAGGTTCTTAGTAGAGCTCTGATTGTGAAGATCGTCCTCGGGTCTTAAATCTGGTTCTCTTGATTTATGGCCTAGTAGGAGGCATCTGGAAGAAATAATAACTGGCTGTCTAAATTGCGTGAGGAAAAACTAGTAAGTAGCTGTGCCTCTGGTCTCCTTCTCCTCTAAGCGTTCTCCAAGCTCAGTTTTTCTCCAGATCAAGTTTCCATTCTTAGCTCGAACCTTAGCCTAACTAGTGTTCAAGTGTTAAAGTTAAAACTCTGTAACTTCTGGCATAAATTATCACTCATTTTTTCAAAACGTAGACCTGTTTACCTTTGCTTATTTTGGGAAAATTTGAATTTGCTTTTTCACTCTAATTTTTAACGAATTGCTCACTGATAAAAATTTTTTGATAACTTATAATTTTTTGACTTACCGATTTTTGACTGCAAACTTTTACTATCTTGTAACATTGTATATTTTATTTGATTTGTATTTTATGATCTACCCTTAATCGGGCGAATCATATTTTTTGAAAAAAAAAAAATTACTGATTGTGACAAACCTGATTTTGATATTCTCTTGTAACTAAACTTAATTGTTTAAACAAATTGTAAATAATAAATTACTTGATCTTGTATTAGGTAAGATAGGATCCTAGCATTAAGTACGCTTGGTGAATCCGATCTTTTTAAAACTTAACGATTCCTCCAGAGACATAGCACGTCACACTATGGTTCAAGCAGAAACATTTGCGCGAATTAATACCAAAATTCTAATGAATTATTTTTATTCTAAACAGACCTCAAATTTGTTTATATAAGTATATGTGGAATTTGAATATACATAAAAATAGTATTAAATGAAAGAGATAAGGGGCTGTATGTTTATTTCAAACCGTCGAATTCGGTATTTGCTTCCTATCATTTAAAAGTAACATACATGTTTTGGTTTGGTTTTCGGCTACACTGTTTTCTTTTTGATTGAATAGCTTCCTAGTTTTTTACTTATATATTTCTAATTATGGCTAGCAGTATAACAGGTAAGTTTATTTTATTAAACCAACAGAAAATAGTTATTTAAAAAATTATAAATGTATAAATAGAATACCACATATTTTAGTATGCAAAAAAAGGCATATGTCTGCACGCAATTTCATCCCCGTGCATTTGTAGCATGCTAAATAAACTTTAAAATTATACATAATTTAAGTGCCCCTCGCGTGCCCTTTATCCTTAATTTTTTTATTTTAGGATCAACTCCTCTTCGAACTATAGATATTTATGAAAGATGGAAAACTGTAAGGCATTTAAGTCGCAAAAATAAGCTAGGCAATATTTGTGATTATTTGCGCGATAGTGGAAATCGGTTTGAGCAAAAGAAAGTCTTAAACATTATTAAGAACCTTGAGAGACGCTGGAATTTATGTCGCAGAGATCAGGAAAAATTTAAATCCAGAAATCAAACCTGGCTTCACTCAGTGCCAGTCCTTTTAGTTGAAAAAACCAGTGAGTCAAAGGGAAAGGGAAGGCCATCAAAAAATTTTCAGGACTGTGGTACAAGGGCTAAGCAGAAGAAAATTAAAAAAATTCTTTCTTCAACTTCTGGTGATGAACTTTTATTCGCTACCCAAATGAGTTTACGAAAACAAGGTAGAAGAGTAGCGGCTAATATTATTGAAGATGTTGCCAAGGCAAGCTCGTCATCTACCATGGAAAGATACAAAAAAGTCTATAAAAACGTGGAAACGCCAAAAGTCGTGCCGATGACACCGGAGGAAGCCCTAGGTTTAATTATTAATACGAAAAGCAGTAAGAGACATATTTGCAATACAGAGAATCAGCAAAAATGTGCAACGCTAATATTTATCCTTCCTGGCATAAGATTTTGAAGGCTAAGCTCTCGTGTTACCCGGATCCAAGAGCACTAAAAATTTCTCCGACTGAAGTCGAAGTGAGGTTGCAGGATTTGCTTCACCTTACTGCAAAGAGAAAATGTCAGATGCAAGAAGAAGTTTTGAGATCTGTTTCCAGTAATAAATTTGTGCTTTTTTGCAAATGGGGAATAGACGGTAGTTCTGGCCAAAGTAACTATACGCAGATAATTAAAAAGGGATCAGATGATTCTTCAGTAATTATAATTTCATTAGTACCTCTTCAGCTACAGAATGCACAAGATAGAAGAAAGATATTGTGGAAAAACCCGGTTCCATCATCTACACGGTTTTGCAGAGCAATCAAATTTATATTTGCAAAGGAAACTCCAGAACTTACAGTGAAAGAGACAAAAAATATACAGGAACAACTTAGTAAAATAGATAATTTTATTTTTGAACAAAAAACAATTTCCTTTCAATTATTTTTGACAATGATCGATGGCAAAGTATGTAATACTTTAACAAGCACTAAATCAAGTCAAACTTGTTATATTTGTTATGCTACACCAAAAGAAATGAATGTTCTAAATTTTGATAAGAAGATTATTAATAAAGAAAGCTTAAGTTTTGGACTCTCGACTCTTCACGCCTGGATTCGGTTGTTTGAATGTTGCCTGCATATTGGTTATCGAATCGAAATAAAGGTCTATCGGGCTATGGGGGATAACAAAGAAAAAGTAAAAATTAGGAAACATCAGATAGTTGATGCATTTAAAAAGGAATTAGGAATTTTAGTAGATCAGCCAAAACCTGGTTATGGATCTACTAATACTGGAAATACTGCTAGAACTTTTTTCAGAAACTTTCAAAAGTCGTCACAAATAACCGGAGTTAGCGAAGAACTAATTAGGCGATTTTACGTAATTCTTCAGGCAATTTCATCTGGTTTTGAAATTCAATAAATATCAGCAATATACTATGGATACCGCTAAACTTTATGTATCTTTGTATTCATGGTATTTTATGCCGCCAAGTGTTCATAAAATACTGATTCATGGAGCAGACATTTCAGCAAATGCCATACTTCCTATTGGTCAGCTAGGTGAGGAAGCACAAGAAGCAAAGAACAAAGATTTTAAATTTATTAGGGAACATGGAACACGAAAACATTCTGCTGAAAGTACCAATCAGGATTTATTTAATTACTTTTTGCTTTCATCTGATCCAATTATTTCAACACTATCTTTAAAAGAGAAAAATAATAGCAAACTTAAATTTGATAAAGAAGCGCTTAACTTAATTAAAAGTTGCAATGTTGATGTGCCTTCTGCTACATCTGATTCAGAAAGTGAATAAAAAGCATTAGAGTGTCTTTCAAAAGTAAACAACTTTGTTTTTTCAAAAACTAGGTACCTACTTCAAATAAAAAATTGATATGTGGTGGATTAACCCAATATAAATGTATTATTGTTTTTGTAATCTTTCACTAGAAAATATATGTTGTATTTTTTTATTAAAGAATATTGTAAAATATATTTTCCAAATTGTTTGGTATTTCAAAAACTGTTTTTTTCTTTTTTGTGCATTTTCCTATTCAATTCGTATTAGTTATCATTACTGAACTTTTGAAAATACGTAATTTTTAATAGGTTTCTTGGAATATTTTTTTCATATATATTAAAATAAATAATTTCTTTTCTTTTTTACAAACAGATTTATTTTAACTTCTATTTATTATTTCAATATAAATTTTTGAAAATTATTCCTCTACATTTCGTCTCGGTATTCTTTCCTGTGGTCCTTGGTTAAGGATCCCAACTGCTTGTCCTGAATCCGCGATATCTTCAAGGAATCTTGTAATTTCTTGATGTATCTGCTCCCTGTTCATTTCATCCGTAAGTGCATTTCGCCCAAAAATAAGGTATGCTAAGGAGTCCAGACTTAACCGTTGTAAAGCGGGCCTAAAATGAACATCGAAAAGGCTCATCATGTGCTCTCTTACAGTTTCTCTATCCATAGTATACGTCTTTTAAATACGCTATATTTAAATAAAGTGAAACTGTTTTGACGGTTATTATTATTCTATACCTACCTGCAGTATTGCAAAAAAACTGTACCCATGTTTTTGTGCCAGTGGATATTAAAAAAAATGTAAGCCAACAACTATTTAGGTTCCAAAAAGTGATGCTCAGGTTTTCAAATTTGCAGCAAATATTTTACGCTAAAGCGGTCGTATGCCAAATGCGAATCTCTCTTAAGTGTAAGGATTGTTTATTCTCCTATCAACCATCTTGACTATTTTTGATTTGATTTGATATATATATATTCGTGATTTTTGTATATATTATATAAGCCCAAATAAATTTTATTCGCGCTAAAGCGGTCGTAACATGTTTCTATACATCATTTTGAACCACAGTGCGTCAGTTTTTTTTTTCAAAAAAAAGTTTGTTGAAGTTTAGTTTAATTTTTATATAAAAAATAAGAAGTTGCCCTCAATCTCTCTTAAGTGTACTTTGCAAATAATCGTCCGAGTGTAATAACGGTAAACATTTTGCAAAGGATTGTTTATTCATCTTTTTAAAGTTTAAAGGAACATTTTAAAAATATGGATATTTTACGGTAGAAGTTTTACATGCCACATCGTGTTAAAACTAAATTAACAGTTATAAAAAACCAAGCAAAATGCATTTGATCTTGACTATTTTTGATTTGATTTTGATATATATATATTCGTGATTTTTGTATATATAAAAATATATAAGCAATATATAAAATATAAAATAAATACAAAAATAAATATAAAAATATATTAAGTGCAATATCTAAAAAATATCGACTTCATTGTATATGGCAAATAACAAAAACTTTAACTGAATGTTTTATTACCAATATCAAAAAAACGTTAATAAAATAATAATTTTAATACGTAGTGGGCTTTTCTAAAACATTATCTGTTACATATTGTTTAGTTTTTATTTTTAAATATTAAAAATATTACTAAATAAAGCAATATTTGACAAGACACCTTGTATTCTATCTTAATTTTATATGCGTCATATAGCTATTAGTTAATAATAAGTTTAAAGCAATGATTCATGCATTTTGACATCAATTGTGTTTTTAAGTTACACAAAACATTACATTTTTATTAAAAACTGAAGCCATTTTAGTAACCCGCATCTTGTTTACATTTTTTTTGCAAAACATTTTGTTACCTATCCTAAAAAAGTATTATATGAAATTTAAAAAACGTTAAAACAATTGAATAATTATGTCGTACTACATGGCCGATTTACCACACTGTGCGGCGTGACCCGAGTGGACTATTAGATAGGGACTTTTGGCAAGCTTGAAAAGAATATCTTTTTGAGTTTTGATTTTCAACTTTTTAATTTTGAAAATATCATTTTTGATTTTATTTTTTAAAATAGCTTTGCCAGCTTTTAAATAAGATTAAGATTTTATCTGATTTTGACTTTATTAATAATAATAAATAAAACTTATTTTTTAGTGTAAATAAAAAAGATATTCACTTAGTTAGTTCGACTAGGTTAAGATAGATTGTATTTTGATTCCAAAGTTGTAACTAAAAGACTTTACTTAGCAGTCACAGTGTTGATTCTCGATTTTTATAAACAAAAATAACAGATACGAGAGATTTGTTATTCTCTTTTGATTTTGTCTTGATTACCGAAAGTGAGCAAAAAGACAGTTCTAGTAATTGTGGTCAATTACTAGTTGTTTGGCAAAAGACTGTTGAGCGAACTTTGTGTAAATCTCAACATTGACTAACAATAAACAATAAACTATAAACAATAAACTTATACGTCAAAGTACCTACACGAACACTAATAGTGACAGTGAGTAGTGCTTTCTTTGAACGTTTCGACTTAAAATCGAAAGGTGGAATATTTAGTGGTGTAAGGACTTAGCAAAGCCTACACACGGCCCAAGCCATAGTTGTTAGGATTTTTATAAGTAAATAAATCCATAAGATTTTTGTAATAAATTTAGACTTAGGGATAGGACTCCGCTCGGGTTACGTTACTTTAGTTTTAAGTGACTTTCCCCCGACTGACTCCCGTTGCTCCCTAATTTGTTTGTTCGGCAAGTCCGAACTTTGAAATCTTTAAATTAAATTTTTTATTACTGACTACCAATGGCTACTCCAACTTCTGGTGTAGTTCCCAAGGGTGGTAGATCAGTTGTCCATTCGCCCAGCAACACCGTCCCCCTTCTTGAGCATTCGCTCAATCTCTTTCCTGGCGAGGGGAACGAACATCCAAAAATTCCCCGGGTGAGTGGTGGGTGCCTGACAAGCTTGTCAATTCCAGCCCCTGTTTACATACAAAACCATGACAATTCATATAGGACTTACTTAATTGATACTTTCGCCGGAGCTACTTGTATGGAGAATGCCTCCATGGAAGTACCCCGGGAGAGAGAATATCATCACGATCCCTCATTAATAAATCATAAATTCTATTCAGAAAATGAATTAAATAAAAATATCATCACAAATGAAACTCTGTTGCTCGATAGTAGCCGCAAGCGCGAATCTCTGCAAACTCTTTACGCAGATAGTTCGTTGGAAATTAGACAACCTTTCCATTTGTGAAGGCGGCGACTTGACAAATTACAGAAAACAACAGGACCGCAGGTCCGTACATAAAACAAAAACTACAGGACACAGGGAAGGGAGTTTGTATTCCTTGTTCACAAAGGAGGAAATGGAGCACAGCGTCCCCGCAGGGGAAAGACGAGATGAGAAGGCTGTGGCTCCACCCACAATTCGAACAAATTCGAACGCCCAGTAGAACATGGCATCCCTGATGGGGAAACCTATCAAGGATCAGCTATGTTCGGGAAAAATATAAAAAAATTTGTGAATACGACTCCTCCCATACGAGAACAGCACCACCCTCAAAAATAAAGTAATACGTGCATAAGGTAAATGAAAATCTTTAGAGTCATTCCAACAGAGTCTATGTAAATTTTCAGTTGTCCAAATTATGTGTTTTTGAATATCTTGACGCAGCCAACTTAATGGTGTAGGTAAATTTATAAAGCGGTGAAATATTTTTCCATTTTTGATATTTATTATGGCAATTTTTTTACTTATAAATTAACTGTCTTTGTACTGAAATCCCTGAATATCCAAAATAAACATTTTTTTTCTTTCTTCAGATTACTTTTACTGTACTTGTCAATGGATTATATTTGACTAACAGATCATGTAAAATTCAACAATATGCAGTAGTATTTTCTGGAACTGAAGAGCTTGTTTCGAATTCTATACGAATGTCAAGAGCACGACTCTTTAGAATATCTTCGCTTTGTCGTAAACAATCTACAACTGCAAGCGGTGCGTGGTTCTTAAATCTTATTGGATGGATACATGGATTACCCTTCTTTGTATAGTTATAAGATTTTTAAAATTGAACAAACATTTCGTAGAGTATTGCAAATTTGTTATTGTTAAAATGAACATTTAAATTATCATATGGAAATACTTCAGAATTTAAATAAACCTTGCGATTTGTTAAATGACAGTGTTGGAAATTACTCATATTTTGTCTATATTGTTTTTTACATTCGTTTGAAAACCCATAATTACAAAGCGTGGTTTTCAAGTTGATTTGATGACTTGACGGCACAAGTATGATTTTTGATTTGTTGCAGTTGCGGATATTCATGAAGTTCCCATTCTGTAAATGTAATAGTTAAATCTCTATTGCTTTCAAATTGTTGAAGAAGGCGCAATTTTTATGCAGTTTAAAAACTTTTAAGAATTTTTTTTCATCATTAGGTAAATAGTAGGACAATTTATCGATACTCAAAGGCATAAATCTGTAAGAATCTAAAAATCTAAAATAAATAATAGTATTTTTTATATACATTTTGATTTATTTTTTGATAATTATTAATTAATTTTTGATAATTATAATTTATTTAAATATTTTATTTAAAATAAATAATCTTTTTTTTAATTATCAATTACTGTAAAAACCCAAACAATCGCTTCACATCTTGTTACAATTTTTACATATATAATTCACCAATGTAGCGATATTTTATATGCTACAGTTATTTCACATTTCAAATTTGTTCTGTCGTTGTAATGAATCAACTTTTTCAGTAAGTTTTTTGATTATCTTATATTATTAAAAAAAAAAGATTTAACTATTAGTTTTTTTTTTATTTTTTTTTACCTAGTTCAAAAACCAAAAAGAACATTTTAGTAATTTGGTATATTTATCCTTTCCTTATATATTTTATTTCTGTGTTCTATGTAAGAATTTTTTCTAAAACACTTTTACATTCTTTAATTTTTCTTTCAAAACGAAGTCTGTTAAGATAATATTTCTGATAGTCATTTTTTCGAGCTTCTCTGTACGCAAATTCCCATTTAATTATGTAATAGTATGTTGATTTTCTGCTAGAGTTTCTGACTTTCTTTTATCTAATAGTATATTAATATTTATAATAATCCTTCAATTGTTACTGTTTTTTTTTATTCATAGTGTAAATACTGAAGAAGTGGCATTTGGATTATTTGTGTCACTTGTAACTCCTGCTTTTATATCAAAAAATATATGAAACACATTCTAATTATAAAAACTGCTATTAAAATTAATGTAAATGTAAATAATTTTATTGTTTTGCTTAAAAGTAGGAGAGACTTGGTGTTTTTTCATTATTCAATTCAAACATTCAGAAAAAAACTAATTTATTTCTAAAGTTAATTACAAAAAAAAAGTCTAGCAGTGAATTTCCAAATCTGGTTCATAATTTTAGCTCACCGCTTCAACCAAAAAAAGTAAAAAGTTTTAAAATACATTTATATGATAAGGACGAATTAGAAATAGTTAAAAATAAACTTTATAAGGCAACCAAATATTAGAACAAACTATATAGATTGTTTGGATGATACTAATGATAATAAGAATTTTGGTAAGAAAAAAATATTTATTTACTTTTTTTACTGTTTACATTTACTATTGTGTATAAATATAACGAGCTACTGCGTCTTTGAGAATTAATAAATTGTCCTCCTATTTACCTAATGATGAATTAGATGCATTGTAGCCTTATACAACTCCGGGTTTAACCTACCAAATTGTTTTATCACAAGGTATTGAACTAGAACTACTAACTGACATCGATATGCTTTTATGTATCGAAAGAGCTATTAGAGGAGGTATTTCTCAATGCTGGAGTAGATATGGTAAAGCTAATAATAAATATATGGGAACATCTTTTAATCTACCATTACCTAAATCCTATCTAACGTATTTTGATGTTAATAACTTATATGGTGCAGCAATGAGTTTACCATTACCGCAAAAAAAATTTCAATGGTCTACTCTAAATATTTTTACGCCTGAGAACATTTTAAAGACTTCTGACGATAGTAACATTGGATATATATTTGAAATAGATATAGAGTATCGTAAAAAACTGTTTGAATTACATAAGGATGTAACACATTGTCCCGAACCTTTACGTCCACCAAATTCAAAATCAAATCTTCCAAAACTACTAACTACATTTTTTAAACAAGAAAACTATATAATTCATTATCAATTTTCTACAATTAGGATTAAAAATAATAAAAATTCATAAAGTATTAATATTTAATCAGTCATGCTGGCTAAAAAAATATATAGATTTAAACACAATTTTAAAAGAAAAGAAAGTAAAAACGAATTTTAATAAACATTTTTAAAATTATTAAGTAATGCATTTTTTGGAAAAACCATAGAAAATGTACGGAAAAATAAAGATATTAAATTAGTATCAAGATGGAATGATAGATACTGAGCAAGTTTTTATAATTTACAACCAAATTTTCATAGTTGTACTCGTATTTCTGAGGACTTAATTCTGATCGAAATGTCACGATTAGAAGTTAAAACGTAAACTCCGTTCTAATGAGTCACGCTATAAAGATTTACATTACATAAATGCAATTTAAAAGAGTTTACGCTTACGACCCATAGGCTAGCTTGTACGGTGGTTTTAGCTTGGAGGAGTTCACAGTTTTCAATCCCTTTCAAGAGTGTAGGAAGGAGGAAGGTACAAAAAATATAATGGGGGCGCCAATACAGGTTAAGAAAAGAATCTATCTTTCTTCCTTCTTACATCCATTACTTGTGTGTTCGTAAAACCAAAACAAAGAATAAAACAAAATATAAATTAAAGTTTCCTTTTGCTTAAAAAAAAACTGGAAAATGAATGTCTTTATATCAAATATTTAAAAGAATCGGTTACTTAAATTGTAAATTACGATTAGAAATATAAAAAAATTTAAAATATATAGACATAAATTTTACTTGTATTTCTCACTAGATAGCAGGTAGGCGAGATTTTGCCTTTACCCTTGGGTCTGGTTGTTGGGCTGCACGCTAGAGGCAGACATCAAAAACCTCTTCAGGGTAAAAAAGCGCGCGTCTTGTTTGTATCACCCTTCGGCAAGTTGATTACTGCTGCAGTTTTTTGGTGTTTCAAAGAAAAAAACTTTAAAGCCGGATCCACAAACTACGTAGATGCAAAAGGCATTGATTATTTTATCAAAATTTCTTGATAAAAAAAATGAAAATGAAAGTTCTAGATTCACATTCAAAGTTTAGACTTAAACCTTAAGGTGAAATATAGATAAAAGTATATTTCCAAATGTGAATCAATGTGAACTCAAATTCAAAGGTGTGAACTAAAATGGCCGTTCAGCTGTAAAAAAAGAGAAAAATCCATTGTAGCCAAAATTGTAAAATGTTATTAAAATTGCAAAATTAAAAGAATTAAAATGAATAAACCTTGCCAAAATAAATAAATTAAAATAGTTAATTACCTGGCTGTTATTTGATCACTGCTTAAGACAAAAATTTAAACTTTTAAACAGGATCAGCTGTCTAAGTGACTTTTCACGGCCACAGTCACAATTTAATAGGCTGAGCTGATTCCAAAACGATTTACAGCAAGAGTTTTACCAAAAAAAGGGTATTTAAAAAAGGTAAGAATTTAACAAAAAAATTAACATGTTAGAAGTGCTCTAGCAAAACTTGATCTTAACGTTCTTATATTTTGTCTCTTTCCCCCTTATTAATTGACAAAAATAAAAAATCTTTAAAAAGATAGATCATCTATCATCAGCAATTTTAATATCTATTTTTTAAATATTTATTTTGAACCCTGTTGAATAGTTTATAAGTTAAATATTTTTGAAACTCTCCTTAAATAATTTCATAAGCCTCGCCCTTAATAATTACAACTTTTAAAATTTGGATATTTAATAGGAAACACCTCGACTGTAGTCGGGCGGATTAGTTGGACCTTTAGACATAAATAAAACAAGCAAAAGTAAGATAATGGTAAAACCTGTCTCGTTGCACTCGCCGCAGTAAAACGTCAAACTTCTTCAGTTGTCACTTAAACTTAACCCAATTTGTAAAACGAAAATAAACAATAATCATTTTAAAATATTTCCCATTTTACTTAGTTTTACCGGGCTACAATGGATATATGTGGAAATACCTGGTTTGGTTTGTAACAAAACAGCTCAAACCCAACTATATTGTTTATAATAGATGTTTTAAATAAAATATATTAAGGTAAGATAATGGGAAAATCATGTGTTAATAAACTGAATATTGGTATATGTAAATATGTAAAAATATGGTCGTTTTATAAGGTAAGTATAAAAAAACTTCAAACAACCAGACCCTCAGCATCTGTAGAATTAAATTAAACACATGTATATAATACACCAAGTTGTCATTTGTTTACAAAATTAAGTAATTACTATCAATAATAACGAATAATTAGGGACTTAGGAAATCAAGGAAAAGATTCAAAAGAAATCAATACTTTTATTTAAAATTATAACATTAAAAAAGGAAAAGGAATTAATAGAACGGCGCTTAAAACAATTACTTTTGATGACTATTATCAATGCATTTTTAGCAATATTAGTAATGATGTAAATCAAAAAACGATTGTATCAAAATTACATAAAATTTATACAATTAATCAGAAAAAACTGCTCTAAACATTTACGATGATAAAAGAATCACTAATAATAAACTTACACACACTTTCAAAGGAGATTTTCTTAAAAATATTTGTCTTCGTTTTTTTATTAATTTGTTGATTGCCTGTTTCAAAGCACCTATAAAAATTTGGAATAATATTGAAAAAAAGGTAACTTTTTTGTTTTTTTCTTATGTCTTCAAATTTAATTCTTTAAAAAAAATGTCTACCCCACAACCACAAATATAAACAATAGTAGATGATAGTTGGGAACAAGATGAACAATCCTGAACAACCTAAAATCGTGAACTATATGTCTCAACACATGAAGTATCGAGAATGGGACCAGTAGAGGCCCCAAAAAGAGTCAAAAGAAAATTTCGAGAAGAAGAAAGGTTGAGACACGGGAAATTTGCACAAGAAAAAAGTTATAAAACTACCATCACCAAATCCTCAACATTAACTGAATCAACAAATGCACCAAAGGCACGTAAAACATATGTATTTTAATTTTTAAAAAAATTAATTTGTTCAAATAAACCTATAATTATTATAAATACATAAAAAAACTAAATTCCTATGTTTTTATTTTAGATTAAATTTAAAAAATCTCACACAGAAGCTCAAAAACCTAAAAACTACACACTTGAAGCAGCTGAATTTTCATATTCAGCGTAGAAGATTGTGTTATTGAACCATCGCCAAGAGCTAAAGTTAATACAAAAATTCTAATCAAATTACCACAAGGATACTACGCTCAAATACATTCCAGATGACTAAGCTATGTTTGGAATCGAAGTTGGAGCCGGCATCATTGATTAAGATTATAAAGGCAGTATATTAGTTGTATTATTTAATCATTCAAATATACCATTTATTATTTCAAAAGGAAGTAAAATAGCACAAATAAAAAGAAATGTAAATTGCATTTTCATATCAGATGAAATGAAACGTTAAGGGGAAATAAGGGATTTATATCTGACAATATTAAATAAAAAAAAGTAATACTAAATAATTAGGCGATCTAAAACACGTGACCTGTCAAATCAAATATGGCCGGCTTAGGACATACATTTGCCAGCTGATGTTTATTTTCTTATGAAAGTTCAGGGTTATAACAGCAGTTGTGTCTCGATATTATTACTTAATTTATATATTTTAAAGTGATTTAGTTATTAAGTGGTTTAAGAAAGGCCACTAATATATTCATAGGTACCTGTTTATGATTTGGAATGTTTTACGGCCTAGAAAGGTCGATTGCGTTTAGCTACCTGGCTACCTGTACCTGGTCATGAAATTAGTTGATATTGGGAGCAAGCAGATGTACTTTTAGTTTAGTTCGTGTTAATTAAGAAGAGTGATAAGTGCACATTTAAAAGACTTTCTTAGTGACCTAGTAGATAAAGTGATAAAAAATTAACATGGATTTACCACAGTCTGAAAAGAGTGACTACCTTGTCCAGCTAGAGAGTGAAAAACCTGACGTTGCTCAAAGGTATAAGAACAAGATTCGTCTTATAAATTCCATTGATCCTTTTAAAATCATGGATGAAGACCTTGATAAAGACTTTGCATCCCTACCAGCTGTTCAAGCCTTTGATGTAATGACGTATTTAGTGCTAACTCATAGTTTTTACACAAAAGAGCAAATGAAAGCTTATAAAAGTCTCAGTGGCTACAAGTATTTTGAGGCTGGTTTTGTTCATCTGCGTGGCATGAAAAAGGTCAATGAGCTTTCCGTTATACTTGCAAAGGTTCGACATAGTCAGCGTGCTAGGGAACCCCCTCTAAATGTGTGGGTCCTGACACAAGATAATGGAAGTATTAACACTGGCCACTGTACTTGTATGGCTGGTTTATCTGAAGTCTGTAGCCATGTTGCTGCTGTTCTATATGCAACAGAATATATTTACAACTCGCTTACTTCTACTTCATCGACTGATATGTTAGCTCAGTGGGTTGCTCCTTCTACAAAAGATGTACCCATTGTAAGATTATGTGACCTTAAGCTCAAAACAAAAAAAGCTAAAACAGTTGTCTCAGACTCTTCAAGTTTATTTAGTCCGATACCTGCCATTGAAGGCGAAGAACTTATTGAACTGTTGACAGCTTGTGAAAATGTTGGCGACGAAACAGCTCTTGCAAGAGTTATTGAACCTTTTGCATCAAGAATAGGATCAAGTATTTGTCAACCAAAACTTAAAGTGATTTATAATATTTACCAGGAGTATTATGAGTCACTCTCTTATCAGCAGTTGTGCTCAATTGGAGAGAAAATTGACCAGTCATTATCTTTTGATGATTGCCAAAAGATTTGTAAAGCCACAGTTAAGCAAACTCATTCCGAAGAATGGTTTAGGCAAAGAACTGGACGCATCACTGGTTCAAATTTTAAAAGAGCATGCAGGACATCACTTTCAAAACCATCTCTGTCATTAATTAAGAGTGTTTGTTATCCTCTAAAGTTTCTGTTCAAAACCAAAGCAACTCAGTGGGGAACAAACAATGAAAAGCTTGCTCTTCAAAATTATTTATCGTCAAATACACTTGAACACGTAAATTTAAAACTTGAAAATTGTGGTTTATTACTCAATCCAGCCTTCCCATCGTTTGGAGCTACCCCAGATAGTTTAGTGTCATGCGATTGTTGTGGAGAAGGTTCCCATGTCAAGTGCCCATATGTTCTTAAAAATATGGAATGGTCAAAATACATAAACTCTAAGAACTCGTGTCTAATATATGATGGTGATGACTTTGCTTTAAACCGAGATCATTCGTATTATTATCAAGTTCAGATACAGTTGAAACTATCTGGTCTAAAGTACTGTGATTTTATAGTTTGGCTCCAAAGAAATTCTTCCAAAAAAGAATATATTTGGATAAAGATTTTTGGAGTGTCGAATTTCCAAAAGCCCTGGATTTTCATAAAAACATAATTATTCCTGAACTCCTGGGAAAATATTTTACGCTAGGAAGGCACATGGCACAGACTTGGTGTACATGTAATCAACTCGAAGAAGATCGTCCAATGATCCAATGTGAAAACGATAATTGTAGTATCCAGTGGTTTCATTTAGGATGTGTTGGTCTCTCAGAGGTTCCAGAAACTTTGTGGACATGCGTTCAATGCAGTGAAGAAGTTCCTGGAACTTTATCAGCTGCCGTATAGATTGTATATTAAAAAATATTTGACCATAAAATTTTTGTTTGGTTCTAATTTTAGTGTGTATATATTTTTTTATCAGTTCTCTGACGTTTCTGCATGTATCTTGACATATTTTTAAAACTTTGTATTATATTTTAATTATTGTAAATGTTATACTATTTGAAAGGATAAAAAAAAGCAAACCATAATTTTATTGCCACTTTTCTGCTCTGTAAGTTGGTCTAATCAGATTTTGAATACGATGTTTCGTCTTTCGAGACCCACCATTCACTTTATTTTTTAAAATATGGATTTTTTATTTCATTTTTGGAAAGCTTTCAACTTCCCTAAACCAACAATGTACCACACTTATAAAGTAATTTATTTTTTCATTATGACTTCAGTTAATTATTGTTTTCCATCTCTACCTTATTGCTAAAGTTTAGGGGGTCGATCGCTTTAAAGAATGAAATAAAAGATCAAGGGCTTTATTTAAAAAAATTAAATTGCTATTGTGATGTCTTGTAGAGCAGAAAAAGTTGCATTAAAAATATTATTTTGGTTTTTTAAAATCTTTTTAAATAAAGTCAGTTCTTTTTTCTAATTTAACCTACACCATATTTCTTCTGATTTTTAATTTTTAGTTAGTCTTTGTAATTAGCTCTAAGTTTCTTGTATATGATGCTAAATCATTCAATTGTCATGTTTACTATGTGATGTAAAATTTTTTGATGAAAGTTTTGACGAGATCCATGTAGAATGTATTCTTATCCTGGACGTGTATGTTTATTTTCATTTGTATTTTTATGTATTGACAAAGATTTTCTATTATACGAACCTTATTGTACGTCAAAATGTTTTTTTTTCAAATATGCTTTGCGACTAATGTAATGCCATTTTTGGATTTATTATAAAACCATTTTGTTTTGGGTATGGTAACTCTATTTTTTAATCTTTTTTATTTCTAGATAAGTATGCAATGTATTATGGTTTTGGTTTATATTATATCGTAGATTACTTGAACTTTTGTCCAATTATTGTATTATGTGTACTTTTTAATTTAATAAATAAAAGTTTTATCATTATTATATATATTTTTTAATAAAAATAAAATGTATTTTTTAATTGATTTTTTTTCTTTTAATCCCCTTAGTTAAAGAAGTAGACTACGCAAATAGCATAAAAAATATGAAAAAAAAATTGTGGAAATTCTATAATAGAAGTGCATTGAAAAATAAGACGTTTCTCAATAGTTTATAATTCTTAAATATTTAAAGAGAGTTCTTTAAACTATTTTAATCTTTTTTCAAGTACCTACATAATAGGTTAGTTAGTTTATGCTTTATGTGTTAAAAATTTAAATTTTTTAAATAAAAATTAAAGTACAAATTTATTTTAACAAAATCTTTTGGCTTTTTCACGTGTTATGTGATTTAAAAGAAATAAAACTCGTAAAAGTTAATCATATACAGTTATTTTTATTAAAGTAGGTTTTTTACAAATTAACTATTGGGGGATTTAAATTGATCAGGGCACAACACACTACCATCACTTTATCTAGGATTGGGTCATCATCTCCAACACACAAAAAAGTTATTGGCATTTCATCTGCTAATATACGAAATTTTTGTCTAATGTAGCCAATCACTCTTTCCACATGTATTCTCACGTGAGCAATTGCTCTGGTCTCTTCAATTTCATAAGGATGCAGTTGGTTCTGTCCTTTTGTGAAAGCGGGGGTCTTTATATTGGCATTTAGCAAATTGACATAATCTTTTACAAGGAATCCTCTGTCAGCCAGAATCAAGTCACCTAAAAAGTAAAACAATATTTAGTTTGTTTAGAAGTAAAAAAAACTATCTATTGCTAACTTATACAAGTAGAGCGATGCTTTACGAGAGTCAAAATATTAGATAGCTACTAGAAAAATAACAATATAGTAGGTACTAAAAACACACTATCCCGAGCACAGTTCTGTTAATGACTATTTATACCTGTTAATAGAAATTCAGAACTATGCCTTCGAAGGACAAAAATGATTTTGCTCAATTATCGATTGCATTCTGCAACTTAAAATTAGAAGGTTCTTGCAAATTTATTTATATATTTTTATTTTCATACATAATACCACAAGAGAAAAAAATTTCGACTGATTTTGCGAATAACATTTTTGACAAAATAACAAGCCGCCAGGCCATTGATTACATCAAAAATTTCTTGAGCGAAATTACCAAAAGGCAACAAATTTGAACCAGAATGATTTTGCCTACAGAATTTTTTCTCGAGTGGTATTTGGCATGACTATTTTTACGAGAGTAGAAATTAACAACTTCAATCAAATTCATTCAACAGCTCTTTCTTTTGCAAGGGAAGCTGATAAGTTGCCTTTTATTCCATTTATCTACTTATTTCGATGTATTTTTTTTTGGTATTTATAAATCTTTATTTTGGAATAATAAATGTGTTTATTATTATTATTAAAAGAAACAGAATAAAGATTAATACGCGTGTTAAAAAAAATGTCTTGGCAATACCATGTCTATGATGTTGGTTTTGTCAAAGTAGAAATATTTTAAGGGACTACAGATTTTATTGCTGGTGTAATACACTCTAGTGAAATAATCATAAAAAACATTGTAGGTATAAGTCAAGGTAAACAATAAACATAAAGCAATAAGCAAATACAATGATGTTCATATTACCTGAACCAATTTTGTCCAAAAATTTTGAATTCATCGTTACATGCTTGTCGGAGGCACGTCCACCCCAAGCTTCACTAATAAAACAAATAGTTCCTTGTGGTGTTATTCCTATCAAATATTTGAGGGTGTACGAATGTTTATAATTTGACCAACATTGTGCTGCCTTTTGTAGATTGCTTGGTTTTTCAATATACAACTCAAAACAGTCAATAATGACTGTCACTTTTGTCCCAAAACTTTCTTTAAAACACGAAGGGGTAGTTTTCTGTAAAACGTCTCTTTCTGGCCACACAATACACTTTTGAAATCGTGAATACAGCACATTTATAACCGATCGGAAATATGTTGATGCTGTGCTCGGGTGAATATTAAATCTAAACCCGAGGTCTCTAAAATCCAGATTTAGCCTCAGTTTAAATAATGTCAACAAAATTTGATTTGATGCGTCCAAGAGTGTATTACTATGAACAGTAATGAATGGTTCACAACACTTCACTATTAGGTCAAGTTTCTTGAATGAATTAAAGCCTGTATAGTATTTTGTTTTTTTGTTATCGTTCATCAGTGATCTATACGTAATCTCAGAAGAACAAGTATGTCCCAGAGGTCGCCCCGAACTTAGTGAAACAACCATGTCTGAAAACTCAGTTGCTGAAATGTCCGTTTGACAACTTTTATTATTTTTAAATGCATCTGGAGCATTTTGATCCTCCTCAACAGGAGTTATAGCTGAAGTTGAAGCTGGGGAAGGGGAACTCTGTTCAAATTTTGAATCAGCTAGTTTTGCTCTCTTTACAGCTCTACCATAGCGATCTTGAGCGCCAGTCGAAGGCTTATTTGATACTTCATATCCCATATGGAGTGATGGGACCCAATCTGGATTTTGGATGTCAGACAGGTTGGATGGTCTTCCTGAAACCAAAGATTTAGTAAGATTTATTTCAGTACTTCAATAATAGTGTCTTTCCTTTTACAAGAAATCTTAGCTAATCCTATTTAGCCAGAAAAAGAAGGTATAATGATATTTGACAATTAGACAAACATGTACAGATTAAATTAACTTAGCTTAGCCAACATTTCCTCTAAAAGGATAACCACTAATATCTGAGAATAAAACAAATTTGGCAAAATCAAACAGACAGCATTTTTTTTTGTTTTAGTGCACCTAATGTTTTTGCTACTTACCACTCAAGAAATGTTTGCTGCAAACTGATGCATATTTTAATTTAGTTTCAGTCCAATCCTCCCTTTTTATAGCTGATAACCATTTGTGTCGTCTATCTTTTGAAAGTTGGTTCAGGTCTGGTTTGTGTGGAAAATGTAATTCCGCTGGAATACGGAAAAATCCTACTTTATCGCGATCACCCCTACTTCCACACTTCACAACACAGCAAAACGAAGGCATATTTAAGTCTCTATTAGAAAAATCTAACTTAAATTACGAAATATATTGGATAATTAGCTTCTCTCTAATGCAAACCATACGGTAAACAAAACTTTGTTTGTCCTAAGGCGGCCATATTGGATTTTGTTTGACAGCTTCTTAGATTGCCTTATTGTGTCGTCTTATTTATAACCTATACATATTGCACCATCTATAAAGTAATTCTTAAAAAATATATTTCAATAACAAAAAACAAAGTAAAAGCATTGATTTTAATTTGCTGTCGATAGATGGTACCACTCTCAAGAATAAAGTAATACGTGCATAAGGTAAATGAAAATTTTTAGAGTCATCCCAACAGAGTCTATGTAAATTTTCTGATGTCCAAATTACGTGTTTTTGAATATCTTGACGCAGCCAACTTAATGGTGTAGGTAAATTTATATGACGGTGAAATATTTTTCCATGTTTAATATTTATTATGGCAATTCCTTTACTTATAAATTCACTGTCTTTGTACTGAAATCCCTGAATATCCAAAATAAACATTTTTTTCTTTCTTTAGATTACTTTTACTGTACTTGTCAATAGATTGTATTAGGTTAATAGATCATGTAAAATTAAACAATATGCAGTAGTATTTTCTGGAACTGAAAAGCTTGTTTCGAATTCTATACGAATGTCGACAGCACCACCCTTTAGAATATCTTTGCTTTGTCGTGAACAATCTACAGCTACAAGCGGTGCGTGGTTCTTAAATCTTATTGGATGGATACATGGATTACCCTTCTCTTTATAGTCATAAGATTTTTGAAATTCAATAAACATTTCGTAGAGTATTGCAAATTTGTTATTATTAAAATCAACATTTAAATTATCATATGGAAATACTTCAGAATTTAAATAAACTTTCAGATTTGTTAAATTACAGTGTTGGAAATGACTCATATTTTTGTCTATATTGCTTTTTAAATTCGTTTGAAAACCTATAGTTACAAAGCGTGGTTTTCAAGTTGATTTGATGACTTGACGGCCCAGGTAGGATTTTTGGTCTGTTGCAGTTGCGGATATTCATGAAGTTCACATTCTCTAAATACAATAGTTAAATATCTATTGCTTTCAAATTGTTTAACAGGTTAAACGCCACGTGGTACGCCATCGGTACACGATCCCCTCTACTGCGAGCGCGGCATTCAAAGTAAACAGGTGACACCCATCACGCCACTCTTGTTTTTCCTGTCGTGGCACGTTAGCGGTCCACTTGGCGTAGTGAATTGTTTTAACAAAATAGTGTGCCACATTATTGGAAATCCAGTTTTTGGTCTGTTCACGTAAATGAGTAAATGTGAGTAAGAATATGTTTTTCTACCTTCTATTTAGTAGGAATATTCACATTAGTAGGATTTACTAAGCAATATGCTTTTTCCGTGACTGTTACGGATTGTAGTAATTTTGATATCATTTTCGTGTAAAAACAGTGAGTGATAGAGTAACCATTCTTCCCTGGGAAGAATGCTTACATGCTAACATTTAAGCAAACGGCGCGGCGTATTTTATTTATCTGTTTTTTTTTTTCAACAATATAATCTCCAGAGCAGCCATAGAAAAGTATTAAGGTGCGTATAGACATACGAGCTAAACGGTTCGCGAACCGCTTGTGAACCTGTAATTCGCAAATGTGTACGTTGTATTGAGCGACGAACGAAACGCTCTGTTCATGAGCGGTTCATAAGCTGTTCGCGAACCGTTCGGCTCGTATGTGTATACTCACCTTTATAGTCTAAAAATCATTTGGAATAGTGTATTCTGCACTCGTAGAGGCCTGACGATTTGGGCTTCTCTACTCCTTTAGAATATCTTTTTCGTCATATTTTGTTTTTTTGTTATCTTTTCGATCTGTTCAATACTAATTTTGAAATCGATCTACATAATAAGTAAAAACATTTCTCATTTTACAGATCAAGCTATGGATCAACCTTCAACTAGCCCCAAAAGAAAACATACTGATTCGGAAAACGAGACCGATGATCCCTATGCAACAGATGACGACGAATCGTACATCCCTTCTGATTCAGAAAGTTCTGATGATGAAAATTTGTCTAGCTCTTCCAGTACATCAGATTCTGATAACGGTAACCTCAACGGCTATTTAGGCGGTAAGAAAAGGTATTGGTCAACAGTAAGTGGTGTGAATCAAAAGAAGTTTCCATTCATGGGTGCTCCAGGAATTCAAATCGTCGGAGTACCTTATCAAAAAATTACAGAAGAATTCTGTTTCTCATTGATTGTTAACGATGAAATTATTTCTTTGATGACTGAAGAAACCAATAGAAATGCTCATAAAATTCTTTCGTCTAAAACCTTAACCCGAAACAGTCGAATGAAAGCCTGGACCGATACTACTACAAATGAAATGAAAAAGTTTCTCGGTTTGCTCATCTGGATGGGACTTAAAAGGCTTCCAACTATCAGTTCATATTGGAGTTCTAAGCAGCTTTACAAAGATAATATTGCCACTAAAGTTATGCCCAGAAACCGATTCCAATTATTACTTCGCTTTTGGCATTTCGATGATGAAACAAAAAACCATTCTGGGGATAGAATTTTCAAAATTAGGAAATTATTTGAACTTCTTAATGTAAACTTCAAGAAACATAAGGTTCCTGGTAAATACGTGGCTATTGATGAAAGTACGGTTCCCTTTCGCGGAAGACTTGCATTTAGACAATGTCTTCCAGGAAAACGGCATAAATATGGGGTAAATTTATTTAAAATTCGTGATCCCGAAGCATATACATATAAAGTATCCATGTACCAAGAAAAATATGAAGTAGAAAAAGGTGGTTTATCAAGAAAAATAGTGCCGTTTTCTCATTACTAATAACTTTTATACCAGCCTAGAACTTGCTGATAATTTATTAAAACGAAACACTCATCTCATTGGTACCCTCAGAAAAAATAGAAAAGGACTACCCAAAGAAGTTGTCGATGCCAAACTAAAGAAGGGGGAAATTAGCACATGTCACACGCTTGAAATAGTCAATACAGGAAAGAAAAATAGAAAAAAGGAAGAAATAACCAAACCAAACCTCATTCTAGATTACAACAAAGGAAAAGGTGGTATTGAGCTTTCTGATCAATTATCCAGTTATTCAACACCGTTTCGTAAATCTTTACGATGGTATCATAAAGTTGCTACAGAAATTTTGCTTGGCACAGCTATCGTTAACGCTTTTGTTATTTTTAAAACAGTTCACGGAAATAGTAATAAAACTATAACCGAGTTTCGAGAAAGGATTTGCGAATATTGGCTAGAAATTATTCCCGAAAATCAGAAAAATAGTGAAACTGATCAAAGGAATAGAAAAGTTCGAAGATGTGTCCACTGTTATGAAATCTTAAAAAAAGAGGGAAAGAACTATAAGCAAGCAAGAGACGCTGCAAAAAGGGTAATAACAATCTGTTCAAAATGTCCAACCACGCCAAGTGTTTGCATGGAGTGTTTTTCTAAAATTCATATTAGACTTTAGTTTTTTTTTGTAATATTGGACCTTATACTTAGAGTCGTTCTTTAGTTTAACATATTTGTTTCACTGAAAAAAATGTGAGTTATTTTTATTTATCTTTACTGTTCCTTTAGCCAAAAGTTAAGCTATGTTACCTAAAAACTACTACTACTGTAATTGGTCAATTTTATTTTAAAAAAATATATCCTTATATTTGTAAGGATAACTTTCTTATTTGTAAAGATAGAAACTTTTTTTTTAATCAAAAGCTTAGATTCTCACGAAGCCAACCATAGTAACAAAACCGTATTATTTCTACGCCACGCGAACTTATATTATACTAAAATTATACGAAAACGTGGAACCTTCGTAGATCACTTGGAGCTCCAGGAAACCCAACACGTGGACCGCCGGCGTACCACGTGGCTCTCAAAAAATAAATGGTTAATAAGACGCTGGCAGTTAACGTGTTAAGAAGGCGCAATTTTTGTGCAGTGTAAAAACTTTCAAGAACTTTTTTTTCATCATTAGGTGAATAGGAGGACAATTTATCAATACTCAAAGGCATACATCTTTAAGAATCTAAAAATCTAAAATAAATAATAGTATTTTCTATATACATTTTGATTTATGTTTTGACAATTATTAATTAATTTTATTATTTTATTTAAATATTTTATTCTTTTTTTTAATTATCAATTACTGCAAAAACCCAAACCATCACTTAAAATCTTGTTACAATTTTTACATATATAATTCACCAATGTAGCGATATCTTATATGCAACAGTTATTTCACACCTCAAATTTGTTCTGTTCTAAAAAAAAATGTCGACGACGCCTTCAACAATTTTTGTGTTAGTAAAACATAAAATCAATTTTCTTTTAAAAGTGGCACTTGTTGTATTGATTGATGAATGTTGATTATCTTATATTATTTTCTAAAAAAAAATAGGATTTAGCTATTAGTTTTTTTAATTTTTTTTACCTATTTCAAAAACCAAAAAGAACATTTTAGTTATTTAGTATATTTATCCTTTTATTATATATTTTATTTCTGTGCTATACGGTGAGATTTTTTTCTAAAACTCTATCACATTCTTTAATTTTTCTTTAAAAACGAGGTCTCTTAAGATAATATTTCTGATAGTCACTTTTTCGAGCTTCTCTATACGCAAATTCCCATCTAATTATGTAGTAGTATTTATTTTGATTTTCTGCAAAAGTTACTGACTTTTTTTCTGTCATAGTATATTAATATTTATATTAATCCTTCGATTGTCACTGTTTTTTATTCATAGTGTAAATACTGTATTAGTGGTATTTGGAATACTTGTGTCACTTGTAACTCCTGCTTTTATATCAAAAAATATATGAAACACTTTCGAATTATAAAAACTGCTATTAAAATGAATGTAAATGGAAATAATTGCATTGCTTAAAAGTAGGAGAGACTTGGTGTGTTTTCATTGTTCAATTCAAACCTTCAGAAAAAAACTGATTTATTTCTTATTAATAGTTAATTACAAGAAAAAAGTCTAACAGTGAATTTCCAAATCTGGTTCATAATTTAACTCACCGGTTCAACCAAAAAAGTAAAAAGTATTAAAATAAATTTATATGATGAGGACGAATTAGAAATAGCTAAAAACAAAATTTTTATAAGACAACCAAATATTAGAACAAACTCTATAGATTGGTTGGATGATACTAATAATAAGAATTTTTTTTGTAAGTAAAAAAGTATTTATTAACTTTTTTTACTGTTTACATTTACTATTGTGTATAAATATAACGAGCTACTACGCCTTTGACAATTGATAAGTTGTCATCCTATTTACCTAATGATGAGTTAGATGCTTTGTGGACTTAAACAACTCCGGGTATTGAACTAGAACTACTAACTGACATCGATATGCTTTTATTTATCCAAAGAGGTATTAGAGGAGTTATTTCTATATGCTGTAATAGATATGGTAAAGCTAATAATAAATATATGGGAACATCTTTTAATCTTCCATTACCTATATCCTATCTAATGTATTTTGATGTTAATAACTTATATAGTGCAGCAATGAGGTTACCATTACCTCAAAAAAATGTTCACTGGAGTACTCCAAATATTTTTACGTTGGAGAACATTTTAAAGATTTCTGACGATAGTGACATTGGATATATATTTGAAATAGATATAGGGATCCTAAAGAACTGTTTGAATTACATAAGGATCTACCACTTTGTCCCGAACCTTTACGTCCACTAAATTCAAAATCGAATCTTCCAAAACTACTAACTAGATTTTTTAAAAAAGAAAACTACATAATTCATTACCGAAATTTAAAACAAGCTCTACAATTATTAAAAATTATAAAAATTCATAAAAGTATTAAAATTTAATCAGTCACGCTGGCTAAAAAAATATATAGATTTAAATACAAGTTTAAAAGAAAAGAAAGTAAAAATAAATTTTAATAAAAATTTTTGAAATGATTAAGTAATGCATTTTTGGAAAAACCATAGAAAACATAAAGATATTAAATTAGTATCAAGATGGAATGGTAGATACGGAGCAAATTTTTATATTTCACAACCACATGTTCATAGTTGTACTCGTATTTCTGAGGACTTAATTCTTATCGAAATGTCACGATTAGAAGTAAAAATAAATATTAAATAATAACCAATATTTTTAGGTTTTACCATTTTAGATCTTTCAAAAACTTTTCCTTATTACTTCCATTATAATTATAAAAAAAATAAATTTGGACCTAAAGCAAAACTTTTATATACAAATACTGATTCTTTAATATATCACTTTTTTGTTAATGCTATCTACCAAGATATTACAGAAGATATTAATTTATTTGATACATCAGATTATTCTTATAATAATATATATAACATACCATTAAAAAATAAGGTTTTAGGATTAATGAAAGATGAGCTTAATGGTGCAATTATTGTGTTATGAATTTATAGGTATCAAATCTAAAATGTATTCTATCAAAGTATATAAAACAAACAGAATTAGAAAACGACATTGGAATAACATTGAAAAGAAAAAGGTAACTAATTCTAACTAACTAAATTTTTGGTTTTTTCCTGTTTTCAAATTTACTTCTTAAAAAAAATGTCTACCCCACAACCACAAACAATAGTATATGATAGTTGGGATCAAGATGAACCTGCACAACCTATAATCCTGAACTATATGTCTCAACACATGAAGTATTGAGAATGATACCAGTATAGGCCCCAAAAAGCGTCAAAAGAAAATTTCGAGAAGAAGAAATGTTGAGACAGGGGAAATTTGCACAAGATAAAAGTTACACCACTACCATCACCAAATCCTCAACATTAATGGAATCAACAAATGCACCAAACGCACGTCGTTAATAAAACATACCTATTTTAATTTAAAAAAAAATAAATTTGTTCAAATAAAGCTATAATTATTATAGTTATTCTAATTATTATAAATATATAAAATACCTAAATTCTTATTTTTTGCTCAAAAACCTAAAAAATATATACCTGAAGCAGCTGAATTTGACATATTCAGCGTAGAAGATTTTCTTATTGAACCATCGTCAAGAGCTAAAGTTAATACAATTTATATCAAATTATCACAAGGATAATACGCTCAAATACATTCCAGATCCGGACTAAGCCATAAGTTTAGAATCGAAGTCGGAGCCGGCATCATTGATCAAGATTACAGAGGCAATATATTAGTTGTATTATTTAATCATTCAAATATACCATTTATTATTTCAAAACGACATAAAATAGCACAAATTAAAAAAAATGTAAATTGCGCTTTCATATCAGATGAAAATTTAAATGAAACATTAAGGGGAAATAAGGGATTTTGATCTGACAATATTAAATAAAAAAAAGTAATACTAAGTAAGTGTGTCGTCTTATTTATAACCTATACATATTGCACCATCTACTCGTATACAGTAATTTTAAAAAAATATATTTCTATAATAAAAAACAAATTAAAAGCATTGATTTTAATTTGCTGCCGACAGATGGCACCACTCTCAAAAATAAAGTAATACGTGCATAAGGTAAATGAACATTTTTAGAGTCATCCCATAAATTTTCAGTTGTCCAAATTATGTGTTTTTGAATATCTTGACGCAGCCAACTTAATGGTGTAGGTAAATTTATATGACGGTGAAATATTTTTCCATTTTTAATATCTATTATGGCAATTTCTTTACTTATAAATTCACTGTCTTTGTACTGAAATCCCTGAATATCCAAAATAAACATTCTTTATTCAGATAACTTTTACTGTACTTGTCAATGGATTATATGACTAATAGATCATGTAAAATTAAGCAATATGCAGTAGTATTTTCTGAAACTGAAGAGCTTGTTTCGAATTCTGTACGAAAAACAAGTTTCATGCTTATAGGCCAATGTTTATTTGCATGTTTCAAGAACGAGACTATGACATCCGCTATGATTTCTGCATATGGATTCAAGGACAAATAGAAGATCAGCGTGATTTTCAGACACATTCTCTTAATCCACGTTTACAACAAATGGCACTGACTCTTCTCAAAATTGTTGGTGGTGGTCGGACGCAAATCCAAATTTTGTTATTGACAATAGATACCGCACCACACGTTTGTTTTTTTGGTAATACTGACCAAAAACCAAACATGTGGTACGGTATTATCAACGAAAAATTATTGGGTACCTTTTCTCTTTCCGCCGAAACCTAACTGGTGATACCATATATATATATATATATATATATATATATATATATATATATATATATATATATATATATATATATATATCGGATTTTTTTGACAATACAGGGTGGTGCAACCAAGATGGGGTGGACGATTGTGGGCAAACGGAGAGGAATTTGAAAAAACATTTTTGGGATATGATTGATAGTCAAGAACGCTGTGTTTTAAAATTATACCCATTATACAGGGTGATCTGAAAAGTTCGTGGTGAACTTTTGCAAATTTACCTTGGATTGAATGTTTTTAAATGGAACAACCCATATATTTTACTGTCATATTAAAGATAACATCGCCAGCTTTCAGAAAATACCCTATTTGATATCTTTCTAACCAACAGTTTTTTAGTAAATTAACCGTGAAACCAAAATTTACTCATTCTAACAGAAACGGTATTATTTACGTTGCTTAAATTGACTACCTATAATATAAGGAGGCCATGATATAATCATAAATGAAAAGAAAGATTGACATTCTTGTCAAAACCGCAAAGTGTCAGAGAATTGGCATCAATTACCATTGTTTTTTGACGATAAGCCGAGAAATTGTTAAGTAACAATGAGTTTAAGTACTCCACAGTTGATAAACATGACTTTTATGTTGGGCAAGTGTCAAAAAAACCCTTTACTAGCAAGCAGGGTTTATGCGGTACGATACCCCGATGCCGAAAAAAAACCAAGACCTGAAGCTTTTGCAAGTTTATTAGAGAGGTTTCAAGAAACAGGCAATGTTGCTTTTAAGAAACGTAAAGTAATTAATAAACCAGTTACCAATGAAGATAATGTTTTGACAGTGTTATTAACAGTGCAAGAAAATCCACACACAAGTACCAGGGAAATTGAGAGAGCTACTGATATTGAACGCACTAGTATTAAACGGATTCTGAAACAACATAAATATCATGCCTACCACATTGAATTACACCAAGAACTTTATGATCGCGATTACGTCCAACGACAAGAGTTTTCAATTTTGTTTTTAAATACAATTTGGGATAATCCAGGTTTTGTAGATAGGGTGCTGTTTTAAGATGAATCAACTTTTAAAAGAAACGGATTGGTTAACAAACATAATATGCACTATTATTCAACCGAAAATCCACATTGGATTCGTCAGGTGGACCATCAAAATAAATAGTCAATTAATGTTTGGGGAGGTATAATTGGCTCTCATGTTATAGGACCATATTTCTTTGAAGAGCATTTAACGGGAGAAGTCCATTTAAATTTTTTGAGAAATGAGTTGCCCGTATTGCTCGAAGACTTACCTTTAATGTTAAGAAATTCCTTATGGTTCCAACATGATGGAGCACCTCCGCATTACCATAGGCATGTAAGACATTTTCTCAATAATTGGAAAGGAGAGCATTGGATTGGGCGAGGTGGACCAGTTAAGTGGCCTGCGAGGTCACCCGATTTAACGCCACTAGATTTCTTTTTATGGGGATATGTTAAAGAAGAAGTTTATAAAGAGGTTCCAACCACAGTGGAAGATATGAAGTTGAGAATAATCAGCAGTTTTCGCAACATTTCAGACCTGACTTTGAGAAAAGTGAAACTTTCATTTATGTATACTCGAAATGTGCCTTCAGCAAAACGGTGGTTTAGTTGAACATCTTTTATAAGTTTTAATTACATTGTTTTTGTTGATTTATATTAAATTTATTTTTTTTGTAAAAAAAGATCTGTTATTAATACTGTCAAAGCATTATCTTCATTGGTAACTGGTTTATTAATTACTTTACGTTTTTTTGAAAGCAACATTTCCTGTTTCTTGAAATCTCTATGATAAACTTGCAAAAGCTTCTACCTTGTTTTTATTTCGGCATCGCATCATCAAAGAACAATATTTATTTACTGATGATAATATTCTGACACTTTGCTGTTTTGACAGGACTGTCAATCTTTTGTTCAATTTATGATGATATCATGGCCTCCTAATATTAAATTGTCAATTTTAACAACGTGAATTCAGAGTAATTCGTGTTAAAATGGAGAAATTTTGATTTCACAGCTAATTTACTGAAAAACTGTTGGTCAGAAAGGTATCAAATATGGTATTTTCTGAAAGCTAGTAATGTTATCTTTAACATGAAAGTAAAATATACAGGGTGTTCCATTTAAAAAAATTCAATCCAAGGTAAATTTGCAAAACTTGACCACCCTGTATAACAGTGAATAATTTTGAACGACTTACAAGCGATTATTGTAGTCCTAGATACAATACATTTTATAGAATATTTGGTTTTTCCATACCTGCTTCAATTGTTTTCAAAAAATGGCCGGAATATAACCCTTTTTTCCACTTTAACCTCGTCCCATTCCCTTGGTATAAATTTTAGACCCAACTAACCTATACAAAAAAAAAACAACTATATCAAAATGATCGCAACGAATAGGAGAATCAACTAAAATAATAATATACCGGGTATGCCATTTAAAAAAACACAAGTTTGGTTCACCACGAACTTTTCAGACCACCCTGTATAATGGGTATAATTTTAAAACACAGCGTTCTTGACTATCAATCATATCCCAATTTTTTTTTTCAAATTCCTCTCCGTTTGCCCACAATCGTCCACCCCATCTTGGTTGCACCACCCAGTATAAGTTTACAAGAACGGTATAAATTTTTATTTTTACATGATGGATGTCCCGCTCATTCTACTAGAAATGTTTCTGAATGGTTAAATGAGAAATTTGGTACTAAATGGTTAGGACGAAATACTGATCTACGGTGGCCTCCTCGTTCCCCACATCTTACCCCATTAGATTTTTTTGATGCCGATACTTAAAGCAAAAAGTTTATAAGGATCGACCTTTTAATAATGTTGAAGAACTTGAAAATTCGATTCGTTTCCATTCCAGAAATATTCCAGCAAATATCTTGCGATGTACTTTTAGTGAATTTTATGACAGGACAATTGGATGCAGTGCACAAGAAGGTGGGCACACAGAAACGCTTAGATAATTTTCATTCTTTTATGTACTTCCTTAAATCTTTTTTTACTTCATACTGATTTCTTATTTGTTAAGTTATAATAAACATTTTTGGTAAAACTAGTGGTATCACATTCAATTAGATCTCGGTGCGTTTGATTTTTTTTAAATATTTGTTTTTTCAAGGATTTCCAGTTTGTGAATTATGTGTACCGTTCTTTAATAAATATTTGAAATGAAATTTTGCACTTCAAATGAAAGTTTTTTAATGTGCATATTTTCTTCAGAAATGCTTCATCTTGTTAAAAAGAATATAGGCGAAATTTCCAAGTTCTGTTTAATATCGTTACAACAAACCTGAAGTTTGTGATTCCCAAAAAAAATTAAAAATCCAAGTTAATTTAACTAAGTATACTTAAATTTGAACGGAGTTATGCGAATCTAATCTCATTTTGATTGAACTATGAAAGTGTTTATGATAATTATCAAAAAACATCAATTTTTCAAAAACTTTATTTTTCCCAAAAAAAAATTTTTTTTCAGGAGGCTATGTTTTGGTATCCAGGCATAACTTTTGATGATAAACAACTTTTCCTAATAACATTTTGCTGAACCTTTCGAAATAAGGGTACTTTACTCTTGCAAGATTTTAATATTTTTTGACCAACTTTGTATACTGTTTGACTTGCAACCATTCTAAGTTCACTTTATATGATTATCGAGGATGCACCAACTTTTGACAATATTTTTATTTTGATTGTATAGTTAATAAAAAAAATTCTCATATGTTGCACACTTAAATGACCACACTGTATAGACTGGTTGGATGATACTAATGATAATAAGAATGTTTTTGGTAAGTAAAAATATGTATTACCTTTTTTTATTGTGTTTCCCTATAAAGCATATACTATTGTGTATAAATATAACGAGCTACTGGGCCTTTGAGAATTGATAAATTGTCCTCCTATTTACCTAATGATGAATTAGATGCATTGTGAGCTTATACAACTCCGGGTTTAATCTACCTGGGGTGCGATTTTGCACTTATCATTTCGTTAGTTAACGAATCGCTAAATCACGTGATTCAGCGAAACAACTGACCAAGGTTGGAAGTAGCCTCCATTTCTTAAATGGAAAATTGCATGTGTTTTTTGACGTCAAGTAGGCCAGGTTTTCACTGCGATTTGACATTTCTCCTTAATCTTAAAATTATTTTGTTGAGACGAGCAATCGGTGTCGACGCATATTATTAGCTTTTGATTTGATTAAAAATTGAAAAAAGGTTGTATGTATAGAACACACTCTAGCAGTAGCTCTCAGGGTTCTGCAATTCGGGCCCAGAGAGCTACTGAAGCTCAAAAAGAAAGGCTCGCTGCGTTAGTGCGTGAAGAGCCGCAGATAGTAAGTGGGAAACTCAAGAACAATTTTACCAAAAATGATTTGAGAAGAAAATGGGAAGCAATTGCAATAGAACTGAATGGTATAGGGCCCAGTAAAAATTGGGTCCAATGGAGAAAAGTAAGTAAAATATTCAGATCATTAAACTACTAGGTATAAACCTAATTATTGTTCTAATCAGTTAGGTGAATATTTTATTTGACAATTATTTATTTTAATCTCTACCGTCACCGATTTAAATATTTTTAAAACAATGGATGATTGTAATTTGTGAAGCAGTAGTCAGGAATATAACATTTTTGAGTCAGTTTTATTTTCGAAATATTCTTCAAACTTGATAGTTTTTTTAAAAATCCTTTCTTGAATAATCTATACTTTCTATACTAGGTATATAGTTAGAAGACATAAAGAAAACGTCTATTTACAAATTAGATCTCAGTTTATTTCAATATTTCGTAGGAAATGTGAAACATTTTATTTTCATAGACCGTATTTTTATATTTCGCCAATAGTTAGGCAACAAACTAGTTTTTATTATAAGTTTATACATCCGTGTATAACTGGTTGCCTATCCACTTATTGAAATAAATACATGCCTTTAATGGACAAATTATACAATAAGTTATTAATAAATCAAGAAATGTGTGTCGTGCCACTGTATTGATAAATATAAACTTTATACAGAGTCCCATAAAATAATGGCCATAATCGATTAAAATTTAAATAACTAATTCTTAAAGTTATTTAAATTCGTTTTTTTACATAAATATAGAGGGTGATCAGTTTAGACACTGCAACATCAGCAGTATTTTTTTATATAGAATATTCCTTTTTTTATTTTTACATATTTGTAGCGCATAGTTCTAAATATTTTTTTCATGAAGCGTACCCTCTATCTATACCTACATAATAATATATAAGTTCTCAATGTCTTCTATATTGAGAATTGGCTATGCATTTAAGAGTTTGTTTGGCTGTAAAATTAAAGCGGTTCGTTCGTATATCTTTTCAAGACGTAAAAGTTGTTTTATTTGAAAAAAAAATCAGAAAAAATGCAATATTGAATTGGAAACTGCCACCAAAAAAACGATATATATCGGCTATGCTACATATTTAGAATTATGCACCGACGTTGCAGCGTCTAAACGGTTGACTCTGGATATCTATATAATTATTAAATGTACATGTTTTAATTTGTTTATTAAAAATATTTAGGAATGGCCTTTATGGATGTATTGTCTGTCTGAACAATGTTTGTTTTTTTATGGGAAGGCGATAGATATATTAAACAAATACTATGAGTAGTATACAAGGCGGGGTACTGTGACCGAGGATGGCCTGTCTGTCCAAAGATTGGGTGTGTCCAACTTCTTCGGCGACGAAGTGACACAATCCTGAAAAATTCCTGAAAATGGCCGAAGAAGAAGTGGTCGACAATGACCAGAGGCTGTTGACCAGAAGGGCCTTATTAGTGTACGGGTTCAAAAAGGCCTTTTATATTTGAAGTGTCTTTTTGGCACTCACACACATGCACCCCTATAATTATTACTAATTGGTTTCTTATAAAAAAAAAAAAAAAAAAGCCCACGCGCCCGCCTGGATTCGAACCGTCGACACCGAGATTTGTTTTTTGTCAAATTTTTAACTTCTAGACTACTACCGCCATGCAGTACGTCGTAATAAGTAAACAATTTAGATGATCTTGTTTATCTTTTAAACGAGCAATAATAGTAATAATACGCAGTTATACAGTACAACACATGTGGTAAAAAAAAATAGAATGTTTGTAGGGCTTCACGCCGCACCTCTGGTATAATTTCATGAGCCGAGCCTCGCCTCGCCGAATTCCGAGAATTGTTTTTCTGTTAATATTCGACGTAAGACTAGAGGTCAGGTTCGCAGATAAGAAAAGGTCGAGGATGTAGATAAGGAGATCCTTGTGTAGTATTGAGATGATCAATAATAATGTTGTTATAATAAATAATATTTGTTTCGAATAATAGCTTATACCAGGTGATAAAAAACGTATAGCACTTAAAGTAATTAATATATATGTAAAATACAGAGGATTTAATAGCAGTCGATCACGAACCAGACTGGTGGTAATATATGCCTGTTCCAGTCAACAGAACGTGTCAAGAGTGTAAAGGGAACTCAATATCTCCAAACATCTGTGCATTTTGCCGCTGTGAAAAAATTCACAAAGAGGTTAACGGACAAAAGAGTATTAATAGATATACCGTTTTGTATTATTTAAAAGAAGAGTACGAAAGAAGGAGAAGGCTGCAAAATAATGAGTAAATTTGTTTTACTTTTCTATGGTATTCTTTTCAATTATTGTGTCCTAACTAATAGTCAACCAACGACGGCGACGACGACGACAAAGAAATATTATCCAGAAGAGCGCAGTTATAATTTTGTTTTAATTAATAATAGACGATATTATATTTTGAGAAATGTTGGTTTAAGAACATTTCAAGACACTGGTTATAATGTATGGTTTCACATACATTATGATTTAATAAAACCTGATGAAAATGTAAAGCCAAACGATAAAATATTTAATTTGGCTAATCAGCAAATAGGTCTAGTGCCTCACTTAAAAGACAGTGTATCAAACTTAACATATGTTCCTGTGAATATTAATGAACCTGCAGATATATATTGTAACTGGTATACTGCCAGATATTTTCGAAATAAAAATATTTATCTTGATTGTAAGCCTGTAGAACTAAAAGACATTTTTAGTGCAAATTCCACTGTTTACAGCACTGGTCAGACAGAATTAGGAGACATTTTTAGTGTAAATTCTACTGTTTACAGTACATGTCAAATTATATATTTATTATAATAAGACCCTGTACGTTACACAAAATGGATTTTGAAAGAATACAATTTTTATGTCAAATATGTAATTGTTTAGTTGAAAAAAATATTAATAAACACTTAAAACATAGAGTAAAGTTATTAAAATTTTGTGATACTTGTTTAGTGAATTATGTATTTGGTGTAAATAGTATTAGGTCTATGATTTTAATGTCAAAATAGAACAGTACAAAAATATTGAAATTAAAATGTAAAAAAACTACTATGGTTTATTTTATTTGTTTTTAGTTTTACTTAGTGGGTGTGATGTAAATTCACGTGATTTTTACTCACCAATAGAACAATAATTAAAAAAAAGTGGTAGAGTTTTATTTATAAAAGAAAGTAGATTGAACTAGGCGTCAATAGTGTCTCGTAACTCGAACTATGGCAGGAGAAAATTCAATTTTGTGTCTTGATATCCAGGGATTTAATTGTACCTCTGGATTTATTCCAAAAGAACTAGCTGTGTATGATGGAACACGTTGTTCAAATTTTCTTTTCAAACCACCATATAGCAAAAGCATGTTAAAAGGTCATGATTTAAAAACGATATCTTATCTCGAAAACTCATATCATGGTCTAATATGGGAGTCTGGTTTAGTAGACTTGAACGAAATAGCAAATGTCTTAGAACATGTGATGAAAAGATATCATGCCCCAAAAATATACGTCAAAGGAGATGAAAAGGTGAATTTTCTAAGAAAATTTATAAGTGCAGAAAAAATTTTTAAAATACCTCTGGAGAGTGAACCGAAGCTAAGCAAGTTTAAGAAAGTTCCCGAATGTCACTTTCACAAGGATCCATATGGCACTACTTGGCACTGTGCATTATCAAACGCCAAGTTGTTATATAATTATAAATATTGTTTTTCTGTTTGAAGATAAATAAATTATTTGTAGAAAACATGTAAATAATATATAATAAATAAAACGTACATGAAACAAAATTATTTTATTAAGTCACTCTATATTATTTTTATCTATCCAACTATTATGCTTATCACTGAAACCTAACCATTTTACAAATACTTTATTATTTTTACGTTTTAACACTTTTTCCACTAAATAAATGTCTGGATATTTAACTTTTTGCAATTGAAGTTCATAGAATCCTCCCTTGATGTCTTGTTTCTCTGCATCTTGAAGTAGGTATGTCACTGGATTTGTAAGTTGAACTTTCTTGATTATAAATATTTCAGTAGACCAATTCGGCCTATATTGCTTATCAAACACTCCTCTAAATTTAGAAATGCGAACATGGTCGCCTACATTGTATTTTGGTTTGGGAGCAATTTTTATTTTGCTATAGGCAGTCTCCAACAAAAGTTTTTCATGCTTTTTTGTTATTTCTGAAGGTTTGAAACCTGTGGTCCTATGTTTTCTGTTGTTATAAACATTTGTAATATTTTTAATCAAGTCAAACCATTTGTAGGACCCTTGAATGCTAAATTCTTTCCACATCATTCCTTTTAGTGTGCGATTAACTCTTTCGACGATTGAAGCCTTTTTTTCACTATACACCACGTAATGTTTGACGTTATACTTTTTCATTAAGTTTTGTACTTCTTTGCCCGTGAATTCTCCTCCAGAATCACTGCACAGGTGAATCGGTGTTTGAGATTTGAACACATTTTCCAGCATTGTAGCGACTTCTTTTGACGTTTTCGATTTTAATGGAAATGTCCATACATATTTGGAGAAACAATTAATGACTACTAAGATGTATTTATAACCTTTATTTTCCTTTTCATATTCCCTCATGTCGACTAAATCTGCTTGCATAAGATCCAAAAGGGACTTAATTATAACTTTTCGTCGTTGAAAATTAATTCTGGCTGGCTTATGTATTTCTTCAACAATATGACGTTTTACATCTGTAACGTATTTAGACATTTTCGAAATTATTCTATAATTTGAGCTTCTCGTAATTCCTCGATGATTGAAACGATTTCGTTGTTGTGACTCGAATTACCTGCAGCTTGAGATGCAAGTAACAATCTTAGTCTATCCACAAGTTCATTAGGGTCGTCCCAATGAACATAATCAACTGGTCGGTTTGTTACTGTCATAAGCATTCCTTCTCCTTGTTTAACATTTTCTTCCCTACCACTATCACTATCTGTCTCTTGTTGCATCATAATTGGCTCAATAATTCTTGTAAATTTCTTATTTTTATTTGTAGACACCATAGTTGAATCAAAATATTTTTCAACAGCTTTAGTATTGAATAATATATTTGCGTAATTTTGAGCGTCGTCTTTAGTATAGATTTTAGGAATATTCTGATTGAAAAGTAAACCGTAAAGCCCTTTAGTACCTTTATATTTTTTCCCAGCTACTAAAAGATCAGGTCCGTCAAAATCAATCCTCTTGTTTCCAATGGAAAATCGTTCAATGTCTGGATCAAACTGAACTCTAAATTTTCCATCTGAATTCTCACTGTTTGGGTCTTTAATAAACTTTTTAATATACGTTAAAGGAAGTGGGTGATATTGTTCATAATAGTCGCTAAGTGATTTGTCTTTAATCGTTTTATCTAGTTGTTCCTCAAACTCTTTTTGTTTCCGAGCTTCGTCTTCTTGCATTTCCGTTTCCACATCTTGAATCATTTTTTGTTTTAATTTATTTTTCGGCTGACCGATCGCTGAAAAGGATAATCTTCGCTTTGGACGCGGTGCAGTGGCTGTTAGTACCTTTGGTGTATAATCATATTTTGCTTCTGGTGTGGACTGTATTAGTTTGGGTAGTGATACCGCCGGTTCCGACACTGTGGATTGTGTGTCATAATCGTCAGAGTCAGATACATTATATTCAATTTGTTCTTGTTTTAAACGATTTCTACCTTCTTCGTTGTGAACAGGTATTGAACTTGCATTGCTTAAAGTCACAGTTTCTCTAGGAATTAATTTATTTTCAATATTCTGCAAATGCTTGGTTATGGGTTTGAAAAGATTTTCATGTGTCATTTGACCGTGCTTAAGAAGTTTTAGTTTGTTTTTAATTTCATTTCTTTTGGTTATAAGTTGTTTTTTCACAACTTTTCTCGCAGTTTGTTTCTTGTTTCTATCGAGCCCAACCATAGCTCAACTCAATTTAAGTAGATTTTCAAGTAAACTAATAAAATGTCATTATGTTAGAGATATATATAGTTATCCAAACAATATCGATAACGTCCATCATTCATTTTATTGTCTTTGAAAATTGATAAGAACCCATAAGGTTTTCCCCAGCAGAAGCCGCAAATTGACTTAAAATCTTCAAATGACATATCAGTACCCACGTGATCTGTGTAAACATGACGTAGGTTTAAATCGTCTTGTTTGAATAATATTAAAACATTGGCATTGTCTCTTATTAGGTGTTTTGGTATTTTAGCATAGGTTTGACACAGATAGAAACAGTCAATGTTATTATGACGTCCCATACTGAAATATTCCCTCATAACATCCTGTTTGTCACATGCCACATCGTCAAAAATGATTACAGAGTTAGATTTACTGTCAGAGGGATCGAGGATAGTGTCACCATTGTTAAAGGTATAGTAACCGATACCTTTGATTGGTGTCAACAGCTTTTCCAGATACACATACTTTGGTTGATAAAGAGATTTTGAGTAGAGATAGACGTTTTCGAATTTCAATCCATTTGGATGTTCCAGCAGACTAATCATAACATTGGTCTTTCCACAGTTTGAAGGACCTGTGATAACTGCCCTTATTGTAGACGGTAGCAATTTACTGTGTTTGATACTTCCTCTTTTAACTTCGTCGTGATTTTGAATGTTTAAAGTTGTTTTTTGTTTCACAACTTTCTTCATAGCGTTAAAAAACAAATCTTGACATGAAAAAGAATAAAATATGAATAACAATAATAGACGACAACATAACAATTTATAGTTAGTATGTTTTGTTACGTCTTACAATCATGAGATATTATACAAATCAAAGTGAAACAAAAAAAACCGGAAATGGTCTGCTAAATACTGTAATAAATAAACTACCATTCGAGATGCACATACCTGGCTACCAGTTCTGTGGACCGGGTACCAAGCTGCAGAAACGTTTAGCACGTGGTGATAAAGGAATTAATCCCTTGGATGCAGCATGTAAGCAACATGATATTGCCTATTCAAATAACAAGGATTTAAGTAATCGTCATCAGGCTGATAAGATTCTTCTTAAAAGTGCTTTGAGCAGAATCAGTTCATCATCAGAGGCTGGTTGGAGCGAAAAACTAGCTGCATTAGGTGTATCAACAGCCATGCAAGCTAAACTAAAACTAGGTATGGGTATAAAAAGGAAAGAGAGTTCTAAAAATAATCAGTGTGTGAAACAAACTTGTAACGTTCTACGTAAAGGTTCAACTGTCATGGCACAAAGTGCAAAAAGTATGGAAAATTATTTAAAAAAGATTGAAGCCTTGCTTGAAGAAGTGAATTCTTACAAGAGTAAAGCTCAACAAAAGCAGCAGCAGCGAGTTAGAAAGAATTCTCCCCTTAGTCCCACAAAAAATAAAAAGAAAATCGTTAAAAATTTTGAAGAGGAATCAAGTGATAGTGAACACATTGACAATTATCATGAAAAGAAAATGAAAGAAAAAATGTTAAATCGTAACATAAAAACTGTTAAAAGTAGCCGACCCAGCAGCAGCAGCAGCAATAAAAAAAAAAACTTTTCGAAAATGAAATGAAAATGGATATCCAAACGTTTAACAAGCGTAAAGCAGATATTTCGTCTGATATTGACTATGATAACAATACAAAAAAACCGAAGTTAGAAATCAACGACAACGATTTAATTTCACAAAAATTGCAAAAACGTAAACGAAGTGATTCTGAGGACAACAATATTGTTTTTGAACCGAAGAAAAGATTTAAAGGCTAGATACCGTATAAATATTTAAGATTTTTAGTTTTCAAATTAGTTAATACCGAGCACTATTAAAGTAACAATGTCCTCAAAGAATAAGCAACGTAACCGAAAGAAAAGATCCTCCAAAGTGATGAAAAGACAACAAAAAATACAACACAAAAAGATGCAGAGAAGCAGAAGACAAGGAAAGAAACGTATAAACTTTCCACAGTTAACTAAAAAAATTAAAAATAATGTTTTAAAAAATCAACCTCGTACTATCGATGACGCTTTAAAGATTGCAGTTCAAACAGTTAAGGGTGAAAAACGAAGGATCAAACCACCATCCTCGAGAATAATTAGAATTCCCAAGACAGGAGGTGTGTTACCACTAATACCGATTTTTGCCGGTTTGAGTGCCTTGGGAGCATTAAGCGGTGGAGCTTCAGCCATAGCAAAAACTATCAATGATGCACAAGCAGCGAAACGTCAATTGGAAGAAAATAAACGACACAATAGAACTATGGAAGCAGTTGCACTTGGCAAGGGACTCTACTTGAAACCCTTTAAAACTGGATATGGACTTTTTTTTCCCAACTTAGGTCCAAAACGTCAAATAAGCTAACATTACCAGCACACGCCCTAAACAACTTGGAACTTGATTTCTATGCAAAAAAATTGAAAATACCCTATTTTCGTGGAACTTTTATGAAAGATAAACTCCCCAAAAAAATTTATAGAAATGAATCGGCTATAGTTAATTTGGACAACTCCTACGGACCTGGCACTCATTGGACTGCATATCGAAAATATGGAAAAAATATTATTTACTTTGACAGTTTTGGTAATTTACACCCACCCGTAGAGCTTTTAAGATATTTTAATTCTAATGGTACTTGTAATATATTTTATAATCATTCTCAGTTTCAGTCCTACAATTCTTACAACTGTGGCCATTTATGTTTGAATTTTTTATCTCATATGGAACAATGAATAAATAGATTAACATTATCTGGTTTGTTTCATTTATTTTAATAGATTTGTAGTGATCGTTTCTCTCTCTTTTAGTTATAATGTCATATACATTTACCTTATCGGGGAAAGAATCAACAATTTCTGCAAAGATTTACCCACCAATTATATTGAGTGAAAGTGACGAGTACGTTTTAGGTTTAATAAATTTCGAAAGTTACAATTCAATTCCAAATGTGGATAAATCAAACAATGTATTTCACTATGGTAAAAATAAAAAAATAGAACTACCTGAAGGCTCTTATGAAATACAGGATATCCAGAACTACTTGGTTAGGGCGTTAAATTTGGAAAAAGAAGGTGATCCAATTGTACTGCGATTGCAAGCAAACCATAATACACTACAGTGTGAAATAAAATGCAATAGGTCAATAGACTTTTCAAAAGACAACTCAATTGGAAGTTTGTTGGGGTTCAAAAATAAAGTATTGGAAGCAGACAAATTGCATATATCCGAAAACCCAGTAGATATATTTAAGGTCAACTCCATTGCTGTAGACTGTAATTTAGTTACAAATGCCTACAATAACGGTAATCTGGTTCACATAGTTCACATGTTTTATCCCGAGGTGGCGCCCGGTTTTAAGATTGTTGAAAAACCCTCAAACGTTATATATTTACCAATAAACACGCGCTATGTGGATGAAATATTGCTTAAAATAACCGATCAGGACGGAAAATTGGTCAATTTCCGAAAAGAACTGATAACAGTAAGACTACATCTAAAGCAGGTATAAGAGCATGGTTTTTCTTTATGAAGATAATGCATTAGGGTTACCCATTAAGTACCATAAAAACAAGTCGTCCACTGGAATAATCAACAGTCCAAGACTACGTGAACATCAGTTAACATCTGAAAATAGAGCTTTTTTAATTTCCTTAGGATTTAAACTAAATAATAATAATAATTATAATAATAATAATAATAGGAAAAATAAGGAGATATTGGTGTAGTTTTAAGTTACTTCTTAGTGCAAATCTTCGACACTTTTTTTTAATATTCAACTGGAATTGTGCCTATAGTCAAAGAAATGAGTTCCAATATTCTAAAAGTAGGAGACAACGTAATAAGTGATGATTCAATAGTTAGTTACCAATATCATACACATCAACCGTACTCTGCTACGACTTTGAACAACAACGATGAAATTAGGATACCTATTCAAACCCAAGATCTCTATACCTTACCTAGTCAAAGCTTTCTATACATTGAAGGCAAACTGACAAAAGAGGATGGTACATTTAGTGACAACATAAAGTTTACCAACAATGGTCTTATGTACCTTTTCGAAGAGATCCGTTACGAATTGGGAGGAGTATGCATAGATCGAGTAAGGAATCCTGGAATAACCTCAACTATTAAAGGTTATGTATCGCTTACGCGAAGTGAAAGTTCTAATTTACAAAATGCAGGATGGAACACTGAAAACCATCCAAGTCTATTAGATGACAAAGGAAACTTTAGTGTATGCATTCCCTTAAAACTTATAATGGGCTATGCAGAAGACTTTAATAAAATTATCATGAATATTCGACAAGAATTAGTGCTTATTAGAAGCAACAATGATTTGAATGCAATATGTCAGTTGGCCGATAGAAAGGAAACTTATAAAATTGCACTTAGTAAGGTGTTGTGGAAAATACCACACGTCACCGTGAGTGATAGCCAGAAGTTACGTCTGTTAAGACAATTTGAAAGTAACAGAGATTTGAATATTGCTTTTAGAAGCTGGGAATTACATGAATACCCTCAGCTGCAACAGAGTAAAAATCACAGTTGGGCAGTCAAATCATCAAATCAGCTGGAGAAACCTCGTTTCATAATAATAGGGTTTCAAACCGATGTGAAAGGAAAAATTGCTAAAAACAGCAGTCATTTTAACCACTGTGGTTTAACAAACCTAAAGGTTTACCTAAATTCAGAAGTATTTCCATACGATAACTTAAACGTGGACTATGACACCAACAAATTTGCCATTCTTTACGATATGTATGCACAGTTCCAAAGATTGTATTATTACAAACGTCACAGCGATCCATGTTATGAACCTGCAAGTTTTAAAGGTAAAGCTCCACTGGTAGTCGTCGATTGTTCTCGACAAGGTGAAGACGTGCTGAAAGGAGGGGCCGTAGATGTTCGCATAGAGTTTGAAACAAGTAAAGCAGTGTCTGCCAATACTACAGCCTATTGTCTTATTCTACACGATAGACTAGTTAAATATAATCCTCTAACTAGCACAGTAAAAGTTCTTTAGTAGAAAAAAAAAATGTACGTTTTGGATGTTCAAGGATTTCAATATGGAAACACTAGTTTTTTTTGTAAAGAAATTGCAATTCTGGATACTTCAAGTGGTAACTACAAGCACGCAATGGTTAAATTTCAATTTGATCTAAATCTATTTAAGTACAAGATTGAAAACCACATGAATTGGTTAACTCGAAATATACATGGTTTGGAATGGTTTAGTGATCGTTGTGGTGGTGTCGGAAGTATTATTATAAACTATGAAAACTTGACAGATTTTATCAAGAATTTTATCAATACATCTTATGGTGTTGACACTGTTGATGGAGCAAATGTCATAATCGCCGTAAAGGGAGGTCAAAAGAAAGAGTGGTTAAGCAAGCTGTTGGAAGAGAATTACCATGTAATTGATTTAGAGGAAAACAACTGTCCTTCTTTGGAAAATTTAAAGAAAATGTTAAAATCTAATCACTGTAATAAACATGTAAATAACGACTTAAATTGTGCGTTAGAAAATGTATTTTTTATATACTACTACTGGAATTTGCTACACAGTAAAACCTTGTAAACAATTTTGTAAATAAAACTGTATATTAAATAAACCATTTTGTTTTTTCTCAAATAGTTAAAATGCTGAAAGTGGGAGTGATTAAATTTAATATAAATACCTGCAGCTCATTCAAAGTAAAAAAAAAAAATTAGTTCACATTTCGTTCGTGGACTGAGTGGTATTACAAGTTCTATTTATGGAGTCTATTTCAGCCAACTCTAGTTTTAAACAAAATTCTAAAAGAAAAACTAACAACGATGAAAAATGGTTGCTGACGTATGGACCGACTACGCTGTGTATTGAAAAAGCAAGAGCGTTAATTCCACCTGGTGTAAATAAGTTTATTTTATGTTTATATATAAATCGAGGATGGGTGAATAGTGGCATAAAATTCATACCTGTGACGTCTTCCATTGAAGAAACAAGAACTTTATTAGAAATTGTGTTTAAAAATTTCACATACAAATTACCAAGTGAGGAAAAAATGAAAAATCGACGGAATATTTATAAACACGCGGCACGGGAAGAAGCAGATGATGGAATGTTTTCTATTTGTATTGCCGAAGAACACGCCTACATATGTGTTGCTAAAGCTATGCATTCAACAGAAAATTATAAGGAAACCTTCTTTGACTTTCTGGAATTTCGTTACCGGAAAAATAAGGAAGAATTACGAAATATGTGATTGTAACTATTTATTATTACATACATGTACATTATTTTTAACACTTGTTATTTTTCTAAGACATAGCATAGATAAAGAATCTGCATTTAATTCATGTTCAGTACGCCTTGATATATATTCAACACGACGCGATACTCTTGCTACACAATCTTCAATACTTTTCATTTGATTCATTTTTATGACATGTAATGTATTGTTGATTAAAAGTAATGCTGTTTTACATATATCGAAATCAAATTCCATTATTGTCTTTACAATTAATTCTTCGTAAGTTAAATATATATAGTTAGCTTTTAAAAATATACACTGTATAAGCATATTTTTCTTTTTTGTTTTTAAAGTAATATTTCGAATATCAAAAAATTTGAAAGGTTTGTAATTTACTTCTCTTCTTGTGTTAGTATATATTATATCTCTATAATCATTTTCTATGAGTTTCTCAATAAAAATATTTAACGCTAATAAACATACCTCTTCTTTCAAAGGATTGAGTTCGATATAAATGTCTATGTCAGAAAATCTGTCAGTCCGTCCTACCAAAAAACTAGGAAAGCCTCCTGCTACGAAAGATCTTAACGGTACAGATTTTAGAAATAACGTTATAATTTTTAATTCATCTCCCAGATTGTGTGAATATCGAATAGTTTCAATTAAAGGTTTAGAAGTCCAGAACTTTTTAGAGCTGAAATAATCGTAACACTCTCCCAATGTTAAATCTTTCTAAAATTAGTAAAATAAATTGATATTAATAATAATAATAAAATATTTATTTTTATTTATATTACATAGCTTGATCCCGCTTGGCTTGGTCCCGCTTGGGTCAAATTCTTCTGCTGCTCCTCCTCCTCCTCCTCCTCCAAATCACTAAAGATGTCTTCAAATAGCATTCTTTTTCCACCCGATTCCAGCATTTTATGTGTTTGTTGTTTTTGTTGTTCTTCTGTATTATCATCCAACAAATTAAATTTATACCTTTTAACAACCTTTTCTAAAATCTTGAAATCTTCATTGTTTTCAATTTTTGTTCTCATATAACGAACCGGTAAATTTCCAAACTTCCTTTTTAAGGTTATAGCCTTAGGACTGTATGTTAGTGATATAAAAATTTTATCACCTTTTTCCAGTATTTCTTTTACACCATACCAAATTTACAAATTTATACACAACAGTAGAATTACATCAACACACACACACACACACACACACACTTTTCCCTAGCGGATAACAATCGGGCAGTGAACTGGTCACTCCGTCAAGCCGATCAAACCATACAGTTCGCACGTAGCCAGACAAAGCACTTGCTACACGCGAGCACATTATGATTCAATATGTAACTTATATCTATTCACACACACACACTTTTCCCTAGCGGATAACAATCGGGCAGTGAACTGGTCACTCCGTCAAGCCGATCAAACCATACAGTTCGCACGTAGCCAGACAAAGCACTTGCTACACGCGAGCACATTATGATTCAATATGTAACTTATATCTATTCACACACACACACTACACGCGAGCACATTATGATTCAATATGTAACTTATATCTATTCACACACACACTTTTCCCTAGCGGATAACAATCGGGCAGTGAACTGGTCACTCCGTCAAGCCGATCAAACCATACAGTTCGCACGTAGCCAGACAAAGCACTTGCTACACGCGAGCACATTATGATTCAATATGTAACTTATAATCTAACACTGTATATCTATTAACAAAACCAAAAATAACTTACTGGAAAAGTTGTTTTATAACAACGGACGCATATTTTAGAGGAAAATTAATTTTGTCCTCGGTATACACTACTATGGTGGTTGGAGTGGATGCCATTTCTTATAGTTGTTACTGCTGTTGCTACGTCTTGTAGTAATGAAGAAGAACAAACGAAGACTGGTGATTTTGCATGTTCATTTTAATTGCTTATATATGAATATACAAAAAAAATCTATTAATATTTTGTAATTAAAGATTTCACGCTAGTTCCAACACATCATATATTTTGAATAACAACAACAACTAGATAAGCAAAATCAGCAAAACAAGTTCAAGTTCAAGTTAACAAACATGTGCTTATCATTAAAAAAAACATTTATCAAACATATGCAGCATTTTTTGTAATGAAAATTTTAGTTAAATAGATCATCGAATTAATGAAAATCTCAGACTAGTCAAGTAGCCAGCAGAAGCATACAGCACTTAGATACAACAACAACAACAACAACAACAACAACAATGGATAAATATTCAACAGAAACTGTCAAAAAAACTGAATTGGTGAGTAGACTACTTAAAACGAAAGAAGAATACAGACACCATATTCATTTACTTAAAAAAACTATTTTTATTTTAAAAAAAGCTTTAAAAAATAAGGTTTATGTCAATAATTATAACAAAGTTGAAACTAATCTAAGTATTTTAAAAAACTATTTGCAAACGTTTAAAATGAAAAGTAAAAGTAACAAAGTTTTAGCCAAAAGGCAGTTAATATGGCAAGACATAGACTCTTGCTTTAATGGTAGAATTAAGTCCGGAATTATCACAAATTTAAAATTTAAAGAACTTTTACGACAAGCATTTAGGATTTTTTCTTTCAGAGTTAAAAAAGAGTTAAATCATTGTTTGTTAAAAGTAAACGTTGTGTTTTCGGGATTATTTATAAAACCTCAAAATCTGGAAACATCAGTAAAGCATTTTTCAACAAAAAATAATATTATTGACCATAATACAAATAATGGTTTCAAGAGAACGTTGTTGATAAAATTTTATGTAAATTAGAGGACTTTCAAGAAAAAGATAGTGGTTGGGCTTTGTGTGAAATTTGGTATCTAAAAGTTAATATAAATAAATATAATCCAATTACAGTAGGTTTCAGCACATATGTATCTAAATTTATTTAAGAGTGTAATAAATATTAAAAATTGATTCATAATCCACCATATACAAAAATGTTTAGTACATCGTCTTATCCTCATTTCAGTCAAGTTTTAAAATACAATGAAATTAACTTTCCTATGACTTTAAAAGATATCCCAAAATTTGAATCTCTAAACAGGTTAGCTATAAATGTATTTTGCATTGAAAAACAAACAATTTTACCATTCAAAAATCAATTTACTAATTTTACCTTGTAATAACTCTAAGGAAATTAGCTATTCTGAAAACAATATTAACAGTAATGTTTAAACCATTTTCATTTTGTCTGTATTAAAAATTTAAGTCGATTATTAAACAAACAAGTTGGAAATCAAAATAAAAAATGGTTTTGTGAGCGATGTTTTAATCATTTTAAAAGTGAATCAATTTTATTAATTGTATTCAGGTAGTAAAAGTGGTGGTCGATGGGATATATATTTATAACGTACATAACGCTGTAAAATTTTTTATAACGTATAACCAAATTTTTTATCAAATAAATCTATCTAATCTAAAGTTCCTAACGATGGCAGAAAATATGATTGGAAACGCTGTCCAAATTGAAGAAAATAATGTGGAGATCGCCGCTCAAATTGAAGAAAGAGAAGAGATTTTTAATAACTTGGAAGGTGATTCCATCAGTTATAAACATTCATTTTTGGACAAATCATCTAGGCTTGTTAGAAGATCATTCTTGTTTAACATTGATATTAATTATATTGAAGAGGAGGAAGAAGAAGAGATGGAGGAAGATGATCAGGAAATTGACGAAGGAGTGGACATGGATGGACAACTGCTAAATTTAGGAACCGAGGCTGACGTAAAAGTAAGCAAGGTTTGGGGCTAGTGAATTATTTAATAATTTTGAAGAAAAAGATGTATGTGTTATACAAAGCTACACTAAAATTGAAAGTCGAACACTAGGAACATTTGCTATTTGCCTTCCGTGTAGTGCAATTCACATGAGATATTTACGGAGAGGGGAATCCGATCATGTGAGCTGCCACTACAAAAGAGCTTATGTTGTTAGTGCTTCTGATTTACATTGTGCTATTTGTAGGATACATCTTTTTCTACTAATTCCTGAACATGCTTGCTTTTACTGCAATAAAAATGAAAAAAAAGATATAGACGATTATGTTGTTAAATATTAATATTAAACATAGTTTGTAAATGTGATGGGTAGATTAGTTTAACAATATTAATTTTAAATATAGGTTATAAACGTAATGGATAGATAATGTCAAAAATATTAATTTTAAACATAAATTGTAAAGATAATAAGTAGAATACGTCAAGAATATTAATTTAAAAATGTCAAATGTTACTATAAGCGGTTATATATTTTCAGTGCTATATGCAAAATACTTCTTTTTATTCTAACATCTGACACTGTATTTGTAAATGAAATAGCTAATCATATGTAAAAAAAAAGTGTCGATTATGTCAACTGCCACTAGAAGCACTCATATATTAGCATAACATTTTGTTAACGCTTGTTTCTGTATTCAATTGAGTTTTCTCTTACTTGATGCAAAGTATATTAATATTATTAGTATAATTAAAAAGTAGTAGATTAGGCTATGCCGGTCCGACAATCAAAACCGTCATTTTTACATGTAAATTCCCATAAGAAAATTTAAGCTTCGATTTGCAAAAGTGGTGCCATTTTAGGGCGTGGCACTTTTTGTGTCAACCCATAACAATTGTTTTGTTATGTAATGTGAAAATTAGTATGTATTAAAAAACTTGTTAGATCATTGTTGTCGTTTCAATATAGGAAAAGGAAAAAATGTGTGTCAATTATTACATATATTTACATTTACTTTTTTTACAAAATTATTTGTTACCAGAGTTTTCACAAACACAAATTATAAAAAAAATATTATCCTCTTTTTAAAATTACAACAAAATGATGTCTAATTACATCTTTGAAGATTTGTACCAAATAGTAATATCTAGTGCGACATACAGGACAATTGTTTACCATTATAGAACAACAATTTTCATCATTCCATCTTAAAATACATTTTACAGTAAGTTGTAAATCTCACAACAATGCAAAGCTCATTAGTGCTGCTATTTACCATACTTTTTTGTAATTTTTTTGGATTATCTTCTCAATACACAGAGGAAGAAGAAGAAGAATACAGTTACAATTCAGTGTACATAAACGATAGAGAGTACCATATCTTGAAACATTTAAGTTTAAGGACATTTCAAGACACGGGATATAATGTCTGGTTCCACACACATTACAATCTAATAAAACCAGATGAATATGTAAGACCCAATGATAAAATATATAATTTGGCTAAAGTTCAAATTGGTATCATACCGAAACTAATAAACAAAGTTTCGAATGTGAGTTACGTTCCTGTAGATATTAATGAACCTGCAGATATACATTGTAATCAATATACATCTAAATATTTTCAAAACAAAAATGTATACATAGAAAACAGACGAACAATGTTGGATTATTTATTTAACACAAACTCAACCTTTGAGACCTGTCTTATAGTATACCAATAACAATATATAAATCTATCTACAAAATTTCTATGTTATCTGACTTGGGGAGAGAGACGTTATGAAACCAATAAAGTCGGTAAGCTTTAATGAATCAAAAAATCATATACACCTAATGATTGTTTGGAGTTATGCATACAGAAGAGCTCGAAAAGATGAAGAAATTATCAACAAAATTCATTTTCAACGACGAATAGCTAATTTAGAATTAATTTTAAAAAATGTACTTGATGAAAATCATAGGACTAGAATTTATATTGAAAGGTTTAATTGATTTAAATAATAAAAAATATATTAAAGATATAATTATTTGTTTCATTTATTTTCGGTTAGACGAGGCTAGGCTAGGCTCATGAAATTATACCAGAGGTGCGGCGTGAAGCCCTACAAACATTCTATTTTTTTTTACCACATGTGTTGTACTGTATAACTGCGTATTATTACTATTATTGCTCGTTTAAAAGATAAACAAGATCATCTAAATTGTTTACTTATTACGACGTACTGCATGGCGGTAGTAGTCTAGAAGTTAAAAATTTGACAAAAAACAAATCTCGGTGTCGACGGTTCGAATCCAGGCGGGCGCGTGGGCTTTTTTTTTTTTTTTTATAAGAAACAAATTAGTAATAATTATAGGGGTGCATGTGTGTGAGTGCCAAAAAGACACTTCAAATATAAAAGGCCTTTTTGAACCCGTACACTAATAAGGCCCTTCTGGTCAACAGCCTCTGGTCATTGTCGACCACTTCTTCTTCGGCCATTTTCAGGAATTTTTCAGGATTGTGTCACTTCGTCGCCGAAGAAGTTGGACACACCCAATCTTTGGACAGACAGGCCATCCTCGGTCACAGTACCCCGCCTTGTATACTACTACTATGATTAACTTCTTTAACATTTTAGGTTATTTTTTTTATTTAAAAACCAAAAAGCAATTTGTAAAAAAATGGTAAAATATACCGTCGTTATTGCATTAAATAAACATTTTTTCGACTTCTCAATTTATCTAAAGTATGACCAAAATCAACAAAAGAATACTGACTTTATTTTTGTATGCTAGTTTAAAAAAAAACATATCATTACCTAACTTAACGAAATGCGTTGAACTTAAATAGTATTTTCATTTTAAAGAAATTAATTATTTTTGTAGCTACATAGGGAATGAAATATGAGAGCGTTAATCTGAAGTCAACAATAATGTTTTAGCAAATAATAATTTCAACCATTATTTGCAAAAACGGAAATCATATTAAATACATGCATTGCGTTTGCAAGATTTGTTACAACTTTTTTATTCTTAAAATTCATATTTTGCGACTAATAAAGATTTTATTTATTGTACATTATTAAAATTTAATTGAATTCACCACTGACTACTGTTACAGAGTTAAGATATATAGGTAATTTATCTATTTTTTGTTTAAAAATTACACTTAAAAAAACATATTAAATATCGCTGAGAGATAGCGCAGATCCCTTTTGATGGGCCACTGTGTTTGTTTTACAATTCGCTAAAGTATTACATAAATGTTAGAAAACCTTAAATACAGGATATTAAAGGTTTACGTTCAAGATTTATTTGTTAATTAAACATTATAAATAGTAGTGAAAGTAGAATAACAACTCGTATTTTGTTAAGCATTCTATGTGGAACATTAATGGTCCACACAGAATTTAAGGTTAATAGATCCTTTGTTATATCGTAAGTAAAGTGTAAATTCTTAGATATTAATTTACGCACCAGCATTATCTGAAACAATACTGTCTCTGCACCACTCTAAGTGCGAAAGAGATCGATTTTATCTGACCATAAGCATCAAACTAATAACTATAGACATGAAGTTAAAATCTCATACAGAATGCTAAAATGCAAAACTATAGTATTCTATTTATAAAAATTAAAATTATTTTTGTTATATCTTTTCGAAACATTTGTATTTTACAAGTTCATTTGAATATTTGTACTCCCTAATTCATTTTCCAAATTATATTTATTCTTATATAAATGTGTAGTGCTACCAAGATTTACGCAGCCGCGTAAAAAGCAAAGTTGCAACAGAGAAAAAAAATCGCAAAAAAACTGGAGGAGGGCCATTTGAAGAAGCAGTGTTCTCGCAGGCCGAGCAACTTATTTCGCAGACAATAAAAACTGTGTCCATTGAAGGGCTGAATGTTCTAGAGGGCTCTGTGCCAAGCCCATCTCCAGCATTGTGGGCAGTAAGTATTTATAATTGGGATCAATGCCCATATCAAAATGACAGTTTGAATAAATTCAAATAGGACTCTTAAGATACTGATTATTGCTTTACTATTTGACTATATTTTTGTGTGTTACTTAATAAAATATTAATGAAAAAAAAAACACGTCAATACTACAGATAATTTTTATTCGAAATCAATTAAGGAACACTTAGCCCTAAAAATTAACAAATAGGTGCCTACACAATAAGACATCAAAAAACTTATAGAAAAAACAACAAATCAAAATTATTTCGGTTTGTATAAATAATATGATATATATGAAATCTATACAAAGAACATACAAAATTTATGAACCAACTGTGTTTTAACAGACCATTGTCTATGTATATATATATATATATATATATATATATATATATATATATATATATATATATATATATAATCATAGGCAGCTACATTTATATTTTTGATTCTTTGTATAAAATACACTAAATTTAAATAACTGACTTAGGTGGATCCAAAACATTTATTTACATACATTTTTAACCCAATTTGATTTAAATCTAATTATTTGAAAATATACAATTCTTTACATGCACATTCACTATTGTTCTCAATTTGAACAGGCTTACGTTGTATGATAATATAAACAAGAAAAAAGTCATTACAAGAATGAGTTACTCATTTTTTATTTCAAGAAATTGACCAGCCCTCCTAATTTTATTTTAAATCTGACCAAAATTGGTTTACGCATTTTTAATTAAGTACTCCTTAAAAAAAGACATAAGCCGATGGCATACAAAAACTAATTTGTACGATACATTGACCTAGACTATTTTTGCTGCTAATTCAAAATAAAAGCAGTATGGCCATTTTTCTCCAGTTAATGTCGACGTAAATTTTGAATTACAAACACTCACAGACATCTTTCTGAAAATATATTTTAGTATCTAAGGAACTTTCCATTATCGAGTAAAACCAAATTATATTTTTAAAAAATGATAACCAATTTATTACGTTAATATTACAGATAATAATTATATATTTTTTTTTTCTTTTTTTTTTAATTCAAATTGGTTTCTTTCCTTGTTTCGAATGGTTAAAAATAGTTTTCTTATAATTGATAAATGTGTTCAAAAGTGTAAAAAAGCAAAAGGTTTTTGGTCAGAGTTAAATCATTTTTTGTGCAATCAAGTGTTGCTATCACCTGATAAATTCTTTGATATGGAACACTTAAGTGAAATTGTAATAGTATATTAGTTACTACATTTTTTTATTATAAGCTCTGAAGCAAATATGCCATATGAATGATGATAAATCAATTTTTAGATTACTTTTAAGTTTAAAATTATCAAAAAATCCCACCTGTACTATTTGTATAGAAGTACTATTCAGTGAGTGCGTGGAATTCGGTAACATTGGACAACTTTTTATTAGTAATTTTATTAAAAATTCTTTCTTCATAAAAAGTTTTGCTTATCTGAAAAATAAGATAAGATTTAAAAAAAATGTCATTTTATATATAGGCTACGAAACAGAAACAAAAATAGAAGTTTGAAAAACAAAAAAAAATTAACTTCCGACCTTTAAGACCGCTAAACTAAGGAACCTTCAAGTCCAAGTTAAAGAGCCTTTAGAAAATGTGGATAATTATTAAAAAAAAAACGAGGAATACGAAATTTTCGACACCTGCTACAAAAAAAACTTTAAATGACTTATTGTTATGCTCTCTTAGAAAGTTTGATTTCCCAATTTTTTTGAAGCCAAACTTATTTTTGTAATAAGCAAAACTTTTATTTGAAAATTAAATTTTATTGCCAAGTGTTTCATATGTTATCCAAATCCACGCACACGCTGTAGATATGCCTCAATATAATAGATTTTATTACAAAACCTGTTCTTTATATTGGAATGATTGCATCGCTGATTTGGAAACGACCTCGTCCATAGGAAAACTATGAGCTTAAGGTGTTTCTGGAATCACCGACTTTGTTGTTTTTAAACACTTCGTTATTTTAACACAGTACGAAACACAAGAAACATGGTTCTATAATTCTCTTAATTAATATATTTTAAAGTGAATTAACGTAATTGTTTGTTTATTTATTTAAATGAAATATGTTTGATGTTATAAGACAAGTTCATGTGTGTATTATTCAATAATAATTACCAGTGCCTATTTCTGTTCTTATTACGTGTTTAGATTTCCAACTGGGCCTTTTTAAAATAAGATTTAAGTTCTAATCAAAACTTTTTTTATGTTTACAAGATTCGCCAGTTGCATCAGAAGGTGTTCAGGATCCTGAAGTAGGTATGTTATAGTTATTTTTGTAATACCGTTTTTCTTGCATCAAGTGCTCAGATCATGCCACATGATTTCCCTATTCATCAGAAAGGGTACGTTATAGACAAATTTTGCTTAAATGAATACCTTAAGACTTTCCTAGCGCAAAGCAATGTCTTGGTACAATATATTCAATATTAACGTCATTTAAACTAAATTGCTAAAAGACATTTTACATATATATCACTAGTATATAATGTGGTAATTATATGGCAACAATCCACATTAACCTAACTAGAAATATTGCCTGGAATAGGGTGGGGAGGTATAAAAATAAACGACTAAAAAGAAGTAAGTTATTCTCAGTTATTGTCTTCCCTTGTGTTTGTAAAATAAGATGATTTTCGATTTATAATAAAAAATCGAAATGCGTCTCGAGGGCATCTGTTTGTTCCTTTCCCCACTATGTCAGTGGCAATTCAGTCTGTGTTAAATCCATGTACAATTTCATTTAAACATGCATTTATATAACATTATAAAAACGCTAAGTAAAATTAGCAAATAATTAGAGTTTATATACATTTCTGCTTGCTCTAATTTCATGTTACTTATATCTACGACCATGGGTGAAATCCCAATCAAATTGTTTTTTTTTTATAGAAAATATAGGTAATTAAGAATAATATATAATTAATAATATATAAATCCTTTATTTGATCTACATATTTGGTTTTTAATTAACATGATCTGTATTCTGGCTTTATTTTATAAATGGTAAGGTTCAAAACATATTTTACAAATTGCCTTTTTTAAACCATAGTATAGCAAACTGCAAAATTAAAGAATTAATAAAATTTTTAATTATCGTAAAATCTAGGGAAATTATTTCAATGCCATATTGCTGTCATAAAGCCCAACAATTTTTGTTTCTGGATCTCAGTATAAAAATATCATACCCTGTTTCTTGTGCAAATTTAAATAAAGCAGGGAAGATTGTTATGAAAACATAGGAAACGAAAAAATACTAAATCTGCATTTTAGCAATTTAAAGTAGTCACATTTAACGAAACCGTCATAGTCAAAAATTAAACAGATTATCATGAAAAATTACAGGAATGACATAATATTTTTAATTTTCATTACCTTTTCAAATAAACCCGTTACTCAAAAAAAACATACATATTTAAATACCTTGATTTCAGAGAATGAAAAAAATCAAGAAATACTCGTTAACAAACCTACAGAAGGTGACATAATTATATTGCCGTCAACCAGCGACGACACTCCTTGTGGTAAGTTTTTTCTGCTATATGGTAACCAATATTTTATAAAAACAGTTTGTATTATGACCTAGCATTCAATAAAAATTTAATAAAAACAATGTTTTATTCTATCAATTTCCTTAACTATCGTGTGTTGGAAAGCTCATAGGCATCCAATAATACCTATCGGTACTTATCGGATATAATTTACCTGTTGTTATTCATACCTATCAATACATCGGAAAAAAATCCCATCCCTAACCATAATACGTTAAAAATTATCAGAATTCATTAGACCACGAGTTATATAGGACGTTCATAAACTCTCACAGATTCAATTAAAATTGGAACTAATATTTTTTAACAAAAACGTAAATTTAATATAGTCTCATTTAATAGTCATTGCTTCAGTGGGATGTTTTAAGTACTATCGTAAATAACCAAAAGAAATATTTGAGAATTGTTTTGTGTATTTGAAAAATACTGATGGGTTTTTTTTCCTAATAATCTCTCCAGATGAGTTGGAGAAAAATGAAAAAGAGACTTACTATATACTATATTTTCAGACTTTTCTTACGTATTTTATTTTTTTTTATAAAAGAGTGCAGAATTATATTAATTATGATTAATTAGGATCGAAAAGGAAATCTGAGACTCTTAGGGCAAGCCAAAAAATGATTCAGCTTCAAAAGGAGGAAATTGCTTTGAAGAAAGAATGCAATGAACATCTAAGAAATTTGGTTTCGCAGCAAGAGAAATCCAATAAGCTGCAGGAGGAGTCCAACAGGTTGCAGAAGGACAGAAACATTATTTTAGAACGACTAGTAGCCTGCTTAGAAAGAAATGCCTAATTTTTGTATATTTTGTTTTATTTTTAATTTTATACTTAATTACTGATGTTTTTTAATCAATTTTTCAGTTTTTGTAATAAATAATTAAATGTTTAACACTATCTCCAATCTTGTAAGCCTCATATTCTCTTCTTAACCATCACCATTTCTTTCCTAGTGTAGCGTTTGCGCCTACGTTCGTAGTAATCTAACCTGTACAAGACCTCCCAATATTGAATCGTACAAATCCGATATCCGATGGCTTAAACTAGCCCTTAGAATTTTCACTAAATGTATGTGTTGTATTTATGGCTCTATTTATGGCTCTCGCTCAAACAATTTCCTTTACGAGCTATTCGACTTTCTTTCTGCTAAAATGGACTTCCTAATCTCTGAGTTCCATCCCACTGAAATTATGATTCTTGGAGACTTTAACGTCCACAATAAAGAACAGTTAGGGTCCACTGAAACGGATCCCCAAGAGAGCAGCAGAGGCTCTTGAAATCAGCCAAACCCTTACCAACCTCATCAGAGAACCTGCCATCCCACGTATCGATAAACACCACTCACCCAGTTTTCTGATCACGGTCTAATTACTGTTTCCTGTAAGAGAAATAAACATTGTTTCTCTTCCAGCGGTCCTTCCAATATTTATGTTTCAAGTAGGTGTAGAAACCTTTATACCACATTCTATTATGAGTTCAAAACGTCCAGACTTTCAATGGCGTGGGCTAATAATGCCAGACCAGGGAAAATCCGTAATAATAATTTTCCTACTTTACAAAATCTATAGATTAAAAACAAGGCACGAAATCATTACAATTGCATAATTTTCAACACACGTGTAAAAGGCAAAGTTCTTTCTTGACAAAATGGTAACCAATTCTTTGGTTCCTTGCCAAAAACATTGATCATCACTTCCCCAAATGATCCTTCCCACTTTCACTTCTGATGAAATGGTGTCTGCATCAAAATCAAAAGCCGCAAGTTCTACTTTAATACCTTTCTCCTTTCATCAGTACCAGCTTTGCCATACAGTATGCACGAAATGACCTTCATGGTTAAAAAAGTATGACGCATTTGCAAAACACCAAAAAGTCCTTTGGCCTTGATGGTATTTCGGCCACAATTTTAAAAATTGCTCTTCTGAACTGACGACATCCTTAGCGAGTTATTCGAAGTGTCCTATAACAAGGGCATTTTCCCTAAAAGCTGGTAATCTGCTCGTGTACAGCCTGTTCCTAAATGGGATTCTAAATTTCTTACCTCTAACTACAGATCCACATGGCTACTCCGAATTCAGAGTAAAACAATCGAGAGGCATTTCAACATGATTTTTTAAATTACCTTGAAAGGTATAAACTTCTCCATGACAGAAAATATGGCTTCCGCCACCAAAGGGCCACATTACAATTTTTTCTTAGGTAATACACAACAGGAACAAGTTCATCGAATTCCACGGAGAAGCCCAAATTATTGTCCTCGGCATTTCTAAAACCTTGCACTTGGATTGCCAGTTTTCTTTCCAAATGAAGTATTTCTGTAGTGATTGACGCCCATTCACCTGACTTTCACAAAATCACGGCGTTCCACAGGGTTTAAACCCTGTTAGCATGAAAATTAATAAAAATATTTTAACTTAGGATCGCGTTGGAATAAAATATCTGAATTTCACAAGTACTTTAAAATTTTGTCAAAGGTTTTAGTTTCCAATTCCCTCCCTAGGAAAGTGTAAACTTTAAAAAGCACTTTCTGTGCTATTCATGCAGTTACAATAAGAAATGTCAATTCAAATCGTTTTATTTATTTTAACTGCGACCCAAGTCTCAGACGAACATAATGTGTTTAACAAGGTTTGTTACCACCTACAGCCTAGACCGATTTTTATCAACATCAAAATCTTTACTCTGATTCAAAAACAGACTTGGGACAAAAATATAGTTGTATAATCATGTCACCAAAATAACATATACCTAAGGATTTTCCTTTTCTATAAACATTTATATAAACTTATATTTCAGACGATGAACAATTACTGATAACTATATTAATTAACTAATTCAAATCCACATATTAGTGTCACTATTAATTTAAAAAAAATACTTATATTCTAGAAATAAAACATTATGGTAAAAAAGTGTAGCAAATGATATGAAAACTACACTCGCCAACATACAGGGATCTTTAAAGAAAAACATCAAATCAATAAATATTTTTTTTGTAATTAATGCAAAATTGTTCACAAAAAAGTTGAGCAAACAGCCATTGATTATTGAGCCATAATTATTGTCATTTCTCAAAAAATACAAACATATTAACCATTACATTTGTTTAACGTGAGTTTATCAGGCATTTAGTGAAGCCCTCCTAAGGGCCAATTATACTTACACTTAACTAAGGGTCTATATAGAGATTAGCACTTTACGTGTGCCTGGGTCAGTGAAAAGTGAATTTTTAATGATCTTGATGCCAAATCAACTGCTATGTGAAGCCTGTAGAAAATATTAAAAAACTCAAATATATAAATAATTTAATGAATGAGTCAAACCTTCCTCAAAACTTTAGCAATGTTTACAAATCACCTCTTTATTCTTATATTCACCAGTTTAAAACACTTGGCTCATAGAGTTTTAAAAAGTTTATTGAGACTTCGAAACACTACTTTCAACTCATTTTTCGCAATTTATTAAATACCCCTCCTACTGAAAATTATATTTACATGTACAATTGTTATTTTTTAGTTGCGTTCATTAAGAGTGGTCATTAAAAAATTAAAGTACATTAAAAAAATTACTTTCTCATTTATGCATTCAAAAATACACTGGCCCGCCAGTAAAAGTTTACATTTGAAATACTTTAGAACCTGTATGACAAAACCTTTAGATGGACCATTTTGCATTAAAAAAATATTACCAAAGTAAAATATCACAACCACTCTAGAAAAGCATCTCTAATTCTTTGCCCCTCCGCCAATAAGGGATTCCCATTTGGCTCTAGGGCAAGACCAGCATCAATACCCGGAAAAGCTTCAAAATTATTGACAACTGCTTGATTGCAAAGAAAAGGTTCTTCATTTGCCTCTACGCACATATTGTGCAAAACAACGCAAGTGTTAATTATTTTTGAAGCCTTTTCTGGGGCGTAGTGCAATGCCCTCTCTTCACTTAGGCACCTAACCCTTCCCTTCAGCACACCATTACACCGTTCAATGCAGCTCCTTGTTGACGTGTGGGCTTTATTAAACTTATCTTCCGCCGACCCCAGTTGGACATTTGAATAAGGTATAATACACCACGGTCTAAGACTATAGCCTGAGTCACCTAAAATCATTAATATATTAATGGCTTAGAAGAAAGTAAATATAATTATAACCTAGAAGCTTAAAAATCAACTTAAATAAACATTCTGATACAAAAGGTAACCCAATTAGTGTTATTTCAAAGTGAATATCATTGCCTTGTCAAACACATTTTACAATGCCATAATTTAAACGCGTATATGTGGTGGCAGTTTTTAATTTTATTAATTTAAGAATTAAAACTTTAAAAATATTAAATAAAACAATAACATTAGAGCTTGTTTTTCTTTTCTCTGCTTTCTTACCAAACACCTTATTTGACTTAAATCAATAACAGTACGGTAAATATTAATGGACCTTTTCTGTCTTACTATAATAAGGAAGAAAACTGAAGCAGAAAGTTTTAAAAAAATTAGGAAAAGATATATAAAAAAATACGTCATAAAATATAACTCATCATTTCTATAAATTGTCCACTATTATTATAACTTAAGTTTCTCATTTAATGCGATAATAAAAATATATTTAGGTAAATATAGGGTATTTAAATGTTTAGAAATGCACATACGAGAACACGCTTGGAAACAATACATATAGCTCCATTATTCTATGAATATAATAAAAATATTAAAACATATATCTATTAAAAAAAACGTTTGGCTTAATTAAGGAGGAAGAAAATTAGATAATTGCTTGTCAAAACACATTTTGTCACCTAAAAAAAACCTCTTTCTTCTGACAGCCTCTTTCAATTTTAAATATTCTATATAACACTATATTGTATTTTAATTTGGTATTGAGTGACTTGTACTGATGTGGTAAAAATAAAAGAGCGGCACTGTTAATAGGTGTGAAATTACTAACATTGTTGGCAACCAATTTGCACGGCCGGTGATGCAAAGTATATGTTATATAGCTTATTAATGGAGATGTTTTTTTTATAATTTGTAAGTCAATCAACGGATTTATTACCATAATAATTATTAAAATAATAAAAAATATTTAAACCAGAATTAATATATTTTAATATAATGGCCAAAGTTAGGGGATAAGAAGAGGATAAAAACTCCACCATAAAATTAAAAAAATATATATCTTTTAAAGCAAAATTTGTACCACTTAGAGACTCTGGCGCTGTTCAATAATTTAACTACCGTTTGAAAACCATCTCCAAAAGCAATTTTTTATAGTGGTCTTTTACTAAAATTATATTAACATCAAAGTTTTATTATTATGAGAAGCAAACAGAGCCTAAATATGTAACTGACGCAAGTCATGGATTAAAAAATACGATTTTCTAAAAATTTTTATAATAATAATTACTACTGATTATTACTACAAACAATCACAATTAGAGTATCTAAGTGACACAAATTTTGTGTCAAATAATTTCAAATTTTATTACTTCAATAGTTATTCTCATAATAGGGCCGTTGTTTGACTTAGGTACCGAGAATAACGCCCCATTTATAAGCTTAATAACATATACGTTGCCACTCCGTTTTAATTTTATACCGGCCGTACAAATTCGTTGCCAGCAACATTGCACGAGAAACGTTGCTAAGTACTATTATACATTTTGTTTCAATAGAAAAGCAAGTTCAAAAATAACAGTCATACAATCAGAATTTCGTTATGCTAAAAAGTCACGGTATCCAATTCTTAGGCTTGCACCGACTATAACTACGAAATCTGAATTATTTGAACAAAAAAATTATAAGAAAAGAAAATAATGTCACTTTCTAAAGATATTTCCGCGGAGAAAATTAAAAATAGTGTATCCAAATATCAATAAGAGCATTTATAAATTGGTTCCCCTAAGTTGAATTTAAATAGAACACATTATGACTGGTCTGGGTGTTATAATTAACAAAAGAAATAGTTTATAGTAATTTATATTATTTGTTTAATATATTGTTTTTGTAAGTATAAGATTATAAAAAAAATAAACAGAAACTATATTTTATGAAATTAAGATATTGGTCTTACAGAAGTACAAAAATCCATCATAGGGCTAAACCTATACATATAGAGGATGAATTTGAATATGCATTTAAAGTATGAAAAAAGGTACTCTAGAATTTAACCAAGAAAACTTCAAAGGATAAACTTGTGTTTTATTTATATACACTAAGTTATTATAGATATGGATGGTTTTTTGGGAACTCTAACAGTGACGCATATTTCAAATAATTCATAGAGTTAGATTTTGTAGGTGGGTAATTGCATAGAAAAAAAAATGTTTTCTACACTGAGAATGGAATACATATCAGAATGTGTTGAAAACTAGGTAACGTACATATATTATGTCTGATTAATAAGCCTTTGTCTGATTAGACCAAATTCGAGGTTAATGTTTCTTTAATTAATCATGTTAATATCAAAACCAGCTTAACATGTGGTTTGTGTTATGATGTAAATATCAACTCTGTTTAGGTTTTTGAAAGTTATTAAATATAGATAGATACTGAATGTTTCAGTGATCCGATATTGTAAAGATCCCTGAAGATGCCTCATGCAATCAAAGACGAAACGCCCGAAAGTGACTTTATTTTGACACGCTCTAATCCCAAGAACCATGATTTCTTAATTGACCACAGCCATGAAAGTGTAAATTCTATGATGTTTAATTTATCTTCACTGCATTCTTGCATTTTTCAAATTTCTTTTTTTTCGATCACATTTTTTTTCTGTATCTGGGAATTTAACCATTTTGAGACACATTTTAATAAAAACCTTTTTATTTTATTTTTATAAAACTCAACTCATGTACGATTTTTGTAAATTTTCAAACAACCTCTCACTAAAATTGGGTGAAAACTATACGCGAAATAAAACTCAATTTAAAAATTAAGCCGTATAGAAATTATAAAAAAAATTAATTTATTATTAAAAATATATTTATGTTACAGATTATTAAAAATTGCTTCAACCAGCATATTATAAATAAAACCGTTAGGGTCCCACGTTTTTATCAAAATCCTAAATGTTTTATGTACATAACACCATTAATAAAACTTTTAATACAAGAATGCTCAAATAAATAATAAATTTATATATCCTGGACTTATGTTAAAAGTGTACTATGTGCTATATTCGTCCCAGTTTCTTGACAGCATGGGGGATGTACTGAATTAGTTAGAAAAAAATTATAAACTTTAGAGTTAGTTTAGACATTTTGCAAATTGCAATATTTTATTAAGGCATCAATAAATATTGTTTGTAAATGAAAACTTAAAAATATCATACTTAAAATTAATTGTAGAAAATGTATTAAAACTATAGTACTAAAAATATAAGATGACAATTAAAATAAAACTAAAAAAAAATGTTTTTTAAAAAGTCCAACGAATTATATGTTTTGTATGGACTTCTTCTCTTAAGATTATGTAACTTCTACATAGTTTCATTTACATTTCATAAGAATAAGCAAAAATAAAAATTTAAATGAAAAAAAAAACATAATGGCATATACATTTATATAGCGCATTCACATACTCCCTGAGTTACATAGACCATTTCATTAAGAAGGCTTAAAATCAAAATAACACTATACAGCAGTTTCTTTTACGTATATATAAACATAGTTTACTATAAACTTACCCAGTAAAAAGTACCTTTTTACGTCATTTTGATGCAAACGTTCAAAAAAAGGATAGAGGGCACTATGTTGCCAAATAAAGTTATCATGGGTGCTCCCAGGATATTTAGCACTGCAATTTAAAATTTTTAGACAGACATCATAAAGGCAGTGGTAAAACAATAAAGCTGTAACAAGAGATCAATTATTATTGCTGGAACTTATGAAACTGAATAACCAAGTTGTATAGATAAATGTAATATTTATTATCTTCTGTCTGTTAATAAAATTTCAATATTTTAGACATTTCTCAAATAATTTAAATAGTTTAATTTACTGTTTGTAAATATTCCTTAATTATGCTGAGTTTTTAACATGTAGATATCATAGAACAAGTAACATGGAAGAATGCAAATATATTAAAATTTCCTTACAATTACCTTAATTTAAATTTCAAAACATTTCTACGACAATAATTATATTTATTCTAAATTTTGAAAAAATGCTAACAGAAAAAAAACGTCCAAAAATTATTCTCACCAACTGGACATTTATGCTATGGTACCCTTTTCGGTTGACAAACTCTGCTTCACCATTAGTGTCAGAAGGAGCAATTATTTTGACGTGGGTGCAATCAATGCAACCCACTACTCCAGGCAAGTTATGCTTCTGATAAAATCTAAAAAGTTTTTTTGATATTAATAAAAACAATACTCTGTGGTTTATATTATTGTTTGTCATTTTAAGTTGCAGCTTATTTTACAAAGATTTGATAATTAGATAAGTGCAGTTACTTAAAACTTAAACTATTCAATACAAAAAAAATGAATGAAGTAATAGTATTGTATGTTTTAGAAAATGTTTGAAATTAAAAACCATGAATTATATGTTTTGCCTGGGAACTAACATATATTTTCTAAAGTATTGTGCCCATTGTTAAAAAACTACTAATATACATGTAAAAATAGTTATTTTTTAGTGAAAGCAATTGTAAAAATCACTATAAAATATATAGAACATTCTTTTACTCAGGAAAATAACCCAGATATTTTTTTTTAATATCATTTAAAGAAGTGATCGCAAAACTGATTCAGCTTGTCCTTGTTTCAAGATATGTTTTATGGTTAAGTATGTCGCTCCATATTTCATAGTAATTTTGAGAATTATTGTTCATGAGATTACTTGAAAGACAAAATAATGTTTTTTTTTTTTGAAAAATCGAAATTAAGAATTTATTATAAATGTAGGTTACTCCAGACAGAACTCTAGAATACTTTGTATGACTTAAATGATATAAGTAATAAACAAATACAAAATATACAAACATCATAAACATTTATTAATCTCTTATTTTAATTTAAAAACATTAGTGAGACAAAAACAGGTAACAACGTTTTCAAGCTTAAATAATGAGCTTTATGTAATATTTAAAATCAAATGTAATTTCCACAGCTTTCCTTAAAACATACAAAATTTACTACCAGGCTCCGTTATGTAGTCTTTAATTACATGCTAAAATAAAAAATATTTACAACATACCTTGTCCTCACAGCATCCAATTCCTCTTTGGTGGAAGGAAACTTGACAAACTTGTTATACACCTCAGGTCTATTACATAAATCGACAACTTCATTTACAGCACTAGATACTGTACTTTGGCTTAAGCCAATGAAGCAGTTGTTGCCAACAACAGCTTGGTAGCTACCTGAGCCAAAAAAACTCAGTGCAGCTAATATCTAAAATCAGAATATACCTTATTTTATTAATTGTCTTTTTTTTTAATAAAAACTCTAATTTTATAACTCTTTTGCTTGTATATCTTCTTGTGTCTGTGCCATACCAGGATTGTACTCGGTGCTATACTCAAAAATCTGAAGCCTACCATACAATTCCACGTACGAGTGCTCTCAGGAGATATTTTAGCAAGTATGATAAACTATTAGAAAATAGGATATACTAGGTTTGTCACTACCCTTTATGAGGTAGTGCTTGTAAGTTAAGACCCATTTAGATTATACATTACTCATTCTTCTTATTTAAAGAACTTAAATTATTATTACTTCTACAGTCGCCATACTGTCATGATTTCAATAAACAACTAATTTTAAGTGTAAAAAAATAAATCCTAACTTGGAATAACGTATATTTTTAGAATTTATTTAAAAAAATATGCAATTTTAGTTGTTATATTCTGTTTACTATCTTGTTGAAAGTAAATTTTAGGATATAACTGCTCTCTTATTTTCAAATGTATATTAGATAATATTGCACTAAACAGAATTAATTATGTTGTCGATCTTGGGGTATTTTGAAGAAAGGCTCTCGTTTATTCTGCACATGGATCAATTTGTCGCATTCTAGGTCAATGAAATAAGCAAAAGCTTCTCCAACTTATTTTCCCTTAGATTTCTATACAACAGTTTTGTTTGCCGAATTTTCATAACGCTTCCACTTTCCAGGTTAGATTTTCTGTTTCATGACTTAATTTTTTTATTGCGCAGTACACCAAATTAATATATTTTATATAAATGAAGAACTTTTTTGAAGGAGAAGACAAATGCAATTTGTTAGAAAACATCAATTTTTGGGTGGCTCTCCTGGAAGTTAGTTTGTCATTTTACCTTCTTTCCAATATCCTAAACCAAGTAACTCTAAATTTCACGTGCAGCGCAATCAATCAAGTCAGTAATAAATATCTAATATAGTAACAGTAGAAATGTAGTTCTTCTATATAACTTTATTATATCGAAAGAAATTATATTTTGATACTAGTACATTAAATAATTGGGTGTATCCCGTTTGTTAATAAATAAATATTAATGTTAGGTAATCTTTTTGAAATTAATATTTTTCTATTATTAGAAGCAGTTTGCAGTTTAATGATCACTTCTAGATTTCAAATTAATGGGCTTGATTACTACCTCGGCTTCACATTACATTTATACAGTGTGCTATAGGCAAGTATAAAAATGTATCTACATTATAAACCAATCCATTCCCGTCGTTTAATGGAATTGGCAGATGCACACTTCTTAGCTTGGTAGACTCCTTTATAGAAAAAATACGCAATAATAGTGTTAAAAGGTCTCGGTAACCAGACGATCATTAAAAAAAAATCACGTAAATTGGTGCAATACAACTCCCTTACGAACTTGCTGAAAAATCTTTATTAGTGTTTTTAATAGGTATATAAAGTATTGTTGATATTATAATTGGGGATCAATAGGAAGGTTATTTCAGATGAAATCAAATATTGCTTGTCACATTCTAGTTCCCTGTTACATTCAACGATATACACTGAATATGTTTTTATAACATTGTTGTTGATATATTATGTCCGCTTCCTCTTCTGTAGACGGCACTAACGAGTAACGACTAACGACCTAAATGATAAAGCTAATTCTAAACAAACTCTTAGGTTATGGTAGGGTGACCATACATACAGCATTTTCAAGGTCTGTCTACCATTTGATCTTATACAGCATTTTTTTTTGTTTATTATTTTGTTTCAGTTGTTTGTGTTTTTTCTTTTTTGGTGTAGATTATAAATATTTTTAATCATTTTGTGTTTAAAGAAACGTGGTGCTGCAATAATTTTGTGAGATGTAGTTTTGGTTGCCTGCTATGTCAACTTTTCACCAGCTGTATTGGGAGTTGTCTAACCTAAATTTTATGCTTTTTTAATTCCAAAATTGGTGAGATGTAGTGTTGGTTGTCTGATATGTAATCTGTATTAAGAGTTGCGTAATTTAAATTCTATACTTTTTTAATTTCAATGTAATTAAATTTAAAACGTTGGGGTTTATCTCTACTACTATAATCTAGTACAAACGTACAGGAGAAAAGGAAAATAGAAGCTATTAAATTTTGAAAAACTTCCCCACAGGTATTTACTATAATGTTTAAAGACTTCGAGTCAAAAGGTCACCCAGTATATTGAGGGTTGCCTAATATTTATGCTCGACGAGTTTTCCGAAGTTTGTGTTATAAGAGTAAAAAAACTGTAAAGCTGCAGATATTACAAGGATTGGACATTTAATTGAATAAAAGGAAAATGGACTTACCTTTGTGAGGACAGGAGTGTTGTTTCCAGCCGCAGGGGCATCGATATGTTGGCCCAGCTCCACAGCCAATTTTTCTACATCTGCCTTGGACATTCTGAAATGTTTTTTAAAAAGATTGTCGGGAATTCCCATGGGATTTATTGTTGGCCTGTAAACCCTAGGACCATAGGTTTTTTGAACGTCATCTTCTTCTAAATCACACATAATATTAAATCGTGCCAAATTCATAGTTTAAACGGAAAATTAAATTTTGCGATTCACAAAATGGCCGTCGACAATTTAATAATGTAAAATAACAATTGAACCGTAAAAAGTATGGTCTATTACGAATCAAGATCGGAAAATCCGAATGTAGTGCCGAACAGCTCTCCGAACGGAGAAAATTTTCGTTAACTAACGAAATGATAAGTGCAAAATCGCACCCCAGATTGTTTTACCACAAGGTACTGAACTAGAACTACTAACTGAGATCGATATGCTTTTATTTACAAAGGGGTATTAGAGGAGGTATTTCTCAATGCTGTAATAGATATGGTAAAGCTAATAATAAATACATGGGAACATCTTTTAATCCACAATCACCTACGTCCTATCTAATGTATTTTGATGTCAATAACTTATATGGTGCAGCAATGAGTTTACCATTACCTCAAAAAAATTTCAATGGAGTACTCCAAATATTTTTACGTCCGAGAACATTTTAAAGATTTCTGACGATAGGGACATTGGATATATATTTCAAATAGATATAGACTATCCTAAAGAACTGTTTGAATTACATAAGGATCTATCACTTTGTCCCGAACCTTTACGTCCACCAAATTCAAAATCAAATTTTCCAAAACTACTAACTACATTTTTTAAAAAAGAAAACTACATAATTCATTATCGAAATTTAAAACAAGCTCTGCAATCAGGATTAGATTTTATATTAAAATTTAATCAGTCATGCTGGCTAAAAAAATATATTGATTTAAATACAAGTTCAAGAAAAAAAAGTAAAAATGAATTTTAATAATTTTTTTTTTAAATTATTAAGTAATGTATTTTTGGAAAAACCATAGAAAATGTACGCAAACATAAAGATTAAATGAGTATCAAGATGGAATGGTAGATACGGAGCAAATTTTTATATTTCACAACCACATTTTCATAGTTGTATTCCTATTTCTGAGGACTTAATTTTTATCGAAATGTCACGGTTAGAAGTAAAAATAAATAACCCAATATTTGTAGGTTTTACCATTTTAGATCTTTCAAAAACTTCTCTTTGATTTCCATTATAATTAGATAAAAAATAAATTTGGACCCAAAGCGAAACTTTTATATACAGCTACTGATTCTTCAATATATCAGATTATTATTATAATAATATATATAACATACTATTAAAAAATAAAAACGTTTTAGGACTAATTAAAGATGAGCTTAGTGGTACAATTATGTTAGAATTTATAAATATCAAATCTAAAATGTATTCCATCAAAGTATATAAAACTCAAAAAGAATTAGAAAACGATATTGAAAAAATAAAAAATCAGGGAAGAGATTCAAAAAAAATCAATAATTTTATTCAAAATTATATTATTAAAAAAGCAGTAGGAATTAATAGAACGGCGCTTAAAACAATAACTTTTGATGACTATTACCAATGCATTTTTAGCAATATTAGTAATGATGTAAATCAAAAACGATTGTATCAAAATTACATAAAGTTTATACAATTAATCAGAAAAAAAAACTGCTCTAAACCCTTACGATGATAAAAGAATCGTTAATAAAAAACTTACAGACAATTTCAAAGGGGATTTTTTTTAAATATTCATCTTTTCGTTTTTTTCTTAATTAATTTGTTGATAGCCTATTTCAAAGCACCTATAAAAATTTGGAATAATATTGAAAAGAAAAAGGTAACTAATTCTTGATTTAAAAACTTAACATATAAAATAACTAGATTTTTGTTTTTTTCTTATGTTTTCAGATTTAGTTCTTAAAAAAAATGTCTACCCCACAACTACAAACAATAGTAGATGATAGTTGGGATCAAGATGAACAAACCTGCGCAACCTATAATCCTGAACTATATGTCTCAACACATGAAGTATTGAGAATGGGACCAGTAGAGGCCCCAAAAAGCGTCAAAAAAAAATTCGAGAAGAAGAAAGGTTGAGACACGGGAGATTTGTACTACCATCAACAAATTCTCAATATTAATGGAACCAACAAATGCACCAAAGGTACGTCATTAATAAAACATATGTATTTTAATTAAAAAAAAATAATTTGTTCAAATAAACCTATAATTATTATAATTCTAATGTAAATATGTATATAAAATAACAGCAGCTCAAGAACCTAAAAAATATACACCTGAAGCAGCTGAATTTGACATATTCAGCATAGAAGATTGTGTTATTGAACCATCGTCAAGAGCTAAAGTGAATACAGAAATTCAAATCGAATTACCACAAGGATACTACGCTCAAATACATTCCAGATCTGGACTAAGCTATAAGTTTGGAATCGAAATCGGAGCCGGCATCATTGATCAATATTATAGAGGCAATATATTAATTGTATTATTTAATCATTCAAATATACCATTTATTATTTCAAAAGGAAATAAAATAGCACAAATTAAGAAAATGTAAATTGCACTTTCATATCAGATTAAAAATTAAATGAAACATTAAAGGGAAATAAAGGATTTGGATCATCTGACAATATTAAATAAAAAAAGTAATACTTACTAAATAATTGTGTCGTCTTATTTATAACCTATACATATAGCACCATATATACAGTAATTTTTAAGAAATATATTTCTTCTAAACAAAGTAAAAGCATTGATTTAAACTTGCTGCCGACAGATGCCACCACTCACAAAAATAAAGTAGAAGTAACATCTAAGGCAAGCTTACTGCGTCACTTCTTCAAAATATTTCTTGTGAAATTTTACCCCTTCGGAGAAATATGAATCACCCATTTCAAAGAACCTAAAATTGCGTCAGACCATTATGGTGTAGAATGTCTCATTCTAAAGGGAACGCCCATTACTTCTTCCAAGATCAGTGTCGAAGAGTGCTGAAGAAGCGGAGAAGTGGATGGAATATGCCATCGGGGGTCGCAGAACCGCCTCTGCTCTATTACTTCCAACATCACCACATACTGGGTGTCGTAAAGTGTGTTCATAAAAAAAAATAAGAAAACCAAATATTATTGCAAAGTATGCAAAAAGTTTCTTTGCCTCGAACATGCCAACATTATTTGCAGCGACTACTTTGAAGAAAAAATGTAAAGTATAAATAAATAGGCGGTTTTAGATTAAGCAATAAGTGTATTGTGTTCGTTTTTCTTTGCCAGATTTTTTTTATTTCGATAATTCTGTTCCTGAGTTTACAACTACTGTATTTTTCTATGTTTATCTTCTAGAATTTTGAAATAAACATATCGTTGATCGAGATGTGAGACCTCGTATCTTCAAAATGTATAATTTTTAAGTAGTAATACGAAACTGTACAGAAAATTAATGCGCATCTTATATGGTGAGAGCACGTAACTTAAAATACTTCATTTTGTCCTAATTAAAGTTGCAGTGACATCTAGTAAAATATCTAAGAACACCTTGTTGAGTGGGAACTTGTAACTTAAAGTAGTGTAAACAGGTACCTGTAACCAAGGTAAATAAAATAAGAGATGTTAGATCCCAAAATGAACTCCTATATTGCCAAATAGTACTTTTGTTTAAAATAAATATTTAAACCTTTTTTTTGCCAAACTATGGGAGTTGTGTAAAATATGTGAGAAAGTAGAGGGGATTGGGGGGTTAGTCTCGCTCCCCCCACAACTTTTTTCATTGGTCTCCCACTTCCCGCGCCTGTCCCTGCCACACCTACTTGACTCTGCTTGATTCTGATTGGTCTTCCCCACTCTTACGTGTGTATCCGGAGGGAGATGTTTTATTTGTGTTAGCAGCCAACAGAGCAATTCATTCTTACTGTAGTATCAGTATTTTTAAAAGTAACGAAATATATATTAATTAAAATGAGTTGGCGCCACGTTGTTTTGCAAGAATCTAGTGATCTACATTTTGAGCAATTGGAAAAAATGTCTTCAATATACGAAGATGAAATACTATATTTCACGGTTGTAGGAAAAAACATTTTCGACGTTAAACAAGCATGATTAGCCGATTTAGATAAGAACAATTTTGAAGAGGTTCAAGACGATAGTGAAGATGAGGGGATACATAATTTCTTTAATGCCGGTTGTAGTGAAAAATGTCTTGTAAATATTAAAAAAATAAGTGCTAGTGATGCTGTTGAACCAAATTATCTACGCCACGAAGTTTGTGTCTTTCAAGATTATACCGTCATAATGTCTTCGTTTGGTGGTGCTTATAGTTTGTGCTTACGATAGTATTATTTGCACGCATTAGAAGCACCCCTTGGCAAACACAGTTTTGTGTCTACACATTACAAAAGAGCAATGGAATGTTGTGAACTAGACTTGCGAGTTACGTAAGCAGAAACGGCTGACAAAAGCAGAAACCGCTGACAGAACGATTTCCCACGGATGCGATTTCGAGAACCAGTGACGATTTGCTGACGCAGATTCCCAGGCCTCAACTTAACGTTATATCTAGTTATTTTTGTATAATTCATTCTCGTCTTAAAGCTCTTACTGTAAAAACGTATTTTCGAATAAAATTGTTTTTAAAAACAAATTTTTAATTTCAAGTTATTTAACTGGCGCAGTCGGTAGGATAGTGCGGTGGTGAATATATTCGAATGGTCCGGAAGATTTGCTGCTTGTGGTCTCAACCCTTTGGCGCTATCCATTGAACCTACAGTGAGTGCGAAGAAGAGGATCGGAAAGGGAGAAGAAACACAACATTGTAAGTGCTTTTCCTTTTTGCCCCTCCTAAACCCTCTGTTTAAGGACTTTGTGTTAGGGATAAATTTAGGGACAGTGCATCGAGCACAATATAGTTTTAATTACCTGTCTATTGGAGACACTGAAAGATTTTATTTAAAATCTTCGTTTTGCTTTACACTTTCAAAAAAAAAAGATAAATCATTTAAATACTTATATTTTTCTTAAATAAAAGAGTTTTTGACAAATCAAAATAAATATTTTGCCAAAAATCGTTTGAAATAATAATCATATAATTTAATAAATCAATATATGAACGATTTTGAAGATTTAGTAACTAGGTTAAGCTCAATCAAACTAGATCTTGGAATACAGAAGCCCAGCACATCCGAAAAAATGGAAGGCAGTATTTCAGGACAACCCAAAATAAATTGGGATATTTTCAAAAATAAACTAGAAAATATTAAGCCTTTTGATGGCGACAGTAATACTCTAAATAAATTCGTTAAAAGGTGTGACGATTTAGTAAACAAATATAAGGGCGTAAAAGATAATGACTTAGGAGAACATATATTCGAATGTATCCAAGAAAAGCTAATTGGCCGGGCAGAAGCCATGGTCGGCAATCGTGTCGAATTAGATACTTGGGAAAAATTAAAATTAGCTCTTTTGCAATGTTTTTCTGATCGTAGGGACTTAGATTGTTTAGTTCAAGAACTTACACGAACAGGACCCTACAAGGGCGAACATTTAATAAATTTTGGTAGTAGGTTACAGTTAATAAGAAGTAACGTAGTGCAAAGAATAAGTAACGATGTAAATTTAAGCGTAGACGAAAAATTATGTCACATAAACTATTACGATAAAACTGCTTTAAACACTTTCATTGCAGGCTGTACAGGCACATTAAAAAATAATATGCATTTAAAAAAGCCAGAATCTCTAGAAGATGCAATGGCATATGTAAGTGAATTTGAAAATTTTGAACGGCTTTATGGTAGTATGTCTAATAGTGATAGAAATATGAGAAATAATAATAACCAAATTAGTAACGTAATAAACAATCATAAACAAAATAATTTTCAGAATTTTCCTAGCACAAGCTTTAGTAGCCCTAATTTTAATTTTATTCCTCAAAACATATCAAATACGCAAAATAGAAATTTTTCACCAAAACCTATTTGGCCTAACCAACCCATAAATGTACAACCACGCCAACTTCCTCCGCGAAGATACCCAACTAACAGGGAAGTCTTCGGAAAAATGTCTTTAAGCCAAATCCAAATCAGGCTCAACAATTACCCACGCCGATGTCTACCACATCTAGGAATCCAACTGTAACTATGAACCGGCGAAATCCGCCGAACCAAAACTTTTCCAATCAAAATTTTTTCAGGCAAAATTTTAATAACCAAAAACCAAATTTTGTCTTCGAGGAATTACACTCGAACGAATATTCCGAGGATTCTCTGTGTCCCTATGGCGAAATGTATAACGGTTATGCTGATAATTGTTATTTTGACCCTCAAAATGATTATGACCCCGATAATAGCGATACTTCAACATACGACAAAAACTTCAAAAGAGACGACATACAAAAACAAACTTACCAAGAACCCATTGAAGACAATTTGCAAAATTTTCAGGACACAAGTCCGGACGACCCCCAAATTTGATAGAAATAAATAATTCCTCAAGCAACGCACTTCCATACGTAGAAATTAATCTACCAAAAATAAAATTACTGATCGATACAGGAAGTTCGCGTTCGATTCTAAAACCCTCAATAGCGGAAAAATTTTACCCGAATTGTATATATCAAAATAATAATACTATAAAAACAGCGATTGGTAGCCAAACCACACGTTTTCAGGCTTCGATACAAGCTTTTGCGGAGTTTAATACAAAATATATTATTGACTTTATACTGTTCGATTTTCACGACTATTTTGACGGTATTATAGGTTTATCAGATCTCATAAACATGAATTTAAATATCGATTTGATAAACAAAAAACTAGTAGGTCAAAATATCGAAATACCATTTAAATACAGGCAACCAAAAGACGTAAATTTTTCCTTCTCTTTAAATCCAAATGAGAAAATAATTAAAAAAATCCCAGTTATTATTTTCGAAGGGGATATCCTAACTAAAGCAGGCACAATTAATGGTCTTCTAATTCCCCAAATTCTGACCCACTCGAAAAATGGATTTGCCCCTCTAGAAATTCAAAACAATTCCGACAAAACTATTTCTGTAACAATAACAGAACCCATTCCTGTAAACCCTTTCAATTGCAATCAGTTCGAAGTTTTTACCTTGGAAAACATCACCCAAAATTTCAGAACCCAATCTCAAAAATTAGACCTGGAAAATGCCCTTCGCACAGATCATATGAACAGCGAGGAAAAAGCTGCCGTTTTTAAATTGTGCAAAGAATTCCCAGACATTTTCTACAAACCTGGAGATAAACTCTCTTTTACTTCGAAAATCAAACATGAAATAAGGACAACAGATAATATTCCTGTCCACACGAAATCTTATAGGTACCCCTATGTGCATAAAGAAGAGGTTCAACGTCAAATTAATGAAATGCTTGACAAGGGCATAATAAGGCCTTCTTGTAGCCCCTGGTCTTCACCCATTTGGATTGTCCCAAAAAAGATAGATGCCTCTAGTACGCAGAAATGGCGTATTGTTCAGGATTACCGAAAAATCAACGAAAAAAGTCTAGAGGACCGCTATCCAATCCCTAATATCACAGACATACTCGATAAACTAGGTAGAGCACAATATTTCTCAACCCTGGACTTAGCGAGCGGATTCCATCAGATAGAGATGGAAGCAAGCTCTATAGAAAAGACCGCGTTCACGGTTAACAATGGGCACTATGAATACCTCCGTATGCCTTTCGGACTCAAAAATGCACCCGCCACATTTCAACGAGTCATGGATGAGGTCCTTAAAGAAGTACAAAATAAAATTTGTATGGTCTATATGGACGATATTATAATATTTAGTACCGGACTGCAAGAACACATTCAAAACCTAAAACTAGTCTTCGCAAAACTACGCGAAGCGAATTTAAAAATCCAACTTGATAAATGCGAGTTTTTGCGCAGAGAAGTAGAATTTCTCGGACATGTCGTCAAGGCAGACGGAATAAAACCCAATTGTAAAAAGATCGCTGCTATTCAAAAATTCCCGATACCCAAAACTCAACGTGATATAAAATCATTTTTAGGGTTGTTAGGATATTACAGAAAATTCAATAAAAATTTCGCAAAAATAACTAAACCCATGACGCAATGTTTAAAAAAGCACGAAAAAGTCGAACATACCAAAGAATTTGTTGACTGTTTCAACACATGCAAAACCCTCCTAATATCCGAACCTATTTTAGCATACCCCGATTTTTCTGAACCCTTTGAGCTCACAACGGACGCATCCCAATACGCGATTGGTGCAATTTTGTCCCAAAAAGACCGTCCTATTTGTTACGCATCTAGAACTCTTAACCCAGCTGAAATAAACTATTCCACTATAGAAAAAGAATTACTCGCTATAGTTTGGAGTTGCAAATATTTTCGCCCCTATCTCTTCGGACACAAATTCACAATATTTACTGACCATAAACCATTACAATGGTTATTCTCTCTTAAAGAACCTAATTCTAGGCTAGTACGCTGGCGCCTTAAGTTAGAAGAGTTCGATTACACTATAAAATATAAAAAAGGCAAAAATAATCAAGCCGCAGATGCTCTCTCTCGTAATCCCCCGGATTCAGACCTAAACGCACTTGAAATACTATCTACTACTAATAACCCCGGAGATATCGACAAATTAATTGATGATTTTCTCGATAACCCTGACGAACTGCCGCCGGTAGATCAATCAGTTATTAACGAAATCTTACAACCACATACACCCGAAAATCCAAAAATAAAAATAATATCAGATGTGCAAGTAAAAGCACCTAAAGCACCCTCTGATAAAAACAATCAAGACGACTTAGAAACCGTGCATTCTTCTCAAGAAGACCCTATATTCGGAATCCCTATCTCCGAAAGATCCCTAAATACGTTTAAACATCAAATAATAATAACAAACGGAGATATCGATATAATTAAATGCAGGTTCGAAAAAGTTTTTGAAAATACAAGATTATATGTAACAGTATCGAATAGGAATACCCAAAACGACATTATTAAACTCTTAAAAGAATTCATAGATCCCAAAACGACATATGCTATATATTTTAGATTCCCCAAATTAGGCGAATTTTTCACAGTTACCTTACAAAACCTTTTTAAAAACGCATCATTTAAACTAGTCCAATGCTCCAAATTTTTAGAAGACATCGAAACACTAAATGAACAAAAAGAAAAACTCGAATTATACCATATAACAAAAACATGTCATAGAGGTATAAACCAAATGAAAGAGTCACTAACCTCCAAATATTATTGGCCCGCTATGTCGCAAGATATAGAACACTTTGTCAATAACTGTGAAATTTGTCTAAAAAATAAATATGATAGGAACCCACCAGTAATAAAATTTAATCTTACACCAACCAGTTCGAAACCCCTGGATCACATACATATGGACACATTTAAAATATCTAATGAATCATTTTTGACAATAATCGACACATTTTCACGATATGGCCAAGCATATCATTTAAACAGTCTTACAGGACCCGCGGTGATCGAAAATGTGCTAAATTTTATCACTCATCACGGCCTACCTCTGAAAATAACCACGGATTGTGGGACAGAATACAAAAATAAAGAATTTGAAGATTTTTGTAAATTATATAAAATAGAACTTCATTACACTACACCCAAAAATAGCAACTCAAACTCACCTGTCGAGAGATTTCACTCTACCCTGATAGAGCATTATAGGTGCCTAAAAGGCGAAAGTAAAAATAATTTTACCCCAGTTCAGTTAATGAAAAGAGTAATCTTAGCCTATAATAATTCAATTCACAGCGTTACCAAATATACACCTTACGAAATTATGAAAGGGCATATAAACAGTACTAACCCTTTTGACCTTAACGATCACATAATTGTCTCCAATTATGTACAAAATCATAAGGAAAATGCTAAACTACTTTATAATAAAATCCAAGAGGTAAACGCCGACACGAAAGAAAAAATAATCTCAAAAAGAAATGAAAACCGACAAGACCCACCAGAATTACCTCTGACTAACCCTGTGTATATAAAAACTAAACTTAGAAATAAAAATATAAAAAATATAACATTAAATCCCAAACACATAAAAAAGTTACGACCAACAAAGGTACTTACCATAAAAATATAGTAAGAAAACCTAGAATTAAAATAAAACCAACTTTTCAGGGAAACCATGAAAAGGATATTGCCAATCCTGATACTGACGTTCCTTCGACTTCAGGAATCAATCAGTGACCCTAACGACATTCAAGTAACCCACCTTAAAAATCCCATTCTCCCTATTCAATTGGGCGAAGCTAAACTTGTATATAATAAGCATACTTTTATTCATTATGTAGATTTAGAAGCTATAGTTTTACAATTAAGAAATATAGAAAAATATTTTATAGCTATTAAGAAATATTATACAGAAAATATAACTAACCCTATATCTTATCAAGGCCTATCCGAAAATGCTATTTTGCGAACCGAATACTTAATAAAATTAACGCAAGATAAACTTAACAATTTACACCCACACATTAGACATAAGAGAGGTCTTATAGACTTAGTGGGAAAAGCAAATAAATGGCTATTCGGCACTCTAGACGCAGACGACGGCGAACGCTACGATAAGGCAATCAAAAGTCTAGAGAAAAACCAGAAAAACATTATAACCGAGTTAAACTCTCAAATTTCTCTTTCTAAACAATTAATCAAAAATTATAATAAAACAATCTCGATTTTACAGTCAAATCAAGAAAAGTTAGAATATAGTTTAAGATTATTTAAGGAAACAACCGAAGGTAAAATTAACGATATAATCGAATATGTTAGTCTTCAAACTATAATTCACCAAATTAATTTGGATTGTCAAAATTTAATAAATCTGGTTGACAATCTAGAAGATGCAATTATGTTTGCGAAACTAAATACGTTGCATAATTCGATAATGTCCGTATCCGAATTACAAGAAATACTTAAAGAATTAAAAGTCATGTATAATACTAAAGAAATACCAAATTTCAGAGACGTACTCTCGTATTATCAATTTTTCGGCATACAAGTAAGTTTCTCAGATAGAAGGGTAATTTTTGCTATTCACGTTCCTATAATTAGGCCCGAAAGCTTTACCTTCTACCACCTTTTTCCCATTATCCAAAATCAAAAAATATTTGTCCCAAAATACCCTTACCTAGCACAAACAACAGAGAAGACTCAATTTGAAGAAGCTCCGTGTCCCTTGCTAGAAGAAACGTATTACTGTAACGAAGATTTCCACCCCCATGACAGTTGCACTCTCCAATTAATGCGAGGTTCCCAAATGAATGATTGCCAAATTTTCCAAATGAACATCGAAGAACCAATATCCGAGCAAATCACTCAAGACGAAGTATTAGTCCTACCTGTAAAAGAAGAAAGAATATTTTCGAATTGCCGTCCTACTGAAAATGCCTAAAATGTGCCAAATTCAAGTGAGAGCAAAAACATTTATAAACAACCGAAGTATACGTCAAGGAAAACCACTTTTGTTGCCCGAAATCCATATTCCAAAAATAAAAACAAAAAACACGTTTCAAACTCCGAACCTTACGAAGAAATTTTCCGTCTTAAGGACATGGCAAATCAAATATCACCAATCGAAGAAAGAAAATCAATCGATATTTCTTCAATAATCAATATCCCTTTAATAATAATATTATTAATCACCATCTGTATTGGATTAATAATATGGAAGCAAAGAACACTGACAAATATGGTTACCAATTTTCGAAAGGGAAAATCCAATAATCAAAGAATCGAAGAAGCCAATACCAATACTTCGCAAATAGACTCCGTTATTTTCTCAGCTTGATGAGGGAGGAGTTACGTAAGCAGAAACGGCTGACAAAAGCAGAAACCGCTGACAGAACGATTTCCCACGGATGCGATTTCGAGAACCAGTGACGATTTGCTGACGCAGATTCCCAGGCCTCAACTTAACGTTATATCTAGTTATTTTTGTATAATTCATTCTCGTCTTAAAGCTCTTACTGTAAAAACGTATTTTCGAATAAAATTGTTTTTAAAAACAAATTTTTAATTTCAAGTTATTTAACTTGCGCTGTACATTGTGCAATGACAATCTTTTTCATTTCAGTGCCCCCGAAACTTGTATAGTGTGTAATTAAACTGAAGTGAAAAAAATTGAAAACCATTTAGTGGACAAAAGTAATTTTGAATCAAGTTAAGCAATACATTTTGAAAAGGATAGAATGATGGGATTATGGTGGAGGACTTGTAAATATATGCAGTAACAAAAAATTACTTAGGAGTTTTTTTTTCTACGCACTATAAAAAAGCAGTAGAATATGCAGTGAAGTGTAAAAAAAAATTAGAAACCATTTAGTGGACAAAAGTTATTTTAAAAATAAAATTGCAGAATAACCTTTAAAATTAATAGTAGGAGACTAATCATGGTCGAGTGCTATTCAGAACTATTCGTGGACATTCAAGGTTATAATTGTTTATTTGGCTTGGTCTCAAAGGAGCTTGCTATCTACGATGGTGTACGCTGGTCTAATTTTGTTTTTAAGTCACCATTTAAAAGAACCATGTTATCTGCCAAGGATCGAGAAATAGTTGATTGGTCTGAAGAATATCATGGGTTGGAATGGGATGTTGGATATATAGAATTAAATGAAATAGAAGAAATCCTCAAGAATATTGTCAAGATATATATACTAATCCGAAGATCTATGTCAAAGGCATTAAAAAGAGAAACTTTTTAAGAAAAATTTTCACCCCAGAGCTGATCATAAGCATTCCAGTCAACGAGGAACCCAAACTAAGCAAATTTAAGAAAATTCTAGAATGTTATTTTCATAAAAATTGTTATAAAACTTGTTAAATGAAAAAAAAAATAGAAGTAGATTTATCACAAGACAATTTAATTATTAATAAAATATAACAAAATATAATTAATTTTTGTTTAAACACATAATAAAGAATATTATTATCATACATAATTTTTTTTAGCCCCACACACTTCCATATTTGATATGCTCCTTAGTAGGTTTTATTACCAATTAAATGCGCAAAAAAAGAAACAAAATAAAATTTAAGAATATATATTATACATCGAATTAATATTACTAAAAAATATATTTAAAATTACCTTTTGCACTTTGTATTGTATTAGAATGGTCATTTACATTTAACACTATAAATTATAATAGTCTTCTGCTGCTAAAACTAAAAATTATAATAGTCTTCTGCTCCTAAAACAAAAATTATATTTATAATTGAACGGTCTTTTGCACAACCTTTTGGGTTGTTTTCTCTTGGCACACATTGGGATTGAAACTAACGGCACAATATCAATTTGAATAGATCCATTGCTTACCTTTATACCAAATAAAAGTTCTAAATCGTGCAGAAGTCTTAGCACGACCTCATCCACACTCTCTGATCATTCTGATGGAGCTGATGCTGGGGGTGATGTTTCTGTTTGTGTAAGCTCTGGTGACACCAACTGCTGTTGTCGATGTGGAGTCATGGATACTCCGGCTGAAGTTGTTTCTAGTACCTCCGGTAAACACCACTTTTTGGGGGACATTGGTATTTCGGCAGATGTTCCTGGTTCCTCCTGTGAACACCACATTTTGGGTGATATTGGTACTTCTACTGAAGTTGTTAGCTCGTCCGGTACACACCACATTTTTGGGGACATTGGCACTTTAACTGAAGTTGTGAGTTCGTCCGGTACACACCACATTTCGGGAGACATTGGTGCTATGGCAGAAGCTGTTCCTGGTTCCTCCGGTAACCACCACATTTTGGGGGATATTGGTACTTCTACTGAAGTTGTTGATTTCTCCGGTATACACCACATTTTTTCGGATATTGGTACTTCAACTGAAGTTGTTAGTTCGTTTGGCACACACGACATTTTGATACAAAACAATCTAGACTGAATCAAATGACAAAGACTGAATATTGCAGTAAAATCACGAAGGATGTATAGTTGTCAAGTTCACGTCGGGAGGTATTTGACACCAGTTGACCTGGCTTTCGAGTCTACATGGCGTCAGTTGAAAGTCGTATTTATTGTACGCCAGTTCCTATCGTGCTTCTCAGTATCTGCAGTGAATTCTCTTGTGTAATTGTGTTTTCGTGCCTTTTAGACTGCAAATCCCTAGTTATCCTACTCCTAAACTTTATGTTTTGAGTGTTGAAAATTTATTCTACATTGTGTGATCTGGTTTACAGCTTTCTTTCGTTTTGTGTTTTTTGCAGGTTTGATTTTTATTTTTTACCACTATGAATTCTTTAACTGACTTTGATTTTACCTTATTTGATTTGGAAGAGACTTGCCCAGTCCATGATTTAATGGATTGTCATTTGTGTCAATTAAAACCGGACGCGTTAGAAAAATATTTTAATGAGAACATGGATAATACTCAATCAGAAATTGGTGGTATCGATGACGTTACAATTATAAAGAATTTAGTTACAATTTTTAATAATCAAAATAATGCAGTTCACCCTGAACTGATTTCAACAATAAATTTTGAAGAAATAGCGAGCTTTGGGGAATTTAATTCAGATATTAATCCAGTCAATGAATCATTAGACAGTCTTTGAGAGGCCTCCTCAAAATATTTCACTGTTGATGAGGAGGAAATTAATTAAGAACATCAAAAGTTTGAAATGTTAGTCAATGATGTTTATTCGAGCCAGGGAGTTGAGGGGAAACAGGGTGAAAATGAATTTCAGGGAGTTGAGGGTGAAAATGGATTTCAGGTAGAGCAAAATGTCTACTCACCAATTTCTGTTTCTTCGTCAGAAGATTCAACAGAGACCGTTATTGAGGTTAAAAAAATCAGGGAGGAATACCAACCAGCTCCTAAATTACATTTCCACTAAAAATCAATAGCGGTGTTCGACCAAACCTGTAACGAAATTGTAGGTGATGTTGAGGTGTACAATGTTGTTCAAAATTGCAACCATAGTCCACCCAAACCTCACCTCAATTCGTGTGAAATTGTCGTTGTTACAACCCAACCCAGCAATTCATTGAAAACTCCCTACAGAAGTGAATTAAACAAATTTTTAGATTCAAAACCAAACCAAAATTTATCAAAATCAGATCAAAGACGTGGTTGTGCGACGTTCAAATCAATGGTAAACAACTATTTCAATTTGAATGAACGTAAAAATTTGAGTAATTTTACTTGCTCAACTGTTAAAAAAATAATTCATAGACAGGGTGAGCTTCTTTTAAATTTAGGTAATATTTTTATGAAAAATCCCTGCTTTGGTGGTAAATCTTAGTGGTAAATATATGTAAAAATGTTTTAAAAATTAAAAAAAAAATACAAGACACGTAAGCGCAAACGTTTAAATTTAAATCCAGTATTCCTTATTTAAAGAGAAACTAAACCTATAAATATCCAGTTCAAAATGACCCTTCTCTGCACACTCTGTCTAAAAGAATTTAAACAGAGACGAAATGCCATAAGACGCATTAAAGAATCATGTTTAAAAAGAAACACAAATCATAATGCGGATGAGTATTTAATCGATAGTAAGTATATTTACATTATGTACTAAGAATTAGGATATATTAAAATATAAGAAAAACAATAAAATTGTTTTGTGTTATTTCAATGATCTTTTTTGCTTGACTCAGTAAGCGTCCAGGGGCAGGCAGGTAGTCAGTCCCCTCCCCCACCTTGCTACGCCGCCCATTATGTTATATTGCATATAAATTATTATAGTGAATTAAAACATTTTTATTTTTTGTTTCAGTTGATGTAAAATTCTTCAGGAATAAGGCAACTCGCCATTGCGAAGACTGTAAAGCGGATATTAATTTTAATGCTTGGAACTCTCATCTAAGAACAAATGTCCACAAAAGCAAGAGTACTATTAAATATGGCAATGGAATAGACCTTATTAGAAGTGCTTTTATGTGTCGAATTGCTGCATACAAGGTTTATTCACCCAAAATGCTTGTCAACCTTAAAAAGTTTCAGCAAGAAATTTCCGAGAAAGTCGTAACATTAATTCGCCAGCAACAGCAATTATATAGATGTGTTAAAATAAATGCAGAATTATTTGGTATCTACTACTCGCCAGTTTTGAAGTCTACATCCGTTAAATCATTTAACACAGCCTTCCATAACGTGACTGAGACGACTGATTTAAATAATCTCTATGACGAACTATTCAAAATTCTAACAACCAAGGCAGATGAACTACCTGAACGAGATTCTGGTAAGTTATTAATTACTTGCAAACATTTTAACATTTCAAACCCTATTGCTTCAATTTATGTTTATTTACAACAGTCTCTCTTAATAAATACTAATTATTTCTTTAAATTGTAGGTTGGATTTTACAACAAATTCTCCATTTAGAAGTAAACATCAACAAGTACAATCCTTTATGTGGCGACTCTTATATTCCAATTCCAGAGTTCCGAGGTAGTTTGGGAAACATTTTGAATGAAGATGATTTCTGTTTTGCATATGCCGTTGTATCAGCAATATGTAGACCTTCAGGTGACCCTAGGAAAACTTCCTCGTACCCGGACTTCAGAACTATCTTTGATTTTACAGGTATTAATTTTCCAGTTAAAATAGAGCAGATAAGTACTTTTGAAAACAAAAATAATTTATCCATAAATGTCTATTGGGTTGAGAAATTTTTTAGAAATGGAGTATATGTAAATGAGATTGTAGGACTATTACACTATAATAGACATAAACAGAATTTACATATCAATCTACTTTTAAATACTTCTGATGACGGTAATAGTCATTATCGTTGGATAAAAGATTTATCTAAATTACTTTTTAAACAACTGTCAAAAAAGAAATGTAGAAAAAATTTGTGTGAAGGATGTTTACAATATTTTGGTACCTATAAAAAATTAGACACTTAGAATATGATTGCACATCTGTTCGAATTGAATATCCTTCAGATGAACTTATTTTAGATAAGTTTGGAAATCAAATTCCAGAAAACATATTAAAGTTTCAAAATATTCAAAAGCAGTATAAAGCACCTTTTGTAATTTATGCTGATTTCGAGTGCTATTTAAAAAACGTTGAAAACGAAAAGCTTGATCCTACAACTTCCTATACAGTTAAAACTGCTGAACATGTGCCATATTCGTTCGCTTATTACATTAAATCATCATTTGATAAAAATCTCACATCTTTAAAACTTTATCGTGGAACTGATTGTGCTGAAAAGTTTATTGAATATATTGAACTTGATGTGAAAAACCTTTATAACTATTATTTTAGAAATCAAAAGCCTATGAATAAGTTAACTAATTTGCAACAAAAAGAATTTGAAAATGCATTTGTGTGTTATATATATGAAAAACCTTTTTCAGACGGAAATTTTAAAAAATGTAAGGACCACTGTCATTTTAGCGGTAACTATATGGGCGCGGCTCATTCTCTTTGTAATTTACATTTCATACCTCCAACTTACATTCCAATAATTTTTCATAATCTAAAGAATTACGATTCTCATCTATTTATTAAGTCATTATGTAACAATAAAGAATCAATTAGCGTTATTGCTCAAAACAAAAAAAAAATATGGTAAACACGTATGACCCTAAAAATAAAAAGATAATTTACTTAAATTTACGATTTATAGACTCATTTCAGTTTTTACCAAAATCTCTTGAATCACTATCTAATATTTTAGATAATTCTCAATGTCTTGAAATTAGGAAACATTTTTCAGAGGAATTTAAATATGTTAGGCAAAAAGGAGTTTTTCCTTATTCATATATTGACTCTTACGAAAAGTTGGATGATAAATCTTTGCCCGCTATTGATAAATTTTATAATGACTTAATTGATGAAAATATTAGTAATGAAGATTACATTAGAGCTAAAGAGATATGGAATGTATTCAATTGCTCCACGATAGGTGAATATTCAGATATATATTTGAAATCTGACGTTCTTCTTTTAGCCGATGTTTTTGAAAATTATAGAAATACTTGTTATAAAACTTATAAATTAGATCCTGTGAACTATGTAACAAGCCCTTCAATGTGTTGGGATGCTACGATTAAATTTACAAATGTAGAATTGGAATTATTGACTGATCCAGATATGCTTCATTTCTTCAAAAAGGGGTTCGCGGGGGAGTTAGTACTTGTTCAGCTCGAAAATCGGAGGCAAATAATCCTTTTCTTGATAATTTCAATCCTAAGTATCCAACAAAATATATTGCCTATTTAGATGCAACATATTTGTATGGTTTTGCAATGAGACAGTATTTGCCAGAAAAAAACTTTGTTTGGCTATCTGAGGATGAAATTAATGAACTTAATATTTTAAATATTTCAGATACATCATCTACGGGCTATGTATTTGAAGTCGACTTAGAATACCCTCAGAATTTACATGAAAGCCATAACGACTTTCCGCTCTGTCCCAAACAATTTAAGCCACCAATTTCCAAGTATTCTAAACAAATTCCCAATTTAAACAATAAGTACAATTATGTTCTTCGTTATCGTGAATTGAAGCAAAGCTTAAAATTTGGACTTAAACTTCTCAAAATACACAGGGGAATTAAATTTACACAATCGCCTTGGTTAGCTAAATATATTGATTTGAATACTGATTTACGAAATGCTTCAAAAAACAAATTTGAAAAAAATCCGTACAAATTGGCAAATAACAGTATTCTTGGCAAAACTATGGAGAATCTCGATAACCGAGTAGATATTAAGCTAGTAACTCAATGGGAGAGAGAGCAAAACAAATTGTGCTGAGAAATTAATTGCAAAACCTCAATTTAAAGATTTAAATTTTTTTTCAGAAAATCTTGTAGCTATTCAACTTCAAAAGATATGTATCGAATATAATAAGCTCATTTATGTTGGAATGAGTATATTGGATATTGCAAAAACTGTAATGTATGATTTTTATTACGGATAAGGTCACGTGGGGCAAGAGCATTTCCGGGGCAAGTGCAGTATTTACCAATATTTTCCATATAGTTGATTAAATGGTCTTGCCATCTATGAACGAGGGGTCCAACTAACTTCTTTTTCTGAATTAAGGAGTTAGAATTTGTTTACGGTTTCCTACGTTCAAAGAACGCACATGTCAAATTTCAGTCGCATTTATAGTTTAAACACGAGTTGGTTCTGTTTTAGTAATCTGAGAATTTCTAGGAAATCTTTTGAGATTTTATTGTTATTTTTGGTAAGTAGCTATCTTATTATGATGTACTATTTGTAGTATTGTTAGTTTTGTGAGTACCTGGCATAAAATAGCTTTTTGAGGACAGAGCGCACTTGCCCCATCAAATCTGTACATCGGGGCAAGTGCGTCTTATGTAAATGGGGCAAGAGCAGCTCATAAAGCGCACTTGCCCCATATATAATATTAGGCATAATTTAAAGGTTTTATTTTTTTTCAGAGTAAGCGATGGTTCGCACTTATGTTAGAAAAACGCAAAGAGGATGTGGATATTCAAAAGAAGACCTCAAAATAGCTGTGAGTTCTGTTAAAAATGGTCTAATGACAACCTATAGAGCCAGCTTGGTATACAATATACCAAAAAATACTATCCGCGACCATGTTAGCGGAAGAAGGGGTAAAAAAAGCATGACTTATGGCAGAAGAACGGACCTTACTCCAGAAGCTGAGAAGTCCTTGGTTAACTGCATCCGGTGTTTACAAAAATGGGGTTTTGGTCTAACCAGAAAAGAGGTTTTGGAAATTGTTGCACAATATGTCAAAATTAACAACATTAATACTCAGTTTAAACATGGAATTCCGGGCGAAGACTGGTTCCTAAATTTTAAACGACGCCATAATCTTTCTATAAAGATGCCACAAAGTGTTGAATTTGCAAGAAAAAAGAATATTGATCCGTTTGTAATCTATCAGTACTTTGATTTACTCGAAAAAACTCTGAAAGACCTTAATTTGGAGAACAGGCCATCCCAAATATGGACGAAAGTAGTTTTTGCTCAGACCCTTCTAAAACAAAAATTGTTGGCCAAAGGGGATTACCAGCTACTCGCACGACAAGTGGGCCTGGTAAGCAGAACACTACCGTTCTAATGTGCGGTAGTGCAAGCGGGGAAAAAGCACCGCCATTAATTATTTTCAAAGGCAAGCACGTTTGGGATCAATGGGCAGCACCCCCAGGTAGTGAATATCCAAATACAACCTATGCAGCAACAGCTAATGGGTGGATGGAAAGCACAGTGTTTAAAAATTATTTTGAAAAAAGTTTTATTAAACATTTGTCTCCAGATCGTCCAGTTCTAGTAGTGTACGATGGACATGCTGCGCATTTAAGCGTGGAGGTTATTAAAATTGCAATTGAAAACCAAATAACAATTTTGAAACTTCCGCCACATACTAGTCACATATTGCAGCCACTGGACTTAAGTGTCTTTAAGTCGCTTAAAAGCCGCTGGGATATCAAGTTAGTCGAATGCCAACGCAAAAATGTAGGTGTAAAGATTCCTAAAAGTATATTTTCGAAGCTTATTGGTGAAATTTGGACTGACACAAAGCCAGATATTTTGATAAGTGGGTTTGTCAAAGCAGGAATATTTCCATTTAACCGAAACGTCATACCCCAAGAGATATTTGAACCGGCAGCATTTAAAAGATGGTCATCTTTACAGAATCAGGAAAGTCCTAATGAACCAACGACAACAACTTTACAAGCCCATGATCCAAAACCAACAACTTCAACCTTTCCTCAACCTACAATTTCGGCAATCAATATACAACATCAAGATCATCTGAATAGTGTAGACAAGACAGTCAGTCAGATTTCTGCAACGGATACTGAAAATAAAAATTTACCAACAACTTCTGTTAGTTTTGAAGACTTGCTATTAAAATCAATTAAACGAGATCAGCCTCCTTTGAAACAGTCGAAAAGAAAAATTTGCTTAGGGGCAGAAGTAATCACACAGGAAGACATGGCACATTTGCAAGAAAAAACAAAGGGTAATAAATTACAGAAATCTAAAAAGGTAAATAAGAAAAAAGTAAGGAGACATAGTTCCGACGAAAGCGACTTAGAATCATGGAAAAGCGATTCCAGTGATCCTCGAATAACGGAATTCGATGAGGACTCTGAAATGGATGAAGAAGAGGCCCTTACTGATCAAAACCTAAGTTTACTGAGCAAAGAAAACTTGGATACGAGTACTGAAGATATTCCAATTCTCAAGATTCAACCGGGTGATTTTGTTTTAGGTAACTTTTTTGGAAAAAAGAAAAGCTATAAGTACGCATGTCTTATAACGGAGGTTTTTGACGATGAAGTCTCAGTGATGTGTCTTCGAAAATTGAGAAATACATTTGAATTTAGATTAGATGAGAATGATAAATGCTCAATTCTGTTATCAGATATTATACAGAAATTGCCCTCACCCCAACTGATACCTACTATAAACTTCCAAAAATATGTTTTTTCAACAGCCGTAGAGGTATCCGAATTATAATATAATATTAGCCAATAGTTAAAGAGAACGAAATTGTTATCTTTAATTTTCAAATGTTTTTACAAAATAATGTTTTATTTTTCGTATTAATATTCATATATTTGTAGAAGCAGTTAATTTTTCTTACTTTTAATTGTTTTTTACAGGGAATTTAGAAATATTAATACATATTTTATAGTTTTCCGTTCATTTGTTTAATAAAAGGTTACTTTTCCTCCAGTATTTCTAGCTTGTCTGATTTTTCTTTCTTACAGCTAGTTTTTGTAACGTTAATTTTAAGTGTATGTAGCCAGATATTTTTTTTTCCAATAAATGCATCTAAAACAATATATACTAAATAACATTGCTCTTGCCCCGTAATGAATTCTGGTTATTCTAATAGTAGAAAAATGCCTTATCCGCTCTTGCCCCATTTAGGTGGGGCAAGTGCGTCCATTGCTGGTCAAAATAAAAAAAATTGTTTTATGGGACCGATGAACTTTTTATCAAAATTTATATATTGCGTCATATAAAGCACATTTCCAACTATCGTGACAACAGAAATAAACATTTTTACAAAAAGCCAATGGATATTTTGCAGGGTTGCAAGTTGAACTTCTATTTTTTTGGGGTGCACTTGCCCCACCTGACCTTATTTAAAATTAAAATATGGATATAATGTAAGTTTATTGTACACTGATACTGATTCTTTAATACTAGAAATTGAAACGGAAAATTTTTATGAAGATATGAAGCAAAATCTGGATCAACTTGACACCTCTAACTATCCTGAATCAAATATTCATAATATGCCGATATCCACATGAGTAGTTGGTAAATTTAAGGATGAATATAAAGGTGTACCTTTAGAAAGTTTTTTTTGGTACCGGTGCTAAGGCATACTGTGTAAAAACCAAAGATAGTTTAGATAAAAAGGCAAAAGGTATTCGTAAATCGGCCGTACAAAAACAATTAAACTTATCAGATTATAAAGATGTTGTAGAAAAAGGTCAAAAAGTATACTGCACAATGTATGTTTTTAAGTCACATCTACACAATATTTATACGAATTTGATTAACAAACTAGCCTTGACAAGTCATGACGATAAAAGATATCGTCTTTCAAATACCACAAAAACTTTAGCATGGGGTCACAAAGATATTGTCCATATAGAATCAATGATTAAAAATTTATCTATTTTACAATCTGAACAAGAACCCAAATCTAAAAGACGATGTTTAGAAGAGACTCGCAATAAAAGTGGTTTTGATACACAATTGTTATCCGGTTTTGAAATTGGAAAAGGAAGTTAAAGTTGTCAAGTTTTATAAAATTTGTTTCATTGATGATCTGTTTCACTAATTTGTGTGAATATATAAAATATTGTAACAAAACAGTATGTATTTAGTTGCTTTAGAACAATGACTGCTACTTCATTAGTCGTGTTAGTCTCCCTTGTTGGCAGAATACTATATGTTAATCAGAATCCTAACACAATTAGAGCCGACGTGTGCATCAATAAGAATAAAAATGAAACTGATTGTTATAAGCAAATGAGAATGATTTACATAGATGGAAACTCACATGTGTTTACTTATAATATTTCAGAAAACGATTTAAGTGTTAATAATTATATGAAGATTAAATATTTCTTTGATAAAATGCCTGTCATTTATTCAGAATGGATATAATTTGTTCATAAAAAACATAATTGTAATTATGTATATTTTTATATAATATTATTGTTTCTGACTTTAATATCAATTATTTCATCTTACGTTGCTTTTGTAATGTATTTGAAAACCTGAATTAAAAGTTTTAGTATTTGATTTTTTGTAGTTTAATTTTTATCTCCTCCAACGTTAAGTAATCTCCCTCCTCCATTTAACTGGAGGGGACAGTAGGCTATAAAAATATGCCGCAAATCATTATTTAGTTAGTTTCTATATTCTATGGTGTCATAATGTTCAGCTCTCAGAAAGTAACGTCTAATGTGTTTAAAACATCTATACATTCTATCGAAAAACACACTACAGTAAATTCTAAACAGTACCCTTTAAATAAATCCAAATCAACGTTTGTGAATATTGGTTTGTGTTTAGAAAGTGATTTTACGCCATGTGTTGAATTTGGTGGAAACAAGAACCAATCTATTGTTCTAAGTAAGCATGATTGGAAAGACCTACTAAAATATCAGGGTGTTATAACAAATTACTTTTGTCATCAAACGCCTTTTAAGAAACTATATTTTTTAAAAATATGTCCATTCTTTTTGAGAAATTTGGTGAAATGCCAATAGTGAGGATTACAAAACATGATGATTACGTCTGTTTTGGAAATTAAACTGTGTGCAGATTATGGGAACAAATACCTTTAATCGAATACAGAATACTTCGAAATTTTTAAGAACAGTCTGTTTTCCAAAACCAATTGTCTTCAAAAAGTATACGATACTCTGTCGCCAAGTGAAAACCCCAATAGTGAGAATGTTTATACTACGCTGGAATTATTACTAATGCATCCAATCCAGCTCGAACAAAAATTAAGAGAGAGAAAATATTATGAAGAAATCAGTAAGTTTTCATCAACTTCATACGATGCATGGACGTTTGCATATAGAAAATCCCGTATGTCGCACGTTGTGACGAAATCGAGAAAATTGGAACATTTGCCATAAAATGACCAATTTAATTCCTAACATTTCATTGCATGTATGGTAAAAAGATACTCTAAAACTTCAATATTTACAATATTATGTAAATTACTATTGTAATTTAAAAGATATAACTGTATAAAGTTATACTTGTACACTGCTTGGCTAATGTAATAAAAATATGAATGACTTAAGACCCTTGATTTTCACCTTTCTTAACAAATTTCTTTTTATATTTTTTCATATTGTCCTTAGGCCCTTCCTGAGGAATTTTTTTTCAAGTATATGAAATTACATGTTAAATTTTATTTCAAAAAAGGTTTTGAAAAAATGGATAACTTTGGATAAGGTTTTATATACACAACTTGGTAAAGCGAACCTTCTGTTATACTATCGCATATAATTTGTATCCGAATAGATCCGACCCTAGTAGAAAATAGTACTTTACCGTCTCTGCGCGCGACATCAAAATAAAATGTCTTGCGAAAACTTATTGTTTATATTTCAACACGTTGGCGTTGACTGCGATCTCAACATGTAACGTCTTATTTTCAATGCGTAATCGGTCTCCCCGGAGACCGATGACGCAGTCAACGTCAGCGTGTTAAAAATATTTTGATAATATTTTTAGTGTGTTAGGAAATGAATAATACAACTATTTCCAGTTATTCAAATGTATTTGATAGAACTGTGTCTTTTTGAAAAATGGAACATCTCCAAAGCAATCGCGATTTATTTTTAATTTTAAAAAGCAAAAATGCAAATTTTACAAATTATAAAGAATTATTGGGTGTTGTACTGTCTCGATTAACAGTTGCAATTTCGGAAAGTGTTTCTCGCGATTTGGAGAACTGTTTAAGGCTCTTTTGCAAGACCTTGCATTCAAAGTGGGTCAAACGTAGTTACAAAATAGACTATTTTGAGTCTAGTGAATCTAGTTGGCTAGATAATAATTTTTGCTGGCCTATGTCTTTTTTAAATCAAATTCAATATCAGCATGAAGAACCTAGTACTTCTCAACAAGAAAAAAGTGGAGAAAGAACAAAAAAACCATTTAGTGATTTATGTTTAAAAAAGAAGAACGTCAACGTTTGCAATGAAATTAAAGTTGCGAATGGACGGCAATCAAGAATTAGGTAAAATTTTTAATCATCTACTGGAGCACCCTGATGAAGTAGAAAGAGTAAGTGATTTTTTATTTATTCCTGCAAAAAATAAGAGAACTGTGGAAGTAGAAACATCTTTGGCTCTAATGACTTCTTTAAAACTTTCAACTTGGCAATATCGTACGTTACAGCAATTTTCTAATACTCACATGGAAATGGCCAAGTTACCATCTTATTACAAAATCCAACAAGAAAAAGAAAAATGCTATCCACCTAAAGAAGATGTTGAAGTCACTGAAAAGACGGCCGAAATAAAACTTAAATCAATTTTAGATTTAACCGTTAAACGAATTTTAAAAATACCTAATGTGGATATTTCTCAAAAAAACCTTATATTAATGAGTAAATGAGTAAATGGGGATTTGATGGTGCTAGTAGTCAAAGTGGGTATAAGCAGAAATATAATGATTCTCAAACTTCACAACAGGACGAATCTTCAGTTTTTATGACAAGTTTGGTGCCCCTTAAACTATATACAGAAGATAACAAAGTCGTTTGGGAAAATCCATCACCTTCCTCTACTCGTTACTGTAGACCCATAAAATTTAATTTTGTAAAGGAGTCCAAAGAAATTGTTAAGCAAGAGTTATCTAATATAGAATCTCAAATCAACAAATTGGTGGTAACAACTTGTGATTACGATATTTGTGTTAGGCATGACTTAAATATGACTACGATAGACGGTAAAATAAGAACAATTATATCCGACACTCCATCTTCTTCAATTTGCCCTATTTGTTTGACCAAACCCTCTGATATGAATAATCTTCAAACAGTTTTTTTAAAGCCAAACAGTTATCAACCCTTCATATGTGGATTCGGTCCATGGAATAATTTCTTCATGTGGCCTATAATTCCGATTTTAAAAAATGAACCGCAAAAGGGGAAGATAAATTGTCAAAAGAGGCTAGGAAAAAAATAATTCAGGATGATTTTATGGACGCGTCGGGAATTAAAGTTGACTTTGTAAAACAAGGTCACGGAACAACCAACGATAGCAATACCGCCCGATCATTTTTTAGGAATTATAAAACTTCTTCGGAAATCACCGGTATTGATCAAAACCTCATTTACCGTTTTGCGGTAATTTTGCAAGTTATATCATCTACAGAACGTGTAAAAATTGACTCACTACGACAATATTTAAAAACAACAGCTGAAATTTTTATTAGACTCTATGAATGGTACTACATGCCTTCCAGTATTCATATGCTTCTGGTCCATGGAGCAGACATTTGTGAACACTTTAGCTTTACACCAATAGGAAAACTTTCTGAAGAGGCATCTGAGTCCAGAAACCAGGAATTCCGTTCATTTCGGCAAAATTTTTCCAGGAAGTGTGGCCGTAAACAAAATATTCAAGAACATAATCTTTTGGTCTCCTCAGACCCTTTGCTTTCCCATATCCGGCCAAAACATTCTTCTGCCAAAAAAATGGATTTATTTCCAGAAGCCAAAGAACTCTTAATTCTTGAATACGACGATTTTGAAGATGGAATTTAGAACAACTTTTCAATAAAGTGTAGTGTAATTTGAAAGATTCAAAGGTATGCTTTTTACAAGATAATCTTTAATTTTATTAGAACAATAATTTGCTTCAATTTATATTATTAATTAAATTTTGAGAGTAGGATAAAAATTTTTTTTTATTGGTTCAAGTTTTAGAATTTTATGGCTTAAATGTATACATGGTGGCCCATCTGAAACGAAAAAGCCGGTTACATATTTGACTGAACCGTTACCTTGAATTTGTTCATTACGGTTGTGATTTCTGCGATATGCATTAGATTGATAGAATGTCCATATACTGATCTAAGTCTTCTTTCTTGTAACCAATAGGTTCTTTTTTTTAAAAAGTAGTTCATATAAACCTGGAGTGCCTTTGTAGGTTACACCCTCAACTTTTATATTTTTATTAATAAATTCAACTGGTTTTATTGTTGTCCCTAAAAGAAATTTGTTTGTTTCCAAATCATGAACAATACCATAATTGTGATCAAATATATGTCATGTATCCCTAACTCCTTCATCGATATATTTTCTTGGCAATTCATCAAAATCTTCCGACCAATCTTTATATACCAGAGTGTCAACGTATTGTTGAATTGTTTGTCTAGTTTGCTCTAAAATATCGGAGATATTTAAACTCTCTACAGTAATATCACCCGATGGGGGTGTAGTTTCAGCCACTGCGCGTGTTTCTTGAACGGTAGGGAAATTACTAGTAGATGCAATACTCCTATCAAAAAAATTATGGTAACTCAGTGGGTAAAACTAAAGTTTTCCCGGTTTTTCTCTTAGCTGTCCTTGTTGGAGTACAAGTACTATAAAATTCTTTAAAAGTAATATTTGAAATTAATTGCTGTAGTGGTTGTATTATCGGTTGATATGTTTTCTCTAATTGGCTTTGAGTCGTTGAGGCTTCTGACTTTAATGCTTGATATTTTTGTTTTACTGCCCTTCTTGATTTAACTAACTCTCTTGCTAGTCATTTATCCATGTTTATAAGTGTATGAATGAATTGAACCTGCTTCTATATCTGCCAGAATTTAGGGGACAGTCCTTATCGATTACAAAGAAACCGTAGTCTTCTTTCCAACAGTGTTCACAGAGAGCTTTAAATTTCTCAAATGTCATATCCATCATGCAATGGTCATTATATATGTGTTTTAAACTAGTTAGGTCCTGTTTAAATAAAATTAAGAGATTTGCATTTTCACGTATAAGCCTCTTGAAAATTGATGAATAACCTTGAAAAATGAAAAAGCAATCCGTATTTTTATGTCTCCCAAATGTAAAATAGTCCCTTATAACAGTTTGATTCTGACATGGAATGTCATCAAATATAATAACTGATTTGGTTTAATATCGTGAGGAGATATATTTTCATCATTGTCATATTCAAAATAACCAATCTCTTTAATAGGTTTTAGCAAATTTCTTAAATACTCATACTTGGGTTGATGTAACGATTTTGAGTATAAATAAATATTTTCGAATCTTATTCCGTTTGGATGTTCAAGTAATGTGAGAGTGGAGTTCGTTTTGCCAACCCCTGATGCTGCTACAACAAGACACCTCTTTGATTCTCCACCAAAGAGATCGCCATGTTTTCTAAATGGTTTGTTTAAGATTTTTTCATCATGGTTTTTAATAGGTAAAGAAAAAGCTTGCTTTTCAATCCACATCGTCAACAATAACTGACATAACATTCTATTATGTATGTATTTAAAAAAAAAACAGCCAAGTCAATTTGCTGCCCGTTTTACTATTTATAGAAGACGAGCAGCTCTATCGACTCAGTTTACAAAAACTATAAAATGATCATACACAACCCTTACTCGATTACATCCAATAAGAAGAGCAAGAAGAAAGGTACGGGTTTAGTAAATAAACTTATTAATAGTCTACCTGTTGAACTACACATTCCTGGTTATAACTATTGCGGTCCGGGAACAAAGTTGGAAAAAAGATTAAGTAGGGGGGATAGTGGCATAAATCCTTTAGACGATGCTTGTAAAGATCATGACATAGCGTACTCGCAATCTAACGATTTATCAAACAGACACGAAGCAGATAAGATTCTAGCAGATAAGGCTTGGCAAAGAGTAAAGGCTAAGGATTCATCGCTGGGTGAAAAAACTGCAGCTTTGATGGTTACAGGTATTATGAAAGGAAAAAAAAAGTTTGGTATGGGTGTTAAGACGTCCAAACGAAAACTCAGGATAAAAAAACGCGTTATAAAAACTCCAAAAGAAATTGGTGGATTTTTACCTCTTTTGCTTTTGGGTGCCCTCGGTGCATTGGGAGGTGGTGCAGCCGGAATTGTTAAAGCTGTTAATGATGTAAAAGCCTCAAGACAATTGCTTGAAGAAACTCAACGTCATAACAAAGCTATGGAAAACGTTGCAGCCGGAAAAGGTCTATTTGTAAAGCCATATAGAAAAGGAAAAGGATTGTTCATTAAGCCCTATAAAGGGGGCTCTGTAAAAAAAAACATTAAAAAAAAAGCTCAAATAAATTTTCCGCAAAGAGCTTTAACCGACATTGATATAATGAAATATGCAAACATTTTAGAGATACCTAACTTTAGAGGTCTTTTTATGCGTGATAATCTCCTGCGAAAAATTAGACAAAAAGAAACTGGTATTGTTAATTTGGACAGTGAAAAAACTGATAGTTCTCATTGAGTAGCTTACATAAAAAAGCAAAAAGATGTCGTGTATTTTGATAGTTATGGTAATCTCAAACCACCTCTTGAGTTGATCCAATATTTTAATACAAGTAAGAGTGTAAATATATATTACACCTATGAGGTCAAACAAAAATTTAATAACTATAATTGTGGACAGCTAGCTCTTAAATTATTACGGCATTTCTTAAAAATTAACAGAATGTCTACAACATTTACGCTTACAGGGAATTCTTCTATTTTATCATCTGATTTTAATCCTCCCATCTATTTGGATGACGAAAAGCAATATTTATTAGGTTAAGCTGATTTTGAGTCATTTATGAGTATCCCTAATATAGAGGATGGAAACAATAAAATTTACGTAGATGGTAAAGTGATTGTTATTCCGGATGGAACTTATGACATAAAAGACTTAAGTACATTGATAAATAACAAACTGCATGAAATTTTTATTATAGAACCCTCTTCGTTTAGATTAACGAGAGATCTCAATACCCTAAAATGCAGTAAAGAAATTGATTTCACAAAAGATGATTCAACAAACAAGGAAATATTGTTAGGATTTCGAAGCTGGGAATGTGTTGAATATTCCGAATTACCTGAAGCAACGCGTCATACATGACCGGTAAAAACAACTAGTAAACTGGAGACGCCCCGTCATGCTGTTATTGCCTTCCAAGTAGATCGAAAAGGAAAATTAAAAAAGGACATGAGTCGATTTGATAACGTTGACCTAACAAACATAAGAATTTTTTTTAATTCTGAGAGATATCCATATCACGATTTATATTTAAATTTTAAAGACAACAAATTTTCTGCTCTATATTAAATGTTTGCCAATTTCAGAAATTCTTACTATGGATTGACAAGTGAACCAATTTTTGCGCCTGAAAAATTTAAGACAACTTCCCCTATTTCACACATTGATTGCTCTCATCAGAAGGAATCGCTTCAAAGTGGTTCTGTAGTTATAACAGTTGAATTTGAAACAAATGAAAATATTCAAAAAAAATACCTCTGTTTATTGTCTCATCCTCCACGATAAAATATTTAGCTATAATCCTCTAACAAAAATAGTTAATACGCATGCGTCAGTTTTAATATTTATAGCATGATACAAAGAAATTTCTTTCATTATGGATTATATGCATCGGTTAATCATTTTTCAACACAAATTACAAGAGTTAAAGAAACAGATAGAAGAATACCAATTAAAATTTGAAATAGTAAAAAAATTTTAATATTTAAAGATATGCAAGTAATTGTAGATATACAAGGATTTAAAGTGGAGACCAATAAGTTAATTGTTAAAGAATTGGCAGCAAACGATGGGTTTAAAATCAGCCACCACATGTTTAAAGCGCCCTTTCCTATGAATCATTTACCACCAAAACTATACAGCAACGCTGTTTGGCTAATGAACAATTATCATTGTATCGATTGGGATGAAGGATTTATTCCTTATCATAGATGTCGACATGTTATCAGAAATTTAACCGAAAAAGTCGACTTTATTTGTATAACTATTTTTTTATGAAATAAAGCGATTAGTTTTAAAATATATTTGTTTTATTGGTTAAATATTTCCTTATACGTAATATATGTTCGCTTAACTCTAATTGTTTTAAATAATGTATAAATTTTCTTTCATTTTTACTTTTAAGAAAATCTATACATGCCTTAGCAGCTAGTTCACATAATTCTGCATGTTCCATATAGTGCAAATAAACAGTAATGTTTTGAGCTTCACTGCTTTGTCCGTCAAACGCATAAAACTCAGAGCAAGCTTTTGGACATTACGAATTCTTCATACATTTCTCTAACAACTTCCTCTTCCTCTTTTAAAATGTCTTTCACTAGAACGGGTTCTTCAAGATATTTTTTTAATTTAAGAAGATGATAACCAAATCCCAATCCCCTTATGTCATGAATAAGTTGTATTAAATATAATGTTTCACAATATTTGTCACATGCAGATGCAGCACTCGCATATTCATTCGATAGTTTCTCGTAATAATGACACCATTGTGGTCTGCTTTGCATAGAATCCTGACAATAAGAAAATGATAACAAGTAGAATTCTTTACTTAACTTTTTAACAGCTTTCACTAACTTGCACATGACCACAACACCTTTTTATAGATCGCGGTGGTCCATCTATACAGTCACCCTCTTGGTTATGATGAGTATAACACGGTAAGTTTAACTGTAATTTCTTGTCACGTCTATAGCGTTCTGCTAGCTTTTCCCGAATTTGTAACAACTCCACTGACTCTACAAATCTTCTTAAGTAATTAAGAGGAATATATTTTAGATCACCCACCGGAATGTCCCTCAATGGCGCCGTTAGAGCTAAACAAATAGCTTCACCAACACGTTCAATTATATCTTCGGTAGGTACTGTATTCAACGAACCCATATGACTAAATTTAAGAGATGAAAATGAATTGATCTGTTGGGTTGGCTGGTAGCACTTAAATAAAACATCTTCCTCAGGATGCACAAGTAAGAGTGGGGAAGACCAATCAGAATCAAGCAGAGTCAAGTAGGCGTGAAAAAAGTGGTGGGGGGAGTGAGACTAACCCCCCCAATCCCCTCTGCTTGAGGACAAGATATTTAGTAAACAAAATAATTTAAATAGACACTGTCAAAACGTTCTTTCAATTGACAAACAAGTATATTCTTACAGTAAGTATGTTTTTAATTTTAAGTGTTTGGAATGTGAAGATTGCTCTTTTCCAAAGTGATGACTTAATTGAACATTTAAAAAATGAGCATTCACATATCATATTCGGGCAACATATTGTTTTTCAAAGTTTAGTTAGTGAGTACCTATTTAATTGTTATTGTTCTATATAAATTAGTAATTACATGTAAAAAGTTCTAAAATACCAAAACTAATTACTCAAGTAAAATTATTAGAATCTTAAGAAGTCTACGAGGTTTTAATAATTGTAGGCCAAGTATATAAAAGTACTCGAGAACTGTTAAGAAGTACTTAAACTCCTCTCACAAAGCTCTGTATGTCACTGTGTAATATTACATACTATAAACCATTCTCAGTAATCTTTCCTGTTTTGTTACAAAATTTGAATCTTGGAAATTTGACCCTGAAATAAAGGAAAATTGCAATTATGTTATCACAGGAAAAAAAATCTTGGCATCAGGAGATGAGGTTCATTAATTTGAATGCAATAGGAGTGGTATGGTTATGTTTGTGTTTGAAAATAATTTTTTGATATTGATAAAAAATTTGATTTAGATCTCCAAATATTTTGTTCTTATTTCAGTTACTTCATAGACTAGGAAAGAAGCTGCCAAAGATATTATAAATCGTAAGCGAAATATCAAATCTCAAGGATCCTCAAAGTTAAGTTTTTCTTGTATTAGCAAGATATTTTTGAGAAAACAAGGAAGTAAATATGTTATGAATAGAATATCCAGCCATTTACAAAATTTAGCAGCAAAGTTAGTGGAGGGTGTTTCAATTGATAAGTAAGTAAAATTCAATTTCATAAAAAATTTTGAAATTACACATAAGATATACTAATATAACATATATACTAATTACGAACTTTATTTCATAAGTGCGAAGAATGCTAAAATACCAGACCAACCGACAGACAACAAAGAGAAATAAATATGTATCCTGTGGAACTCAAAATTGACAACAATGACTATGTTTAGTCTAGGAGCGTAAATTAAGAAACAAAAACACCTTCTGTTTTTTCTCGTTGGTTTTCATATATTATATTTTTTTGTAGATTAATGGAAGATACAAGAAAGAAAATAAGTACTACGCCAAAAAGAATTGATATATTAGGTAAACAGGATTTGATACATTTTAAAAGAAGCTATAATAAAGTGCGGGACAGGAAAGAAAGTCTTAAGCAAGCGGAAAAGTAAAATTTGTGTACGCAAATAAATTTTGTTATTTTATTTGTTGTAATAGTTCGCCGCTTCACTTATAAAGTGCGCCAGCTAAGCGGTACGGAAAATTAATCGAGGATTTAGTAAATTTCGTACTGGTCCACTTGTAATTGGGATGTGCGTAGAGTTTCCATGCACTTGCCGCTAGAAGGTTCTAGCTATTTTAGGTGGCGCCTATACATTTCGAGCATTTGTTTTCATTTCTATACAGGGTGTTTCACAACTTATCCACGAAATTTTAACCACATGTGCACTGTTACGAAAGAAGTTGATTTCTAAAAGAAGAATGTAATAAAAGCCCTACAGAAATTAAGTTATATTTCTGAGTGTCAATAACAAAATGAAAAATAAATATCTGTATTTTGCGCTCATCGTTGCGATATCACAACACTCATTAATAATTTCTTGTAGCAAATGTTGTACCAATCCACTAAAGAAAACAAAATACCAGGAATTTTTTGTTTTTTCATATTGATAAGAATATGTAAATAATGTTTAATCTGTATCGTGAGTGATCTGAATGAACAACGGTCGATTTTTGTAAATTAAAAAAAAGTATTTTGCGAGTTTTTGTTTTTCGATATTTATTAAAAATGGCACATGTGTACAGTAATGAGGAGTTAGTGGATATTGTTTTAGCGTACGGAGAAGCAGGGCAAAATTCGCAAGTGGTTTCTCGTTTGTATGCAAACCGATTTCCGAATAGGGACATACCACATCCACAAACATTTACTTCAATTGTTTTACGTGCACGTGCTAGTGGAGATTTGCGCCCCAGACGTGGGGTGGATGGGGGTCGGGTTCGCCCACAACGCGTTTTAAACGCCGAAGAAGAAATTTTGCATATTGTGGAAGAAAATCCAGGAATAAGCACAAGGAGGTTAGCCCAACAGGTACCAGAAGTCTCACATGCGACAGCGTGGCGCATATTACATGAAGCCCAACTGTACCCTTATCACGTCCAGACAGGCGTTGCTACCCACAGATTACCCCTTCAGAATAAGATTTTGTGAGTGGTTGTTGCAAAAAAATGCTCGAAATACCCGTTTTACAGCTGATATTTTCGCCACCGATGAATCAATTTTTACTCGTAATGGTATAACCAATCTTCACAATACACACGTTTGGTCCTTTGAAAATCCTCACGCAATAGTCCAGACAAACTTCCAACATCGTTTTTCTTTAAACATGTGGGCAGGTATTGTCGATGAACGTCTAATTGGACCGTTCATATTACCAGATCGGATGGATGGTCACCAGTATTTGGAATTTCTTCGGAATGATTTGCCGGTCCTTCTTGAAGATGTGCCATTGGCGGTCCGAGCAAGGATGTGGTTTCTGCACGATGGGGCACCTCCGCATTTTCGTTTAGAAGTTCGTAATTTTTTGAATGAGGTATAGCAGATACGCTGGATCGGTAGGGGTGGGCCAATTGCACGGCCTCCACGGTCTCCCGATCTAAATCCTCTGGACTTTTTTTTATGGGGATAGTTGAAAAACGAGGTATACCGTACTCCAGTTCAGAATATTGAAGATCTGCCTGACCGAATCACAGTGGCTGCCGATAATTTGAGACTTCAGGCACAGCAGGAAGGAGGTGTATTTCAGTTAGTGCGCCGAAATTGGATTAGACGCGCCCAAGCTTGCACTGAAGCCCATGGAAACAATTTTGAACAGCTTTTATAAGCAAGTGAACTGGTAAACTGTATTATTTTATTATCTCGGTTTCTGTACGACTTTTCTTACATTTTTTTTGAGAAATCAACTTCTTTCGTAACAGTGCATATGTGGCTAAAATTTCGTGGATAGGTTGTGAAACACCCTGTATAAATGCGTTGCGTTGAATTTGAATTATTATTTCGAAGTAACGATTGCGAGCAAAAGAGGAAAAACAATTCGAAGCGGTGCACGTGAAGTTATTGCGAGCGTTCTATAACACGGCCTGTACTAGAGAAGCTGAAAATAATAGTTTGACTATTCCAATTCAAAATCGAACAGATCGCGCTGCATTTTACACTGGTGTTTCGGAAAGTAGTGTAAGAAAAATTCAAAGAGAACATAATGATCGCTCATGTTCTACTTCACCTTTAAAATCTCCTGGTAAAAAAAACCCGATTATCATACAAAGATAAAATTGACGATGGTGATTTTCAAGTAATTCGACGAACAATAGAGATTTTTTATATAAACTTGAAGAAGGTTCCGACCTGCAAACCCCTACTTCGTGCTGTAAAGAACAAAATAGATTTTCCGTACGGGTATAAAACCTTAAATCGGCTTTTACGAAAATTGCTCATTGAGAGATCAAATATTTTTCACTGGCGGGTGAAATATCTATCAACTGTAAGGCAATATAGGCAAGAAGGACGCAATATTGTGAACAAATGCTGACAAAGTGAAAGGTGTTGTTCAGGGAATCCGCTCTAGTAGTTGCTTTATTATTGTTCATGCCGGTTCAGAAGCCGGATTTGTTCCAAGTGCTGCTTTAGTTTTTCGCTCGGGACTAACAACTGGAGACTATCATGGACAGATGAATAGAGATAATTTTGAAAAGAGAAGCTTCTACCTAACATTCCTCCCAAATCAGTCGTGGTAATGGATAATGCGTCTTATCATTCTCACGTAGAAGATAAAGTGCCAACTAAATACTCATATGATATCGTGGCTTAAATTGAACAGTCTTGTATGTGATCCAACATGGAGAAAATAGCAATTATATGAAGTAATATAAGCCAACAAGCCTAGAGAAAAAAAGTATAAAATTGACGGTCTTTAACGTAACCTCGGTCATACACGTTTAAGGCTGCCTCCATACATGTGTGGTGGTGAACTTTCAATTAAAGATTTAAATAAAATAACATTAGAAGCGATTGACTCAATATCGACTGAAAATCGTATGTTAAACATGTTCGTTTTATTGAAAATAAATACTGGGAAGTAGATGGTAAAATTGAAACGGTTATTGATGATTTAGTTATCACACTGGGATTTTCAAGTAGTGACGACGAAACCTCGTCATTTTCAGAGGAAGACAACGATTTAGAAGGAATTGAACCATTAGAATCACAGCCGTCAACCTCAAAAATGGCTTAGTTTTTTTCATATATTTTGTAAAATTGTTCATAAAATAGCTGTCAATAAACTGCTTCAAAATAATTAATTTTCTGTTCAATACCGGGTGTCAAAAAATATCTAATATTGCAATTAATATTTGAAAAACTACAGAACTCATATTTTTCCAAAATTAACAAATCAATGTAGTTATAGTAGGGGAGCCAGCACTGACTCCAGTGAACAAGATTTATCAAAATTTTAACTTATGCATTTCGACTTTGGGCTATTCGGGTATGCCAAAAGTGACCGTTTGTCTCCGTCTGTCACTTTGTACAGGGGCGTCATTGTGAAGTAGTATATAGGGCGTTTCCTAATTGCCTGTTAATATTAAAGGGGGGTTAACCTTTTTAAGAAAAAAATTTAATATGAACTTAAAAGTCTTAACTTTGGAGATACAGGGTCTTAAAAAAACTTTTTTTTAAAATCCTAATTCTGTTATGCATAAAAGGGCATTTTTTTATTAACAATCAATTTTTGAAATATTCTACCAGTGGCGTGCATATGTAATTAACCTGGGTAAATCCGTATGCTCCTTAATGCATAGAAGACGTGTATCAAATTTCATACAGTTATCTAGAATAGCATCAGAATTGGGATGAAAAAAAATGTTTTCTTTTTAAACTTTACCATCCTGTATATCAAAAGTTAAGACTTTTAGGACATAAAAACATCCCCTTTAACCTCAGCACGCAATTAGGAAACGCCCTGTATAGTACTTCACAATGACGGACCCTGTATATAGTAATATGACAAACGGAGAGAGACGGCCACTTTTAGCATACACGAGTAGCCCAAAATCGAACGGCATAAATTAAAAATTTGATAAATCTCGTTCACTGGATCTGATGCTGGCTGCCCTTGTAAAATCGACTTGTAAATCGTGTATCACTATACTGGGTGGTCCAATAATAGTGGACGTAGGCAGTAGCCCGGGAACCGTTAATGACAAAACTCAAGAAAAACTATATTTATAGGTAAATCGATCAAGAAAAATTAAAATTAAATCATTTTAAAATTCGAAAGTTCGCCGTTTTTGCAAAACAAAAGAGATATACAAGTGCGTTACACGAAAGAAAACAGACGAATATAGATAAAGGTTCATTAAGCATAGTTACATTTTTTAATTATCTGAAGTGCGTATAGTCAAAAAGGAGTGCCATATTATTTAAAGAACGACAGGACACTACTGGTTTAAAGAGATTTCTTGGCCGACCTTCCTAAACCGATTGACTCCGCCCAGTTTTCTTTCCTGTCCCGCACTTTATAGGAGTAAGCATAATGATGCTACTAGTGTAGATTTTTGGGTGAAGGAATGTTCAAAATCAGAATGTAATCCTGTTTTATTTTATAAGCCACAAGGTGAACCTTGTATAAAATTTTTACAATGTTATTGATTTTACTCTTATTGTAATAAATGAAGTTCAAGCTTTGCTTTTATGTGAGTTTGGTAAGAATGTCATAGCTATTGATAGCACTCATGGTCTTAATGTTTATGACTTTGAAATGACTATAGTTATGGTAATTGACGATTTTAACGAAGGGTTTCCAGTAGCTATTATGTTTGCTAACAGAAAAGACACACACGTTAATATTACTTTTTTCTTTTTTACTTTTTAATTGCAAAATGTTTGTGTTAGACATCATAGGGACCTTTTACAATACTTGGATTCAGGTGATGAATGTACCAGAATATCAGTTAATCTGATTAAAATTTAAAAAAAAAGAAAAAAGGGGGCTGGTTTATAAAACAATAAAATATTTGCAAAAAAATACTGACATCACTGATACATTCAACAACAGTACAGACTGCTATAAGTAACGTAGATTTTGGTGAATACTAATTTATATTCTCACAATTATATGACATGGGCGTATTGTTTTCGCGAACACTAAGATAAATACAAACATGAGATTAGAAAGCATTCACAAAGTCATTAAATATTTTTATCCCAATGGTAAATGTATAAAAAGGTTAGATAAACGTTTGCATGCTACCCTTAAATATGTGTGGGATAAAGTTGAAGATCGTTTAATTAAGCACACTAAAGGAAAGTGAAGTATTAAAAACCAACTAAATTTTAAAAGGTATAGAGCGCTTCAAGTTTTTTTATAAGTGATTAAAGTTCTGGAACATGGCATATTACATACAACAATACACAATACCTTGTTCAAAAAACATCCACGTTAAATAAATGCTGCAGTTGTGAATGTTAGTTCGGAGAAATGTGTGTGCATTAATATAGTTGTAGTTGCCCATATTGTTCTATTAATAATATAATTTTCAAACATATTCCTTTTGTTGTTTCTAAATGTGTAAGTAATTATAAACAATTATGTCACGAAGCAGAAACTAGATGTTGTTGATCAGTGTATGACATTCTTTAGTAAGTCCAATTTAAACGTAAAATGTAATAAACAAGAAAAAATATTGAAGGAAATTTCCGATTTGCAAATGTTGGTTCATAATCAAGATGTAAACCAAATAACTGATAGAATTTTTAAACAGGCGGTATCAAATGTGCATATTACAAAAAGTTTGCTACAACTACCAGCATCAACATCTCAACAAACAATTTCAGACCATAAAGCATTTAAGAATGTGAAAAAAATGTTATGCTGCAAAAATATTGTACCTCAAACTCTACCTGAAAAAAGAAAAAGATAATTGCAACCCAAATAAAGAATCCTAATATAGAGGAAAGCTGTGAAATTTCAAATTTTTTAACTGGAAACAATAAAGTCCTTTATGTGTCAAAAGATTGAAACCTTGATGACAATTACTTTTAATACTTCGTCTCTTTTCACAGAATTTTATTGTTAATATTAAATGTTGTAAATAGTTGTAGGTTATGTTTGGTATGTTGTATGTATTATTTGTTGTTTATTAGTATTTAGGTATCGTGATTTAGTTTATATTCATATCATAAGACATATCTCAATTAAATAAAGGGAATATAAAAAATACAGACAAAATTTTATGGATTTATCTGATTTTTATTTATTTATTAATGGATTAGGTCCAATCACGGGAAATTCCAAAAAACGCTTACGTTCTAGGAGCTAAAACACTTGTAACAAGACAAAACAGTAGATAACATTAAATATAGGATAGGCACTTTAAATCATATAAAACATGAACGAATTTTTAATTTGTATCCAATTTTTCTAGGAAATTTATTTTGAACATGCTAATATGACTAATATGAATTGTAAAGTGAAAACTTTTTTTTTATTTCCAAATAAAATACAGTCAATTATTTATGATCCGATACCACAGATATATAGTATATGTTCTTTCAACTCAGCATGTACCTACCTAAACGAGTTCAAAATTTAAATTAAGCGTAGGGTTTCATACATAATACTCAACATGTACCCCATACGTATCTGAGAAGTTATGTAAGAGTTAATATCTCTTTGTGTTTCGTGATTATAACGGCACATTATCAGCTATAATTCCTGATACTAATTATTCGATACGTTGTATACGTAGAGTTTTTTTGTAACTGAATAAAACAATTGTCGTTGACTCTGGATTTCCGATTTATTTCATATAAAAGGTGAACTGGATATGATCTGTGACGGATGGACAAAGAACTTGTTTCGGCAGTAGGATCTTTATACGAACAGAAAAATTAATAAACTCATTAGTCCAAACATCAATCATCTGTTCTACAAATTTTCAATTTGTTTAAAATAGTCAAGAGTCCCGCCGATCACTACGTATGCAACATGCACTACACAAATTAAATGTCTATTCAATGTTTTTGGCAACATTGGAGTTCATTCCTGGATCTAACGTTTCGTGTGACATCACTGTCACTGTTTAGGAAAATGGCGACAAGTAAACTGCAAGGTTTGGCGGTAAGTAAAGTTTTTATTAAATAAATCAGTAAAATTTCTATAATTTTAATGTTAATATCTTATTATTGTGTATGTCTTCGTTATGCCCTCTTTCGAAAAACGCGTTCTTTTCTTTTCCTTAAATACAGGCAGACGTTTAATATAATTATTCATTTACGTGGTATCTCTATTATACGAAACATATACTCGGTTTGGTCGTTTAACTATAAACAACGCACATACGAGTTCACCCCTGAATTTTTTTATTTAAATATTATTTTTATCAAATAAATTAGTAGAATATCTCTATCTTTAATATTAATATTTTACAAGTGTGTATATTTTAGTTATGTCCTATTTCGAAAAAATGCCTTTTTTTGTTAATACGGACACATTTTGACATTTTCGACATATCGGCGATGTCAGTGGAATAACGTTATATCTGACATAGCACGTAGCTGATAGTGTTTTCTGTCGTGTGATATTTTGAATAGGAAGGGGTGGGGCGAGTCGGCAAGTTTGCTCCTTGACAGGTTGACTGCCGACTACTCCGATCGGAGTGTACCGGCATCAATCGGCGATGCCTCCTACTCCGACCGGAGTGTTGTGTATGCTTAAGCTGTGCGGATCAGTATTCAATCGGCGTTGGCGAGAGAAGGTTGCGTTCGCTCCAGCGTCTTTTAAAAACATTTGTTGAACACGCGTCATAGTTGGTTACGCGTTTTTTATTTTTTGTGTCACTAAGCATGGATGCCAAACCAGGACCTTCTGGACTGCAGAAAAAAAAAGATTTACTTGTGTCTAGTAAAAAAGGACTTACAGATGAACAATTATTGCAGTGTTTAGAAGATAGTAGCGGTGACGAATATTTGCCAGAGTCGGAAGATGATGATTATCCCTCCGAATCAGAAGCAGAAAGCGATTCAGACACACATGATGACGACGAGTTATTAGGAAATCTTCCGGATTTGCCTGTAAATATCTATCCAACTCCGACTAATGCGCAAGTGAATTTCCAGTGGACAAAAACAGGTACATTGAAACAATTTACGTTAAAAAAAAAATCACTTTTAGTACCGGTTCGCATTTTCGGAATTCGCCGACACATTAGCCGCTCGGAAAAATTCGGGCCCTGCAATCGCAAACTCGTAAAGTGCAGACGTATAAGACTAATACGTCGGCGATTTAGCATAAGCCAAATAATAATTCTTTCGTTGTGGTTGTGAATCAGTTTTTAGCTTTAAATTAGCGTTAAAATATTGATTTGAATTCAATAGTATATATAAAGTTGAAATGGATACAAAGACATTGCCAAATGTGTGTTATAAAGAAACATGCTCCAATACCATTAGGCTGCAAATAAGTGATCAAGACGAATTTCAGGTATCTTAATTTTTTTTCTTTTTAGGTTATACTTATGTTATTCTTCGCTCATATTATATTTGCGGAAGTGTCTGCTTGATCGTCGGACGGTTGAATAATTTTAGTAATTCGACTATCGTCTCGGATAACACTTCGAGTAATAATATGTTTGTTCCGAATATTGTTTTTTGCAAAATTTATAAATTATAAAAATATGATCATTTATAAATTAAGGAAAAATCAGAGGCTACACGAGACTTTTGTATGAAATAAAATTTTTTTTTGCTAAAATTATGCATAATAAAATTATGCATTGATTAATAAAAGTCCAAATATCTCTAAAACGACTGCTCGTAACGACTTCTAACAGACATACCTTTATTTACGTAAAAATTACCGAGAAAAAAATCGTTTTTTTACCAAAATGTTTTTTTTTATGTAATACCTGGTTGTTGAAAAAAAAACTTAAACTGACGGGAGTTTTTTTTATTGTAGAAATGGTTGACTCAATTGGAAAGTGTTAGGAAAGAAACTTGGAGAGTTTCAAAAACTTTTAAGCTTGGTACTAAAAAACCACGTATAATATTCAAAAGATTATACCACTGTCATTTTAACGTAAAACAAAAGAAGAAAAATGGCAGTTGTAGAAAAAGGACTTCTAGAAATATACAGGGTGATTCACGTGGATGGACCGTTACGTTTCTGGAGAACGGATTGATGGATCCTTCTGAAATTTCGGTTACTTACATAAATGACCTTGATCTACCGTTTTAAAATAATTAGTGTTGCCGGTTATACTCAAAATGGCAAAATCGCTATTTTAAATGAAATGCCCTATATTTTTTTACATTTTCTGAAACTACGCGTATTTCTGAGCAACTTTTCTAAATACTTCCCTATACCTATGTGTAGCCGTTTTTCAGGAATTAATTTATTTAGAATATTTTTAACGAAAACAACACTTCAAATAAATCTGAATTTCTCCCAACTCTAAAACAATTTTAATCTGAAATTTGGGATGCGGTTAGATAATGCCCTTAGGTATTTGATTTTTTTGTCATATTTTAGTTGTGCTCCAGAAATAGATGCATGTAGGTAACTTACAAAAGTGCGAGAAATTCGATTTTTTTAAATGAAACACCCCGTATATCAGTACTGATTTGAGTAGCTGATAAAAGTAGCTTTCTAATAATGTATACTTTGCCTATACCTAACTTTTCGAGTTTTTGATTCATAAGCATTTCTTTATGAAATATCAGAAAACATGTCATTTTCAATGACTATTTAATGTTGATTTTAAATGGAACACCCTGAATTTTTTCCTTTTATTCGATTCAGCATTAATTTTTGAATGAAAAATGCCAAAACTATCCTATAATACCTATTTTTGGTCATTTTAACATATTAAGGTTTTTTAAAATAACGGAATGGACGCAAAACAAGCGCTTTGAAATTGCGAAAAAGCAACGCCACGCTATTGACAAGCTTGCCATGATGATTTAACTCTTAATTTGAAGTAAGGCTGACATTTTTTTATTTACGAAAATGGCTGAAATATTTGATAACAATTATACGCCTCTGCATATCATTCTTATATTTTATCACTGATGGAGGAACATGGGGACAACTATGAAAATATTGTTATTTAGATACGTAGTGCGGAGATTCTTCATTCTTCTATTCTACTAAGACTGATGTAGAAACCATATGGAAAAGCAATTTTTCAAAAAAAATTGTGTATGGCGAAAGAACTGGAGAAAGTATGTTGTTTCACTTAGATAATATGCTCAGAACGTTATCAAACAAAAAAATGTGTTTTGCCTTCTTATAGACAACCGCTTTAAAATAATTAGAAACACCAAGACCATTATGCTGTTGTATCAGTTGGATGGAGCTCCAGCTCATTGTACGGATTTGGTCAGTAATGAGCTGAATATTATGTTTGAAGATCAATGGATTGTAGGCGAGGTCCATGGAACTGGCCTCCTAGATCACCTGATCTAAATCCAACGAACATTAATAAATAGTCGAGAAGAACTTTTAAATCGGGTTCATGCAGCTTTTGGTAGTCTACAGCCAGAACAAATTAGAAGATCTACAACATGCCATATTGAATAATTATTGTAACTGTTATTTTCACCCTTGACCAGGCGTCTGTTAAATCTGGATGATTATGTTTGTTGATTCTTATAAATCAAAAACTTGAAGAGTTAGGTATAGGCAAAGTATACATTATTAGAAAGCCACTTTTATCAGCTTCTCAAATAAGTATTGATATACACACAAAACCACAAAGTTTACTGACAAAAAAACTTTATAACACAGTCTGCTAAATTAATCGGAGGATTAAGTTTGGGTTGTTTCAGAAAATGTAAAAAAATATAGGGCATTTCATTTAAAATAGCGATGTTACCACCGGTTTTAGTATAACCGGCAACACTGTAAGGCTGAAAATATTTTAAAACGGTAGATCAAATGTATTTTTCACCGTGCGTGCCCAAAATTATGTTTATGAAATTTTTCCACAAATTCAAAAAATTATGTTTAACCAAAAAAGTTGAGCATTCATAATTTAAATTCTCACGGATGACGATTTGGCAGAAAGGAACGCTTTAAAAAAGATATGGCCTGATTCATGCTTTTTATTGTGTACTTTCCACGTTTTAAAGGCCTGTTGGAAGTGGCTTAAAACAGGCAAGAATAAGATTTCTTCAAATGATGTTCAAACATGTTATAAGTATTTTAGAAATATCCGTTTTCGTATCCAAATCATATGAGGATTTAGAAAAGTCTTGTCCAAATCATGAGGATTTAGAAAAGTCTTGTTTGAAATTCACAGAAAATTGTAAATATGACAATTTCACAAATTATGTGAGTAATATGATGGACAGAGCTGAGACTTGGTGCCTTTTATATCGACAACATTTACCACTAAGAGGAACTGATACTAATAATTACATAGAAGTTATATTTAGATTACTTAAAGATATTCCACTGGAAAGGACGAAAGCGTTCAATTTACCTCAGCTATCTGACTTTATTACTACTAACTTTGAATCTTATTATAAGCAACGAATTTTAGACATTTTATTAAAACGAGCATCTAAGACGGTATTAAGTCGTTATTTGCCGGATGAAAAGGACGTGGCTGCTGAAGATATAATACAACTTAACGACTTTGCATATGAAGTTCGAAGTCAGAGCGATAGAAATATTACCTACTTCGTTGATTTATTAATTTTCAAGTGCACTTGTTCAAGGGATTCACTGGTTAACACTGCAAGCACCAGGCAGCGGTGGTAAAAAAATTTAATATACATTCAGTTTTTAATACGTTATCTTTGAAAGTTAAATTGCACCTTTACCAGATTGCAACCGGAAAGCAGGCAAATGAGCAGCTATTTTCGTCGATTAGAGACATTACGATGGAGAAGGAAACTGATAAAGTTGTTAATACAAATCTGAGTTCTTCACAAAATGTTAATTCTCCTATGGATATTTATGCTGATGAAAACAATACTGAAAGCATAACTACGCATAACTATGATATTGCCGAAATAAAAGAAAAATGGAAACAGCACTCCGAAAGAATCATGGAACATTTGGAAAAAAGCCCATCAATATTTTATCCTGCTATTAAAGCATATTTAAGCAATTGTGACAAGCATGCTAACTCAGAGCAGACTTTGTTATCTGGTTTGCATACTGCGTTTAAATATAAGGGCGTAGTGTGTAAAAAGAAGCGTCCTCAATCTACACGAAAAAGAGGTAAACATATATCTATACAGCCTACATCAATTGGTCGTAGAAAGACAGCAATGGGAGGCAAAAGAGCAATGTGCAGTGGAAGAACACCACATAAATTTAAAAGAACTGTTAGGAAAGCCCCACATTCCTTAGCGGAATGTGTTGACAATAATGTGGGTTTGGGGGGAAATAAATCAAAAAAATGAAAGAATTAATACTGTTTTACCTACATAATAATTATGTTTTGTTCTTTTACAGATTTATTTAGTTATAATAAACGTTGCTATGAATTTTTCTTTTAATTTGCACCAATACTTGCATAAATAGTAGCTATAAAACTTTTCTAATACCCTTCGTATTACACGTTTACGGCAATATTTATTAAAAGTTAAAATAATTCATATACGTATATACAAAATTCAAGGCTCACTATGGGGATCTGGGAAACGCTAAGAGATAGATGGGTAGTTTAAATTTAGCAAATTTGCGTATTTTAGACCTTAGTAAGATGCTGTTTTAACTCCATTGGATAGATCTAAAAAAATGGCAATTTAAATTTATAATTGGTTTTGAAACCTGTTCTCAAGTCAGTAAAAAACAAATATCAATTTTCAAAATTTCCGTTTCTTTTTCGGATTTCTACGGAACGACTCGGAATTTCGTTGATTTTAAAACAACATCTTAATAAGCTCTAAAATACGCAACTTTGCCTTTAAACTACACATCCATCTCTTACCGTTTCGGATATCCCCATGGTGAGCCTCAAATTTGAATCACCCTGTATACAGTATGTCTAAGTAAGTTGGAACCATATGGAAAAATTTTTTATTATTAACTTTAGGAAAAAAGTTATTCTTTATAAAAAGTTCTGCATGTTCTAAAATCTAAAATACAATTATCAGATATTAAATTTTCTCAAGCGTATACGAGGTATTTTAGAAAGTATGAATTTTGCTCAAGAATAAAGTACCCTTATTTCTGTCAATATCGAAAAATGTTATTAAGAAAAGTTGATCATAACTAAAATCTTGTCCAAATATGCAATTACATGCAATTATATAAAAATATTTTTTTTTTGATAACTACAATAAAAATGCAAATGTAATGCATCATCAAAATAATGCAACATAGAGGTTAAGAGACATGAAGGTTATCAAATGTTTAACGAAAAAAAGAGATAACTGAGTAAAGTTTTCGAAATTGTCAAAAATAAAGGTACTTTATTCTTGAGCAAAACTCATATTTTCTGATATACCTTGTATACGACTGAAAAAAATGTATATCTGATGCTTGCATTTTAGGTTTTGGACCAAGCAGAACTTTTTATAAAGAATAACTTTTTTTCCTAAAGCTAATAATAAAAAAGTTTTCCATATGGCTCCAACTTACTGAGACATACTGTATATGTACATTTTTTCGTAAATCGCCGACTTATAAGTGTAATACGTCAGTCCTTTACAAGTGCGCGGCGTCACCTTTATACGTAAATCGCCGATGCATTAGTCTAATACGTCGGGGTTTTACGAGTCTACGATTCGCATCACCCGAGTTATTCCGAGCGGCTAATGTGTCGGCGAATTCCGAAAATGCTACCGGTTCCGGGCAGAGGCAGACCTATAGATTTTTTCAGCCTTATAATTGACGACACTTTTTTACAGCAGATTGCCAACCAGACAAATGCTTATGCTGTTGAAGTTTTTCTTAGCAGTGGAATATCTGCTAAGTCACGTATCACAAATTGGAAGCACTTGAGTGTTCCAGAACTAAAAGTTTTTATAGGTCTGCTCTTTCATACAGGTACTATTCAACTAACACGAGTAAATGACTATTGGAAAACAGACCCGCTCTTCAATATACCAATTTTTCGAAAATACATGTCAAGAAATAGATTTCTTCTCATCTTGAGGTGTCTACACTTTATATCTACTACTACCAGAGCTAACGATCGTTTAGGTAAAATAAGATCGGTTGTCGACTTTTTCAACGCAACGATGAACAACCTCTATTACCCTGGAAAAGAATTATCGTTAGATGAATCCATGGTATTGTGGCGAGGGAGTTTACAGTTCAAACAATATATACAAAATAAACGCATTCTTCCAGTTACAGGAAATACTTCCATTAATGTCATATTATTAAAATATTCTTTTATATTAAATATACTTATAGATTTTTTTCCTAAATTATTTATTACGCCATAAAGCTTTACATGCTTACAGAACCTGATGGATTGGTGCTGAAATTCCGTGTGTATGAAGGTTCATCAGATGAATATGGTGGAAGTGGACATACAACCAAAGTAGTCTTGCACCTACTTGAAGAAAAATTAGGTCAAGAACATGCATTATACCTCGACAACCTCTATAACAGTGTTGACTTAGCTACAAGACTGCTGGAAAATGACACCTATTGTACCGGAACCCTAAGAACTGACCGTAAGCACAACCCACATGAAGTCGTGAAGGCCAAACTAAAATGAGGACAAAATGAATCCAGGTTCTCTAATGGCATTCATATTGGAAAATGGAAAAACAAACGCAATGTCACTTACAAAACGACTGAATTTGAGAATGAAACTGGTATTTTCAAGAATAAAAGGGGAAAAGAAACTGTAAAACCTAAAGCCATTCTAAACTATAACAACTATATGTCAGGAATTGATCGCCAGGATCAAATGTTGTCATACTATCCTTGCAATAGGAAAACGATAAGATGGTACAAAAAACTTTTCGTTCATGTTTTACAAATGAGTTTGATAAATGCATACTATCTACATAGAAAGTACTCTGGTGGTCGCCGTCTTCGTTTTTATGACTTTAGACTGGAGGTAATTAGAGATCTATTAGTTACTTGTGCGTTCTCCCAATCAAAAAAAGGATTTGAATGCTAGACATTGCCTTTCAAAAATTGAGAAAACCACACAAGAAATAAAGAAAGGGCGAACTGAAACTAAAAGAGTGTCTAGAAAAGAATGCAAAAATCCCAGAAAAAACAAAGTAAGGAAACAGACAACGTTTGAATGCCAACAATGCCCTGGAGCACCTGGAATTTGTGTAAAGTGCTTTGAAGACTTTCATAAAAAAATTTAGTTTTTTCAGTTGGAATTTTTTTTTGCCTTGTTTATATTTTTTTGAACTTTTTGGTTAGGTATTTATCGTAAACCAAACAAGTATTTTTTTTCTTATAAACTATAGATCTTGTTACCAGTTTAGTTTTTTCCCTAAATTTTTTGACTTTGAGCAAATTTATTTATGTTGTTTTGATTTTCTATGATTACCCGTAAGCCAAATATATATATATTTTTTGTATATCTGTACCTATATTACCAGTATACTTATTTTGTGTTCCTAGTGTAGAAATAAAAGCGTTTTACATAATTACCTTTTTTTTATCCGTATTATTGCTAAAATGTTCATCGACTCCGATCGGAGTATTCGGCATCCCGTAAAAATATTATTGCATGACGCCGACCACTCCGATCGGAGTATAGTTTTTTTTCGCTAATTTAAGAGAAAAAAAATAAAGTTATAATTTACATAAATTATACCATAAATAAAGGCAAAAAAACAAATAAAACATAACGGCATCCGAGAGTGCCTCAAGAATATGATCGGCAGTCAACCTGTTAATGGAACGACGTTGTAACTGTTTAAAAATAGACGATGCAGTGTTGTGTTGTCACCGGCCGACTTAAAATCGCTAAATAAGGGCAAAAAACGACAAGCTAACATCGCAGAATGGAAGGACAACAAAAGACGCATATTAAGACAAGCAGGAAAAGGTTATATAACAAGGAAAGGCCAAGAGAAACTTTAAATTGTTTCCTGCTCCGAATAACTCACTTTAAACTTCTAACGTTGCCAAAAGTATTGTCAGATATAATACGTGGCATTCAAAACAAGCGCGTCGACGATTCATGGCCTACTGCCGCGCCGGCCGAGTTTATTGTAAAAATAGTTTTTCTGATATCAATATTTAAAATAAATGTAAGAATCTATATATATATATATATATATATATATATATATTCGTAATCAGCAAAACGAGGTGTATCAACTAGGCCTACAAGATAAGAATTTAACTACTTCTGGAAAATCTTAAAAATGGGCACACTACAGAGGATAAAAGAGGTAAACACTTTAATCGGCTCCACAAAATTCAAGAAAATTTAAGAAATATGATAAAAGAACATATTACATCTTTTCCAACCGAGGAAAGCCATTACAGTCGCAAAAAATGTGTCTATCTTCTAATTTTAATGTGCAGACAATGTTTGAATTATTCCAGGAAAAATTTAAGGAGCCTAAAGTAAAGCTTCATTTATACAGAGACTTCTTTTTGGCGTACCCCGGTCCGACACTTATGCAGGATGTGATTCATTTTATACTAAGTTGGTGAACGCGGAAACCGAACAGGAAAGAAGAAGGATTAAAGCAGAAAGCGAAGTGCATCAAAGAAAAGCCGAGAAAAGTTACCAGACGTTAAAGGAAGATACAGAGCGTTCAAAAAATGATCCACCAATAGTGGTGTTATGTATGGATCCACAACAGGTACTTTTTTCTCCTACATTGACGCACAGTAATGTCTTTTACCAACGTCAGTAATCAACCTATAACTTTTGTATCCATAATCCTTCTACCAACTCAATTATGCATGTCTGGTAAAATTGAGCTAAACCATCTACAGAAATCGTCTCTTGCTTGCTGTCCTTTATACTTTCACATTTTAAGCCGCTTGAGAGATGTGAATCGAGGTCTTTAATCATCTGGTCAGACAGATGTGTCGGCCAAAACAACAACTTTAAAATTGTTACGCTATTACACCATTTGGTTTTGTGGAACTATTTTTCTCAAGTAGAACAAAAGTTTCTTTGCAGTGGTCACAGTTTTTTGCCTTGCAATCGTGATTTTGCTCTTATCGTAAAGAGACTATTCACCCTCTTCAATGGATCGAACTAATAGCTAATGCACGGCCATCAAAACCATTTTTGTAAAGCTCAATGCAGCAGTCAGACTTTTTGCACATTGGTGTACTTGAAAAGAGAACCTCCCGACCAAAAGAATTTAAAGTTACAGAAGCAATGTGGTTGTTATTTAAAAAAGATGATCCAAAATGTGTTCAGTTAGATAATCGTATTCTGTACAGGGTGTTCCATTATATATGGAACCTCCCTTTAACTTTTTTGTCTGGCACTATAGAGACAAATGTGTTACTTTAAAGAACACGACAGCATAAATATACTTCAGAAAAATATCCAAAATGGCGTAAGAACTATAAATCCAAATTCATTTTAGATAGTAAAAGCGATTGATAAATTGAAAAAAGCGTATCGTCTTTGCATAGAAAAGAACGAGAGAGTGCCTGTTCGGTGACGTACTGTACATTGAAAACATCGAGGCCGTTCGTCAGAACGTGCGTAATAATCCATCGCAATCAATTTCTCGCCGAGCACAGGAACTAAACATTTCCTGGGGCACAACATAAATTTTGCACATGGATCTAAACTTCATCCATACAAGATTGTCTTGACTTACAAATTAAAGCCAGCCGACCACAGATTGCGCCGTTTATTTGCTAATTGGGCTATGGAACAACTTCAAGCAGTAACCCTTACTTTGGTCGCATTTTTAGCGACGAGGCCCATTTCTGGATGAACGGTTATGTGAACAAGCAAAATGCCGTTTTTGGTATATATAGCTTTATGAACGTCCTGTCCACCCACTATATACATATGCGCATTTTGGGTCGGGGGAATTATTGGACCTACTTTTTTCAAAATGAGGGAGGAGATACCGTAACTGTTAATGGTGAAAGATACCGGGCACATGATAACAGATTATTTTTATCGCAGACTGGATGACATGGATATGAGAAACTTTTGTTCCAACAAGATGGCGCTACGAGTCATTGCTCGTGAAACAATCACTTTATTGAGGGAAAGATTTCAAGGTTGCTTAATTTCGCGTGGTGGTGATGTCGGCTGGCCACCAAGGTCCTGCGACTTAACACCCTTGGACTTTTTTTTATGGGGATATTTAAAGGCCCGAGTTTATGCCAATGCACCACGAACAACTGAGGAAAATGAACATTAAAGAACTATCAATGAAATTCATCCAGCTTTATGTGAGACTGTTATCGAAAACTGGATATCTTTGAATTCGCGCTACTCAACGAAGCCGAGGCGGTCATTTTTGACATCTTATTTCATACATAATGGTATATATTGAGCTTCAAAATAAAAAAATAAATATGATGATACCTTTTCTTTATTTAATTTAATTTCAGTTGAAAAGTAGGACACTCCTATTGGATGACCCTTTATAATAAATCTGAAAGAGGACAAATCTTATTATTTAACATGTTTTGCTAAAAAGCCTATGGCTAAATTCAATAAGTTCCTCGTATAATAAATATTACATTTATATCTTTGCGCCATGTTCTACTGCGCTTTAAATTGTTTCCTGCTCCGAATAACTCACTTTAAACTTCTAACGTTGCCAAAAGTATTGTCAGATATAATACGTGGCATTCAAAACAAGCGCGTCGACGATTCATGGCCTACTGCCGCACCAGCCGAGTTTATTGTAAAAATAGTTTTTCTGGTATTAATATTTAAAATAAATGTAACAATCTATATATATATATATATATATATATATATATATATATATATTCGTAATCAGCAAAACGAGGTGTATCAACTAGGCCTACAAGATACAGGGTGTTCAATAAGAAAAAAACACAATCTTCTTCTCAGCGCTTTTCCACACCACCCTGTATACATTATTATTACTTGCCTAAAAACTACTTATAGTACCCTACAACTTTTGTATAAGATATTTGTCTCTATAATATCAAATAAAAAAGTTAAAGGGGGGTTCCATTTATAATGGAACACCCTCTACTTATGCCGTGGAGAACTTTTACATTAAGAAGAACAATACTTCCACTTACTAGAGTTGAAAACTTGCCAGTATTATACGTAACTCCAATTCCCGTTAAGGCTGAGAAAAAAGCGAATTCAGTTGCTATGTGCAAGTATATAACGTATGTCCCGTAAGTTTTGGCACAAAATTGAGGGGCTTGAAAATAGATTGTAAAGATAATATATCGAGATGGCTTTGGAAACAAAAAAATGTTTATTTGCTTGACATTAGTTTGACAAGTCATTTTTTAAAATCAGTTGCATTAAAATGTCTTATAAATTAGAAATACGAAAAAGTATTTATAATTTGGTTGGGTAAATTCCTAAGGCTGAAATAGTTCGCATTTTTCAAAACCAGAATATTTCACGCAGAAGTATTTACCGTACTATAGCCGAATGTGAAGAAGGAATTCCCTGTTTAAATCTTCCAAAAAGTGGAAGACCAAGAAGTTTACGCGAGAAAGGGCGGAAAGATTTAAGAAGAGCAAAAGACAGAGTCAGAGTTTCTACAAGAAAATTAGCGCGTCAATTCCGATCTTCAAAGAGTACAGTATGGCGGGAATTGACAAGAAATGGTCAAAAATATCGAAAAAGACGAAAGTGTCCTAAATATACCGAAAATCAATTAGCACGGATACCAAGATGCTGTCGAAATCTTAGGCGGATACATTTTTCAAATGAGAAAGTCATTATTTTGGACGATGAAAAATACTTTACCCTTGCCAACTCGGAAATCAAAGGAAACGATAGTTTTTATACGGACAATATAGAAGAGTATATATAAACAATGTTAAATATAAGGAAAAAGCAAAATTTGCTGATAAAGTTTTGGTGTGGTGTGCGATTTCGATTAGAGGGATATCCAGACCTTATGTGGGTCGAGTTAGGGGGGAAGCTTTGGATGCGGAAAGGTATATTGACAACTGTCTTAATAAATTAGTTCATTTTGTACACCAACATCACGTGGGAGATGATATAATGTTTTGGCCCGACTTATATATATATATATAAGATATATCAAATATATATATATATATATATATATATATATATATATTTCGTAATCCAAGACAAGATAACCCCCCTAATTTACCTCAGGCCCGCCCGATTGAAGATTTTTGGGCATTGTTATCCCGCAAAGTGTATGATGGAGGGTGGCAAGCCGAAAATGAGGAACAATTACGGCGTAGAATTTTTAGAAAGATAGGCGATGTTGAAGTTGTCCAGAACCTAATGCGAGATGTTCGCAGAAAATTGCGTCTAATTGAGCAGCACGGCCCCTTCAATTTAATTTAAATTATTAATTTTGTTAGTTACTAAGCCGTTAATTATAGTAAATAATAAAAGTTTAACCAAAGCTACATATTAAAAGAATATTTTGTTTTAAATTTTGTGCCAAAACTTACGGGACATACGTATATAGAAGGGGCAGAAGCAAGGGATTTTTTCATAACTTTACCAAGTGAAGAAAAGTAAAAAAGCAAATAATATTAAAATTTTGTTTCTATTTTATATTTATGAGTTAGCTTACGTATTGAGTATTTCCTTTTAGTTTTTAAAAACAAATATGTATCTATTACTTTAAGAATGCATTACTTTTGTTAGTCGTAAAACGTTGTAAGTGTGCCACTTCCAGAATATCTTAACTATGTTGCGTAATACAAAGTGTTTTTTTCTTAAATATGTGTGTTTCTTTTGTTTAATCAAGCTATTTTCATAAAAAAAAATCACCAAACGATTTGCCAACTTAAAAAATTGCAATTCAAACAAAAAACAAAAAAAAAGTTTTCTGAAAAATTTTATTTTGTTGCTTACAACGTTATTCCAGGGAGATCTTCAATTTATTCATATTATCGGTTTGGTTGTATTCTTGTAAACAAAGTATATACGAGTTAGCCTTATTTTTTTAAATAAAAATTAAAATTAAATTATTATACTGCTATACTTTAAATTAATAAACTCTTTTATTCCTAATGGTATCGGAGATGCTGTTGGATTCTGGACTTGAAAAATCCGATAATAATGCTGTAATTTCTATCGATGACGAAGAATTTCTCGAAGTAAACGCCTCTATAAACAAAAATGATAGAGATAAAATTAATACTGAATATATACAAAATAGTAAGGAGGAAACTACTATTAATGAAAATATTAGTTACTGCTTACAAGGTCCTAAAACTGTTGACCTAAGTTTTGATGTTGTACCATTAGAATTACTTAAAGGGAGAAGTGATTTACTTCTAGCCAATAATCAACAACTTTTGAATTCAAGATGGTGCGATACAAGTAGCCTTAGATTGTAGTGGAAACTTTATTGACCTATCAATCAGGCGAAAAAGACAAGTAGTTAAGTCTTTAAAATCATTCAAGCATAGTGGCAAAATACCAATAAAAAACAAAAATAGCTGCACTTACAACAATTGAAAAATGTTATATCTACGGATTGCCTTCCTATCTAAGACAGTTTGCCTTATGAATAATGATGAATTAAATAGATTTATATTTATATTTATATAAATACGTGGGTGATTGAGAATTTTATATAAAATGGATTCAATACCTTCAGGTATCTATTACATATCCTTATTTGTTTGATTATATTTTTTATTGTATATTTTTTCCTACATAAGTATTTTTACATTTATATAGTATAAATATTATAGGGTCATATTACATACGTATTTGGTGCACATATGTACCCATTATTGTTATATTTATTGTTTTGATAACTTTGCAAAATACAATTGTGTTCGTAAATTATTATGTGTTAGTGTTATCTCCATTTATTTTTACAGGATAGAGATCAAATGACCTCTTTATAAGAATAGTTTATTTATAATATAATGAGAGAATCGGGATGTCAAAAATTGGAAGAACAATTTGGATTTTTAAAAGAACATCTTACAAATCGCACTAATTGTCCTACAGAAGGACTGAGTGAATTGGATAATAAAATTTCACATTTTACGTCACGTTTTAAAGAAAAATGGATTGGGGCTCATAGAATTGAAACCAGATTCTTAGCAAAGAATAAAGATTGGGTAGAAACCTCGATTAGATTAGTATAGCAGGGGAGGTCCTGGGACACCTCGATGGCATCTTGACCAACGATCGGTCCCAGGAGCTCTTCGCCTCACCTGCCTGCAAGAAGTGTTTACCTGTCAACTTTGTGTCTTAAGCGTGACACCTGGTTTGCACAGGTAGCTGTTATTTACCAAAAAAAAATTCCAAGAAGCGAGCTTCGCCGAGCCTCGCGTCATCACAAGAGCCGAGCCTCGCCTCGCCGAATTCGGACGAAATATACCGAGAATTGTTTTTCTGTTAATTAAAATTAATGTGTTCGACGTAAAACTAAAGGTCAGCCGATAACAAAAGTTCAAGTATGTAATACTGAGAACTGATACGAGATTTGTTTTCAACTATTTAAAATTAATGTGTTCGAGTCACAAGAGTTTGAGTCTGGTCTAATTTTCTACTAAAATAATGGAATAAAACTCAACTTTGAAATAATTTGGATTTATTTAAATTTTCAGATAGAAATATAAAAAAAAGTCAAAATTTTGAAATAATATTAATAAATACACTATTATTGAAATTTTCTTTTCTTTCTTTCGTAAAAAGCAAATCGTGCAATATTGTACAAAGTTTCCATTTTAATTCGGGTCCAGTAATTTTGAGTCAAGTTGTCACTGATGTTAGCATAGAAATAATCTTCATCCATCTGTCGCCATCCCCAATCATCTTGTGGCTGTCCTTGATAAAGATGAATACATTTGTCCATTTCGTTTGTCACGAGGTTACTTTTGGTATCCAACTGTTGTTTGGTGGGAATGGGACAGCTATGATGTGGCTATAACAAAAAAACAATTCTATGACTGGGGTATTGATTCCTTGCAGTACAAGTCAAGTTCCGACGTCGTTCCAACAAATGGCCGTGCTCTGTGAATGCGAAATGATTCCTGACAAAAGCAGAAATGTAGCTTACAGAGGTGACAGTAAATTGTAGCTAATGGTTCGTGTTGTCGTTGTGATCCGACATCTAATTTAATCCGTTTATTTTGTCTTGTAGTAGTAGCGGTAGTATATTTGACAGAGGTCAAGTTGTGAAATCTTTTGCGATCATTTGCCTCCAAATATTTGATATCAGTCGTGGTCTGAAATAATATTTTCAATTTAAATATTGCATTTATATTTAAAATATAACTATTTACCTCCTAACTGGATGACACGGAATTTTTTAATATAGTAGATTACCTGTAACAAAAGAAGAATAAATGAAACTAAACATTGTTATATCCCCACGGTAGAGTGTCTGTATTTAACTGTTGGTAGTAGTTCGTGTAGTTAACTATTCTCTTGTCGTCAAAAGGACTCAAAGCGGTTTTAATTTGATTAATAGTAAATACGTTATGCTTTTTGGATCTAGTAAAATTTTGCGCAACATCGATGGTAGTATTGTTAAAAAGACACTGATAATAATCATGAAAAGAAATTTGTTTCAATGCTGAAGATTGAACACCCTTAGCTTTTTTAACAATTTTTTCTTTGTTTGCAGCGCTGTCTTTATCACTAAAAGTTTTAAAACAATACATTTTAGATCGCAAGCCGATAAATTCAGTCATAACCTGACCATAACATTCATTTAGCCCATAAACTTTTTTATTTTTTTGTTGAATATTGTATACGTTGTCTTTAGGGTAATCTGACGTATCAAACATATGTACAGGGTGTCCGGATTTGGTTGCAAAAGCAGGGTATCTCGCTTATTTTTAAAGATAGAACCTTGCGGTTTTCAGGAACCTGAGCTAATTTTTTGTGAAACTCATGAAGCCGTAAACAAAATTTTCATAGCCTTCTTCGTTTATGAGATACAGGGCGAAATAGAAAATTTTGCATTTTGGGACCCTCCTCGTATCTCGGTTATCCTTTAACTTAACACAAAGGGAAAAATTGCTGCTTATGCTGGATCCAGTGGCGTAGTCATATTTTTCATTTGAGTTGTTATTTTTTAGATATGACCCAAAGTTGTGTTTTTTTAAATGGGACACCCTGTATATTTGTCCAAAAATAGATTTGCCCTTTTAAAAGCTTCTCAAAAATATATAATAGTATGGGTCTATTTTAATAAACAACAACAAAAATCCTAATTTTTATAATTATCATCCCAAATCTTGCAGTAGGCCATGCAAAACGTTGCCGTTTTCTTTTGTTTTCTTGGAAGCAAATGACATTTCCCAATTTTGTACGCTTATATAAAATATAGCGCTAGTTTTTTGTATTTATTTATTGTGTAAAAATATATTTGTATTATTATGGAAGAAAACCAAACTTTCGAACATTATGAAAAGTACGATATGTTAGCTTGTTTTATATTAACCCCTTCACACCCATGTTGCCACAAGTGGCAACAAATGAATATCGAAGCGCCATCCCAGATTGTCACTTGTGGCAACAAATTTAAAATTGTAGTTCTAAGCTGGAATAATATTGCAGTTATGTGGATATACCCTGGAATGGCACATATTTATTCACTAAGACGATTTTGATTGGCTCGCTCAAGGTCGAACGATCATACCGATAGCTAACGTGTTTCATGTTTCGGTCCCTTGTTGCAGTATTAATTACGGCTTTGTTGAGTACGTAGGCGTCGTGTCCGGGCGGTTATTATTTTGTTTTTATAAGTAAAATGGCTAATTCAAGCGCTTCCGAGCCATTTCAAGATTCCGGGTCTGAATATGTACCCATCAGTAATTCCGATACGGATAGTGACGACAGTTTGAGTAGTATTCCAGACATAGACGCCGATGGTGATAATCAACAATATATGGGTGATTTCGCTGTATTAACAGATCCATTTGCGGTAATATTTCTTTTCTACATTTTATGAACGGGTTTTATTTGTTTGTTTTAACTCTTTTAGGACACAAGAACAAATGCAGTGGTACCTTGTTTGAATTTGTTCGAAGGTATTCATCCCGGTGTCGACTTAGATGAAATGAAACTGCCTGAAAACTGTTTTGAAGCATTTTTGTCTCAAAGAATAGTTCAACATGTATGTGACTGGACAAATGAGCGGGCAGGGAGGTATCTTATTGAAAACGGTACTCTAAAAGTCTACGGTGTAATATGGAAAGATGTCACAATCGCTGAAATGTACACATTCTTCATCCTTCATTTATATATGGACATTGTTCATTATCCAGAGATAAGGGATTATTGACGGCGAGACTTTTTGTTTAGCGGACCGAATGTATTTAGTGCAGAGATAATGAGCAGAAACAGATTTTTCGGTATTCTGAAGTTTCTTAGATTTAGTGATCCAAATGCCTTGGTTCCAGAAAGGCCTATTACTCGGCTAGCTATGTTTTTCTCATATGTTAGAGATAATTGCGTGAATATTATTGATCCAGGCGAAACAGTGGCAATTGATGAGTGTTTAGTGCTATATAAAGGAAGACTTCATTTCAAACAATTTATGGTCTAAGCGTGCACGATTTGGCATAAAAATGTTTTGCATGTGGGTACACTTTTAATGTTACTATGTATTTTGGTAAAGATATTTATAATACCGATCATATCCCTGGATCAGAACGGCTGACGATATCTGAAAGAATTGTAGTGATTTTGTTTCAGCAATTCTTAGAACAAGGACGAGAGATAATTCTCGATAACTGGTATAAGTCCTTGAGACTAGCTGAGTTTCTACTTACGAAAAACACTTATGTGACTGGTGCCATTCGACCTGGTAGAGATGTACCTAGGGAACTGAAAGAAATATCTCTCAATGCCTCTCAAACGTGCTTTATACGAAAGGATGAGGTATTGATTCTCCGGTACAAAGACAAAAGAGACGTTTTCCTTTTAACTTCTAAACACACTGCGGGATTTATAGAACGAGAACGCTATCAACCATCAGTGTCTACTGTCGTTATGTATCAAAAAACATCTCCTATTGAGTACTACAATGTGAATATGGGCAGTGTAGATACAGTTGACCAAGACCTTGAACCCTATGACTGCACCAGAAAGAGTTATACCGGGTTCAAAAAAATTGATTTGCATGTAATTCAACGCATGGTTCTGAATGCGAAGGTGTTGTACCAACACTCCAAAAGAAATGACATAAGTGTTTTAGCATTCACCAATCTTTTGATTGGAGGTCTCCTAACGAAGTATTCTCCGGGATTCAGAAAACTGAAAAAGAAGTACGAAGAAGAAAATGAGAATGGTAAAGCGAAATGCAGGGAGAAACATTTCTTCGTTTCTACTGTCAAGGAAAATGGATCCCGTCGTAAGCGAGGAACTTGTAGAGTATGTTATCAACATGGGAAGAAAAGAACATACACAGTCAATTTATGTGATAATTGCCCAAATGCGCCAATTTATTTGTGCTCAAAGCCGCATTTCGACGAATATCATGGTTATAACCAACATTGCCCTGGGTATCCCATTTTTGCTGAACGCCACTGTACTTTTATTATTACTACGCCACTGTTTTTTTGTATGATATTGATATTATAATATTTATGTTTTATAAATTATTAGAATAAGTTTCAGTTATTTGCTAATAAATTAGCATTATTTATCAACTGCTTGGATATAATCTTTTTTTTACCCTAATGTTACGCCATTGAGTAAAATATTAAATTTTCAAAGTCACTTTTATTAAAAAAAGCATTTTCTTATACCTATAAATTAATAATAAGTAGAAAAAAAATTTTTTTTCAAACATTATTTTTTTACAAAATCTGGGATATGACTACGTCCTTAGAAAATCGGCCTGCTGAAGGGGTTAAGTAATGAAAATGTTGAAGCGGCTTCTGAGATATATTTTAACAGGTAAATAGTTAATTTTTAGGTATGTTGAAATACTATTGCTTAATTTTTATTTAGATATCCAGAAAGGAGGCAACCTAATATATCCACTTTTTATCGGATAAAAAAGAATTTACTTAATCACGAAATCACGGATCATTTATCAAACCTCGTACGAAAACATATAATAAAGAAAATCGGGAGGCTGAGGAAATTACGGTTTTGGCTAATGCAGAAGCTTACCCTACAAACTCTTGTAGGGCCAGTGAAAAGAGCATAGGGATTCCAAAAACTAGAGTTCAAGAAATTCTAAAAAAAGCACAAATACCACCCATACAAATTTAGGCTCGTTCAGCACTTACAGCCAGGGGATGCAGAGCGTCGGGTAGTCTTCTGCAATTGGTTTCGAGAAATATGCGATATGGTTAGAGATTTTGAAAGGAAGGTTATATGGTCAGACGAAGCACATTTCAGTAATTTTGGTATACTCAATAGGCACAATAGTAGATTTTGGTCCCAGGAAAATTAACACCAAATATTTCCCAGAAGACAGCAGGGCAGGTTTGGTCTAAATGTGTCCTGCTTCATATTAGGAACACATATAAAATTTTATATATTTGAGGGAAATCTAACAGCCAATCGCTATATAGAAATTTTAGAGGCAGCTATACCTGAATTACTTGACGATGTTCCTCTAGCGCAAATTACCAAAATTTATTTTCAACAGGACGGTGCTCCTGCACACAATTCTGGAATGACGAGATTATCTCTGGACAATAATTTTACCAATCAATGGATCGGAACAAATGGACCTATAAGATGGCCCCCTAGGTCCCCAGATTTGTCGATTCTAGATTTCTTTCTATGGGGATATCTGGAAAATAGAATTTACAAAGACCACTATGATAATGTCCAAGATTTAGGAAACGCAATAAGAGAAAATTTTCGCTATTTACAAAATCATCCCGTTATTTTACTTAATTCCCTAAAACGAATACGAAAATTGTGGGAAGCATGCATAGAACAAAATGGAAATCAGTTTGAACAGTTCTTTTGATTTCCTTGGTTACTGTAGTTCTTATACGACAGTTGATTTTTGCTGAAAGGCTTGTTACATAATAATTTATTATTGTTTTGTTCTTGTGTTACATAAATCTAGGTAGGTGGTACTTTTTTGGTGCGAAATTATCAATACATATTTTGATAAATAGATTTAATTACATATTTATTTTGATTTATTGTTAGGATGTAGATATTGCTAACGACTTTAAATAAAAGGCAGCATTGTTTTGCAAGGCCTACTGCAAAATTTGGGATGATAATTATAAAAATAAGGAACAAAAATTTTGTTGTTTATTAAAATAGACCCATACTATTATATATTTTTGAGAAGCTTTTAAAAGGACAAATCAATTTCTGGACAAATATACAGGGTGTCCTATTTAAAAAAACACAACTTTGGGTTATATCTAAAAAATAACAACTTAAATGAAAAATATGGCCACTGGATCCAGCGTAAAAAACTGCATAAGCAGCAATTTTGCCCTTTGCGTTAAGTTAAAAGAATAACCGAGATACGAGGGGGGTCCCAAAATGCAAAATTTTCTATTTCGCCCTGTATCTCATAAACGAAGAAGGCTATGAAAATTTTGTTTACGGCTTCTTTAAAAATAAGCGAGATACCCTGCTTTTGCAACCAAATCCGGACACCCTGTATATTTTCCCTAATGCAGTCATAAATATTATAATTTGAAAATAGATAAATAAGACTCTCAATGTCGGTGTACAGGGTGGCCCACATAAGATGACCCACTACCTTATCTCAGAATCTGTACGAGATAGGGAAAAAAGTTTTATACAAAAGTTTCTTAGGTTTATCTAGATTTTTTAAATATTATATTTTTATATATATAGGGTGTGTCATTTTGCGTTGACAGATGTCAACTTTGTTATTTTAAATGGAACACCCTGTATATTATTATGGATTTGAATAGCTCTCTTAGAGACGATTTCAACGATGTATTATAAGATGGGTCTACGAGGCACCGTTTCGGAGATATTTACGATCATCTTCAATTTTTGACATACTTTCAACTTGTTGTATCTCTGGTATTTATCAACTTTTTTGTTTCATTTTTGTGCAGGAAAAAACATAATTTTATGCTTTATTGGACGTGTAGGTAAAAATATTGAAATTGAAAAAAATGTTACAGTGTTGTCACGTTTTGCGTACCATCAGTTTTCTCAAGATTTTTAAATGCAACCCCCTATATTTTATAACGGATTTAAATAGAGCATCGAAAGACGATTTCAACGATATATTATAACATAGGTTTACAAGTCACGGTTCCCGAGTTTTGGGGATTTTCTTCAGGAATCAATTTTAATATTAAACAATTTTTACTAAAACATAATACAAACTATTAAACGTGACATGACATGAACGAAGACAACAAAATTAATATTATATGCTAAAGAATATCTAAATTAGATTTTCTAATTGCTTTGAATAATTATTACCACGCCGTTTTCCAGATCAAACGTAAAACTCTCTAAAAATCAGTTAAATACATAATGTGTATTTTTGTTAAAATAGTGTGAATCTATTTAAAAATAGTTCATTATGTTTCCTTCCCATATACTAAATAAGCCTCATCAATGTTATGATTAGCGATTACCGAAACAGACGGCCAAGGCGACTGTGTCGATAATGGTGCCGCAAAATGTCTTTGCTTACTAATCATTTTTCTTGTTTCGTTTTTATATAGAGCGTCTGAAAGTCAGTCGAGTAATAAACGTCATCAAGCTAAGTATTGGCTTCGTGTTTTCTCTCACAATTATTTACCAACCTTTCCACAACCCTATCAACAATTTTAAGTAGGCTGTGCTTCAAAACCATGGAAACAAACGAAATATTATTTGCATGAAATTTGACAGCTTGGTTGCATTTCTTGATTAAATTAGTAAATTTAAGAAATAATTATGTCGAACTACACTATTCAACAACGTTTAAATTTATATGAGTGCTTCATTAGAAACAATAAGAGTCCCGCACTAGCGTTAAGAGAGTATAGAAGACTGTATCCAAATAGCAGAATTCCAAGTAAGAAAATCTTCGTAAGAATTACACGAGATCTGGAAAATGGCGTTGTGATAATAATAAAAGAAACCGGCCTAGGACAGTTCTTACAGAAGAAAATCAACTTGATGTTCTTTTATATTTTGAGGAAAGCAATGAAAATTCCCAAAGGGATGCCGCACGGGACATACCGCATATTAGCCGAGCAAGTATTCAGAGAACACTTAATATCAACGATTACCATCCTTTCAAATTCACTCCGGTACAAGAGCTATCCATAGCTGATTTTGACATTAGAGCTACTTTTTGCATGGATATGATGGACCGCCACTTTGATCAACCGGTTTTTGACAAAATTCTTTTCGCTGACGAAGCAATTTTCAATACCGCGGGAATATTTAACCGAAAGAACTGCCACTACTGGTCAAGGCAAAATCAACATAAAATCAAAGCCATCAGAAAGCAGGGACATCAAAGTGTATATGTTTGGTGCGGAATAATAAAGGACCGAGTGATTGGGCCGGTTTTTTATGATAGGACTCTTAACGGACAGAGATACCACAGTTGGTTGCAAAATGAAATACAACCTCTTATTAATCAATTACCGGATGAAATTAAAGATGGTCTTGTATTTCAACAAGACAGTGCGCCGTACCATACTGTAAGACCTGTAATTGAATGGTTAAATGAAAGATTTCCAATGTGGATTGGCAGATTTGGGTCAATACCCTGGCCAGCTCGGAGTCCCGATTTAACTCCACTAGATTTTTTTTTATGGGGAAATATTAAAGACAAAGTGTATAAGAATAAAGTTAATAACGTAGACGATTTAAGGGGGAGAATAATGGAAGAGATCCATTTGATCAATGAGAGTGGAGCAGTTCGTAGGGCAATAAAAAAATTAGACATTATTTATACAACATGTATAGCACAGGAAGGTGGTTATATAGAAAATTTAATTTAAGTAATGTTTATTTTTTTGTCTTTGTTCTTGTTATGCCATGTTTAATAGTTTATGTTATGTTTAGTAAAAATTGTTTAATATTAAAATTGATTCCTGAAGAAAATCCCCAAAACTCGGGAACCGTGACTTGTAAACCTATGTTATAATATATCGTTGAAATCGTCTTTCGATGCTCTATTTAAATCCGTTATAAAATATAGGGGGTTGCATTTAAAAATCTTGAGAAAACTGATGGTACGCAAAACGTGACAACACTGTAACATTTTTTTTTTCAATTTCAATATTTTTACCTACCCGTCCAATAAAGCATAAAATTATGTTTTTTCCTGCACAAAAATGAAACAAAAAAGTTGATAAATACCAGAGATACAACAATTTGAAAGTATGTCAAAAATTGAAGATGATCGTAAATATCTCCGAAACGGTGCCTCGTAGACCCATCTTATAATACATCGTTGAAATCGTCTCTAAGAGAGCTATTCAAATACATAATAATATACAGGGTGTTCCATTTAAAATAACAAAGTTGACATCTGTCAACGCAAAATGACACACCCTGTATATATAAAAATACAATATGTAAAAAAATTTAGATAAACCCAAGAAACTTTTGTATAAAACTTTTTTCCCTATTATTATGAGATAAGGTAGTGGGTCATCTTATGTGGGCCACCCTGTACAGGGTGTTCCAGCGAGGACTGAACAGGGACCTACTTTCGACCTTCCTTGTATTTTGGAAAAATTCAAAATAGCCAATCGATGTATTTTTTCTTGTAGAATCCAAAAATATCATCGAAAAAATATTTGAACCAGAAACAAAAGAGTTACGCTATGCATCAGGTGTTTTTTAAATGGAATGTATCGTTTTTTATACGATTTTTGGAAAGAGTGATTTTTTTTATGTCCGTTCTGATTAAAAGATTTGATTTTGCGATAGCTGTTTATATTACATTTTAATGTTTTACAAACTAAAATTTTAGCTTCACCTGTTTAAAATATACGATAGGTTGGTATAGGTGATCAAGGTAAAATGACGTTTGAATGCTTTGTCAATAAAAATTGACATTATTTTAATTATTGTCGAAGTCTTCACCTAAAAAATATATATTTGACTCTGATCGAAATGAAATACTCTTTGGACGAGAGACTACAGATTGTTATGCTATTTTACAAGTGCCAAGAAAATGCAAGAGAAGCAAGAAGAAGATTTATTGCAAATTTTCATAGAAATATATCCATCAATACAATTCTAAGGATAAAAAACCTATTTGAGGAAAATAAAACTTTACATGATAGAAAAAGAAATATACAAAGAAGAAGAAATCGAGACCAGGCCATTATAAATTATTTTCAAGTTAATCCAACCAAATCTATTTCGGATGCAGTTCGGGAAGTTCAGTACGGTGGCGGTGTAAGGCGCAGAAGAGTTACCCGAGGGACTGTTCACAGGACTCTGAAAATTCATAAATTTAGGCCTTTTCGTATCCTTCCACTTCAGCACCTAACACCGGCACAAAAAGAACTTCGCTTCCAATTTGTTTCTCAAATGGTAATTCGGCAAGAAAACGAAGACCCTGATTTATTCAAAAATATTGTGTGGACCGACGAAGCTACTTTCACAACATCGGGAGTATTCAACAGACATAATAGTCACCACTGGGCCGTTGAAAATCCAAAAAAGTTCCAGACTATTAAATTTCAAGGGAGGAATTCTATTCATGTTTGGTGTGGGACAAAAAACAATAAAATTTTGGGACCAATATTTTTTAACGGGGCTTTAAATGGGCACAGATATTATGAGTTTTTAGAAAACGAAATTGAAAATTTTTTGGAAGACTTACCATTGGCAGAATATCAGAATTTAATTTGGCAACATGATGGGGCGCCTCCTCATGCCGTGCATGATGTGGTTCAATTTTTAAATCGGCGCCGTAACGAACGGATAGGGCGAAATGGAACATATACTTGGCCGCCCAATAGCCCCGACCTCTCAGTTTTGGATACATTTCTTTGGGGCCATTTGAAGAACGTCGTATACAGACAACGAAACGAAAATATTCAAGAGATCATGGGAAAAATTGTCGATGAAATAAACCGCCTTAACCAGGAAAATCATATTGTAACAGCAAGTTTAGAAAGGCTACAAAGGGGTTATCGATGTTGTTTCGAGAAAAACGGCGGTCACATTGAAAACTTATGTTACTAGTAGTTTTATTTTATTATTTAATAATTATTTTTTATTGAATTTCTTTTTCTATCATGTAAAGTTTTATTTTCCTCAAATAGGTTTTTTATCCTTAGAATTGTATTGATGGATATATTTCGTCTCTCGTCCAAAAGTATTTCATTTCGATCAGAGTCAAATATATATTTTTTAGGTGACGACTTCGACAATAATTAAAATAATGTCAATTTTTATTGACAAAGCATTCAAACGTCATTTTACCTTGATCACCTATACCAACCTATCGTATATTTTAAACAGGTGAAGCTAAAATTTTAGTTTGTAAAACATTAAAATGTAATATAAACAGCTATCGCAAAATCAAATCTTTTAATCAGAACGGACATAAAAAAAATCACTCTTTCCAAAAATCGTATAAAAAACGATACATCCCATTTAAAAAACACCTGATGCATAGCGTAACTCTTTTGTTTCTGGTTCAAATATTTTTTTGATGACATTTCTGGATTCTACAAGAAAAAATACATCGATTGGCTATTTTGAATTTTTCCAAAATACAAGGAAGGTCGAAAATAGGTCCCTGTTCAGTCCTCGCTGGAACACCCTGTACAGGGTTTTTTTTTATATATTGCCACCCCCCATATCTTTTTTATTTGACATTTTAGAAAAATGTGTCCCAAATAAAAGTTTAATGGTTTCAAATGAATTTTTATGAAAACATTTTTTTTCATATACAGGGTGTTACAGAAAGTCTGGGCGTGGTTCAAGTTTCTTATTTCAAATAGGTACCCCAGTTTTTTATTGAATTTTCGGATTCTCCTGAGAATTTTACACATTTTTTATAAGGGATATTCTATACTTAAATCTAAAGCCTAAAGAGATATTGTTATTTTTTGAAAACTATTATGTAAAACAGGTCATTGACGGTGATCTGT